>JAOTAY010000005.1:39940139-39964401 GCA_025629805.1 Erythroxylum baracoense
ATTTGATTTTATCTTGTGTATCTCAATTGATCTTCATTATCTTTTTAGATACTACAAACGTGTATAAATACAATGTAAAGTCACTTAGTAGAACATACAAGAAATACAATACATTCACGTACCAATTGTCTTCTTCTTCTAATTCTTTCAGATATTTATATGGTGGTAGTATCAACTTGGCTTTAAGAGATTTGGAAAGAGAGAAACAATATAAGGTTTGCAAGGAAATCTAGATGTCTAAGTTCTCTTATTAAACTCACAATTGCAAATATAAGAGAACAACTGATTATAAACCAGTTAGCAAATAATTGTAACAGACAGATGGCTCACTCTTGGTGATTGTAAGATTCCTACTTGTGTATGCCTTTAAAATATCGGTGACCTGTTCCAGAAATTCACAATTCTTAAGCAACCCATCTCTAGCAATAGGAGGGGACATATATTACTCAGCTATTTGACTGCCTAGAGTTCTCATTTCGGTGTTAAACACTATAAAGATCTTACATTTAAGTCTGAAGAAAATACATTAAAGAGATAGAGAGAAGACAAAAATACCTTGATGAAATATGCCAGGGAAGACGACCATAATAGCCGGAGACGTAGCAGTTCGACGGAGAACACGCACACAATAGACGACGGAGCAATCTGGAGGAGGAAGAATGACGAAGCTGTGGAGAAGGAAACAGCGCACAGATGGGGGGAAGGGGAAGGGATTCGGGTAGAAGTTTTAAGAAAACCAAAACGACGTCGTTTTACACCTAGGAGGAGAACTTTTTTTGGAACACTTTCTACGACATTTTATTCAACAAAACATCGCGGTTTCTATTTTGTGACGTTTTATTGATAAAACATCGCAAAAAGTGTTACAAATCTATGACGTTTTCATAAAACGTCGCAGAATATGTAAACTTTTCGTGACGTTTTAAAAACATCACGAAAAGTATTCACAATCTGCGACGTTTTATCGAAAAAACGTGGTGGATTGTATTAAATTTTTGTAGTGATAATTTTTAGCTAAGAAAAGCAAGTGTAGCCAAAATATATTGGTGACGATTTTACAAAATGTCGCTAAAATATTTTGCTACAAAAATAAAACGTAGCAAAAAACTATTAGTGACGACTAACAAAAAATATTGCCTATAATTTTCAGCTATGGAGATTTGGCAACGTTTTTGGTGACGAACATAAATATTTATCGCTAATTACTATTAGTGACAATTTTGAGACTTTCAATGACGATTTTTTTTGTAACCAAATGTGGTTTCTATTTTAGTGTTTGCTTAGCATCATGTTCCTATACTAAGACAAAACTCATAAATTTAGACTATATCACGAGATGTAAGTATAACTTCTCAGCTATTGAAGGTATGGATAACAATGGTGGACTATGCAAATACGTGTTTAATTCTTTCTAAGGCCCTGGCATTTGTCATTTCGAGCAAACTCTGTCAGCTTCTTTAAGATATTGATGGAAAGGAGGGTAATGCTCCACAAACCTAGATAAAAAATGAGATGAGCTAACTATTCTTCTTATTAAATTTTATACTTTCTTTAGTGGCTTGGTTAATGGCAATAATGGAAATCACCTATCTTTTGTAGGTTGATTTCAGAAATTGGTTATAGTGGTGGTAATGACCATTTTGCATCACTATATTGGGATTATATAGACCTATCGCAAAGGATGTGTGCTCTCCTCTTTAAGTTTTTGCTCCCAATTGATCAGCAATGTTTACTCACCTAAAGTGATTTTTAGGGACTTTTTGATCTATGACACTCTCATTTACAAGTTTCCTCCTTCAATCATGTTGGTTACTCCAACCATAGGCAATTCTGGCAATGGTTGCCTGTTTTGTTGATTTCGCAAGCATGACCTTTTCCGTTTGGTATGAAATATCCTACTCCCCTGACTTACAAGCCTACAGCTTAAGAACTATTATAGGTGTCCCAAATGCCCTTATTGGATCAAACTAAACCTTTTCTTTAAATCTTTGTAATCTTCAGTGATATGAATCCATAATCCATATGGAAGTGATAATATTTATTTGTGTTCTTCCATCAAGATCCACACGACAGAGGTAAAAGGAGGTCCAACTTGCTTTTGTTATGAAAATAATTTAAATTTTGATTCAAGTCTCAAGAAGGAACCTAGCCGCTGTATATTGGGATAATAAATCTCACATCGAAAAGAAACAATATCTAACAATAACATATAAGGTTGAGAATGAGCAATCTTCTGTAAGACTTAAGTCTTTTGAATCGACCTTATTCTCAACCCAACTTAAATTTTAAGATGGTATCAGATCAACGGGCAGAACCCGTGTCGACCTTTTATCTAATAAATGCATCCCTTCCAAAAGTTGGGGTTTGTTGCACGTATTACTATTGTAGTGAAATGGTCGCTTAACATGGTATCAGAGCCTTTATGGCCAAACAGTCTTGAGTTCAAATCCTACCACCCACCTATTTATCATCAAATTAATTCAACACAAGGTAGAGTGGGCATGTGCAAGTTTCAAGCCCAAAGGGCTTTTACTTGAGGGGGTGTGTTAGCGAATATATAAAACCAATTAAGTTGACCTCACACAACAGCTTAAGTTATTATCGTGAAATGGTCGCTTAACACTGTAGATCTGCTTGAACACCTTTTCTTTGCAATCATGTTCATGTCGAGCATCCTTTCCTTTCTTCTCACTAGTTTGTCATCCAAATTCATCATCGCCTACTTGTCTTTTATCATCATTGTATGACCGTGTTGTTTGCATAAACTTGTAGGGTCCTCAAGATCAATAAACCTTTACGCTCTTTATTTCCTCAAAATTGTGAGCTTTATGCATCAGTAAAGACTTCCACATGATTTGAAGCCTTCGTAAACCTCTCTCGTATGCTATATCCACCATATAAAGGATGAGATTTCAAATTTGTGTAATGTTGTAAAGTTTTGCCTAATATCTGGACAACATCGAAAACAAAGAGCTAAAAAATCTTGAGGTCTGCGCTTGTTACTTACAAAATGTGACTCAAAGAAAGGCTTTAATTATTTAGATTTTGAAGTAATATTCTCTTGTTGCCTTTTTTAACGTGGATGGAGAAGTGTTAGGTTCCTCACTTCCTCCTTCATAGTTCAACAAACACAATATTCTCCTTGTACATAGCAAACAATCCTACAACAACCTTAATTTATCAACTCAAACATATAACGAAAAAAATCAACGTTGGTAATCGAAATATTACTATTCAACTCAGTGTTCAAATAAAAGGCAATAATCATATGAAAATAAGAAGACCAGCCAACGTCGCAGGAATTCCCTCTAGGCTACAACCCCACCTCTTAGTCAAATTGCCCCACCCTTTTTTACAACTCTCTAGAATAATCTCTCTCTCTTTCCCCTTTTCTTTTATGATTTGATTGTCTGTCCTTCCCATTCATCCTCCCCTCTTTCTCTCCCACATGTAGTTAATTTGCAACTGCCTCAGCAGATTGCTCCACCTCAGCATTACTTAATATTTCCCTATTTTGCCCCTTTTTCTCCTATAATACACTTTATGAATTGGACGCCTAACAATACCCCCTAATGATAGCCACCTTGTCCTCAAGGTGAAAGGTAGGGAATTACGCCTGATAAGGTCAAAACATTCCCATGTGTTTTTCCAAACAGGTAGGCCTTTCCACTAGATCAATACTTCTAACACATCGGAAGAGTTAGTCCAAACTTCTAACACATGTTCTGGCTGTAGCAATAATTCTAAGTCTTTGATGAGACATAATAGGAGAGGATGACTAGAGACCTTGATACCGATAACCTTTTTGAGTTGTAATATGTGAAAGACTGGATGGATGCGGGCATAAGGGGGAAGTTCCAACCAATAAACAACTTTCCTAAGTTTTTCAATGACAACAAAAGGTTCATAGTATCGCAGACTGAGCTTCTCGATAGTGTGGGAAGCTAAAGAGCAGAACCTATAAGGTTATAGTTTCAAAAATACATAATCTTCCCCTTGAAATTCAAGTTCACGCCTCCTTAAATCAACAAACTTCTTCATTCTTTCTTGGGCCTTCATTAGATTGCTTTTGAGTTCATCAAGTATTTGATTCTACTCCTAAGTTGTATATTTACCTCTTCCACCATTGAATCATTCTCTCCAAATCTTAATAGAGTAAGGAGATCGTGTCCATATAAGGCTCTAAAAGGGGTAATGCCGGCAGCCCCATGATAAGTAGTATTATACCAAAATTCTACCCATGGAAGCCATTTCGATCATTGTTTTGGTCATGTTCAGAAAAACATTGTAAATAAGTCTCTAAACTCCAATTGACCACCTTTATTTGTCTGACAGTTTATGGATGGTAGATAGAACTGAGTTTCGAGTTATACCTGAAAGGTGAAACAATTCAGACCAAAATTGACTTACAAATACCCGATCTCGATCTAAAATGACGGTGTGTGGGTACCTGTCCAGCCTAACAATCTCCTGAACAAATATTTCAGCCACTTGTTTTGCGGTGGATGGGTGTTTGAGGGGAATGAAATTGCTATATTTAGATAGTTGATCCACTACGACAAATATAGTGTTGTAACCATTGACTTTGGGCAATCCTCCCACAAAATCTATGCATATATCCTCCCAAAATCGGGTTGATATTGAAAAGTGTTGTAATAAACCGGTTGGTTTAAAGGCTTCATACTTATTTCTTTGGCATACCTCATATACTACTATAAATTATCGAACATCCCGTTTTAAAGCTTCTCAAAACATTATGGCTACTAGCCTTTTGTAAGTTATAAAAAATTCAGAATGACCCCCAGTTGGTGAAGAATGGAAGTCATGCAGTAGCATTGGCATTAAAGAGGATCCTTTCGGTATTACTAACCACCCTTTGTAAAGCAAGGTTCCTTATCGTAGAGAATACGCTAGGTGGGCATTAGAGCCCTTTAATAAATCTAGCATAATCTAGTGCAGCTTTGCATCTGTCGCTACCTCTTCTATAAGCCCCCTAATTTGTGGTGTCTATGTTGTAAATACTGCCACCAACTCTACTCTTTTAGATAATGCATCAGTAGACCCATTTTCTTTCCTTGGCCAATACCGGATTTCAAAATTATATCCCATTATTTGTTGGTCTTCCCCTAGCACTCCTTGCTCCATTAAAAATTTGAGACTTTTCTGATCAATTTTGATTAAAAAACGTCGTCCTAATAAGTAATGTCGCCATTTCTGAACAACAAACATTATGGCCATCAACTCTCTCTAATAAACTGATTTTAAACGATTGCGGGGTGATGAAGTGTGGCTGATATAAGTTCAAAGACACCCTTCTTACATTAACATAGCTCTTAGGCCCAATCCAGATACGACAATTTCCACTATAAAAGGTTTTTGGAAGTCTAGCATAGCTAATACAGGCACTGTAGTCATAGCCCTTTATAATTTTTCAAAAGCTTCAGTTGCTTCCAGTGTCCACCCAAATCTTTCTTTCTTTAACTACCTTGTGAGAGGCTCCGCTATCTTTCCATAACCTTTAACAAATTGACAGTAATAACCAGTGAGACCTAGAAATCCTCTTAACATTTTTACATATTTTAGTACCGGTCAATTCAACATGGACTCCACCTTTGTTGGATCGGCTACCACTCCCTCAGCTGAAATTATATGGCCTAAATATTCAACCCTTTCACTTCCAAAACCACACTTTTTTAAGTTTGCCACTAGTTTGTGTTCCTTAAGCAAGGTTAACGTTGTATGGAGGTGCTTTAAATGTGTCTACTTATCCCGACTATACACTAGTATATCGTAAAAAAAACTAGTACAAACCTTCTCAGATAGGGCTAAACTAAACCATTCATGATTACTTGGAAGGTCATCGGTGCATTTGTCAATCCGAACAACATGACTTAATATTCGTAGCGACCACTGTGGGTGAAAAAAGTTGTCTTCTTCTATCCCCCGCATTAATACGAATCTAGCGATACCCTAACTTAAGATCCATCTTTAAAAATATCTTTGCTCCTCCTAGTTCATCGAGTAATTCATCAATTGCTGGGATTGGAAATTTATCTACCACAGTGATCTTATTCAGAGCCTTATAATCTATACAGAATCTCTAACCACCATCTTTTTTTTTGAACTAGCAATATCGGGCTTGAGAAGGGACTATTATTGGGAAAAATTAATCCAGGTTCCAACATCTCTTGAATTATTTTCTCAAATTCGTTCTTCTAATAATGCGGGTAATGGTATGGTCGTAAATTCAGAGGTTGCGCCCCTTCCACCAATCTAATGGAATGGTCTTTAGGTCATTTTAGAGGTAGGGTGTTCGGGTTGGTGAATAAATCCCAAAAGTTGTATAACAGCTCCGAAATCTCACTGTCTTCACTCGCTGATTCTAGCACCTCTGTATCCATTACTACCTTTAATTCTACTACAAAACTGTGCCCAATATCTTTCAATGACTTCATCAGAGTTCTCACAGTGAATTCCATATTTGACACAGATGGGTCACCCTTCAAATTGAACCATTTCCCATCAATTTTAAACTTTAAAGTAAGCAATTGCCAATTTGCTTTTACTTCTCCCAATTGTAACAACCACTCCACATCCAATATGATGTCAACATTTCCTAATTGGAAAGGAAAAAATTCCTATTCAATCAAAAAATTCCTATTTAATCTCAATCCCTTGAACCTTTAGCTTTATTCCTTTACAGACTCCTTGACCCTTAATATGAAACCCATCTCCTATTATTACTCCAAATCCTGTAGTAGGCTTAATTTCCATACCTATATCTTTAACTAGAAACTCAGAGATGAAGTTGTGGCTTGCACCATTGTCAACTAAAATGCGTACCTCATGACCATTTAACTCACCAGTCAACTTAAAGGTCTTATACGGGTTGATTCCAACCATTGAATGAGTTGACAACTCAATTTGGGTCCCTTTTATAATCATCTCAGTCCTCATTTTCTTAACCGCCTGGGTCCCCAAAAAACTAACAGCTCCTTACCTACGTCTTCCCCTTTGACTACCAATAGTTGTAGTTGACAATTCTGGCACCTATGATTTATCCTAAAAGATTCGTCACATAGGAAGCAAAGACCCCTCGCTAACATATTCTGGATCTCTTCATCTATCAGTCGATGATAAGGTGGTCGTCGATCCCTCGCTATTGATTATCTTGATCCTTCGATAGAATGGTTGGTATGGGGGGAAAACTTGGCTTGGGTTGGATTGAAGGGAGTTCGTGTTTAGGTGTTGTGAGTGTGGTGATTCGAGTTGGTTGGTTGTGTTTGATGGGTAGAAGTTGGGTCAACTGAGTTTTTAATTAAGATGGGTCAGCTGAGGTTTTTTGGGTTAGAAGTTGAATGTTGGGTGGAGTGGTAAGAGGAACAGGTTAAGGTATATATGTTTGGGCTAGTGGATTGAAATGTTAAAGGAAACAATTTGCTTTGGGATCCATTTAGATAACTCATAGTGGACTTAGGTCTCCTTTTGGACTCTCTCATTAAATCTAAAATTTGGATTCTATCTTTCACCTTGTAGGCTATCCCCATTACTTGAGCCAATATATTGCGCCCTAAAATTCTTAGTTCAACCTGAATCTCCTCCTTCAACCTATTAATGAAAGCCCCCATCAGTAATTCTTCTGATAGATCGATCAATGATGCTGCTAACTTCTCAAACCAACTTTTATACTCAACCATTGTGCCCCATTGTCTGAGTGATAGTAACTCCTCATAAGTTGTCCCCTCCTACGACGGTCAGAATTATTCTAGTAAAGCCTTTTTGAATTCGTCCCAGTTTGTGATAGGACGTCTGGATTCCACCCTTTGCAACCACGTCAAGGCTAACAGGTCCATATAGACTACGGCAACCAAAGTTTTGTGTCTCTCCACAATACGGTTCACCACAAAATACCTCTCTACTAAAAAATTCACCCTATCAGATCTTCTCCAATGAACGCCTGTAGATCTAGATGCCGTGGGTTTCGCTACAATCCCACCACCGTGCATAATCATTTCCCCCAACATGATGTTGGTTTTCCAAGAACCTTATCTTTGGTTCTCTCTACCTCTGATTAGCGCCTTCATTCCTTTCTTCCTATTCTGCCTCACCTCCCTGAGCCGTTGAATGCATGGTAGGATCTTTTCCTTGTGTTTGTTGCTAATTGTTCTGATAAACTAGTGTCACTAAATCCTTAAGTTCATCGACAACTATCGTTCGAATGTCATTCTCCAATCCCCCTATTTTTCTAATTAGCTCTCTTTCTACTTGTTCTATCCTTGAATCCATTCTAGCACTAACCATCACCCAATCCTAATCGACTCTGATACCAAATACGTTAGATTCCTCCTTCACAGTTCAACAAACACATTATTTTCCTTGTATATAGCAAACAATCCTATAGCAGTCCTACTTTATCAACTTAGACACTTAAGGAAAAAATTAACGCTAGTAATGAAAATATTACTATTCAACTTAGTGTTCAAATAAAAGACAGTAACCAAAAATTCCTTCTAGGCTACAGCCCCACCTGCTAGACAAAATGCCCCATCCTTTTTTACAACTCTCTAGAATAATCTCTCTCTCTTTCCACTTTTCTTTTATGATTTGATTGTCTGTCATTCCCATTCATCCTCCGCTCTTTCTCTCCCACGTATAGTTATTTTATAACGACCTCAGCAAATTGCTCCACCACATAATCACTTACTACTTCCCTATTTTGGCCCTTTTTCCTCCTGTGATACACTTTATGAATTAGAGTCCTAACAAAAAGCTTTGCATTTTACGACATCTAAGATCCCATACAGATCCATAATTCTCAGTAACACAATTTGCATATAGGATCCGTCAGACCATTGTATACTTCATGACTGGAAGCTTGGGTTTCGGCAATGGGTGACCTATTTAGAACAGTCGAGGTGAAAGAATTGTCCTAAGTCAGATCCCGTTGATCTTCATGTGGTGTCGGAAGGTGGGGCGACAATGCACTATCCTTCTAGGGATGTCCCCCAAAATCAGTGGTGTGCTGGTTTATCAATAGTTCCCCCAGAGTTCGAGTATTCCTTTCTTGCACCAATTCCCAATTCCGTCAAGAAGCGAATCTGCTCCTATAATCGTGCAAACAGTTCCATCCTGAGTTGTTGACTGGCAAAGTGGGTTTCTCCCTTCACATTTATGTAGTTGTCGGGTTCCTCATATTTAGCTCCTCATTTACTCACATTGTTGAAGTTGGAGAGGTGTCACGACCTTTTGTTTATGGCTTTCCACATATACTTCTCTCTTTGGGCTGAAACACTTCTTAGACTGCATATATAAAGCAAGTTCAAACCTACAATCTAGGTTACTCGTTACCCAGACAAAGAGAGTCTGATAATACAATCAGATGCAGATACGGAGGTAAATAAGGAGTAACAAAAGCAATTTACTTTCTTCCCAAGCAAGAGAACCCTGAGGGTATGTGATGGCTGGGACCTATACGTGGATTGGTCCCACGTCGTGAGTGGTAAGGCAAGAAGTTGGGAAACATCCAGCATGGGAGAGACACGGTATAAATAACATGCAGCATGAGCCAAGTTGGATAAAGCTGAGGTACAGTACGATTGATGCAACAGATACTCTTTCTCCCATAAGAAATGGATTGGGCCGTGATGTGAGCTGCTTTTTATCATTTTTGTCTTTATCGAGTCAAAGATTCCTTTGTCAAACGTTATCAAGCTAAAAAGCCCAAATCTACTTGCCAAAATTTGAGCGAAAAAGTATAATAAACAAAGCTTTTAGGATGACCATTGCATGTTGGTGTCCCCAGGGACTCTCATACTTCAATGATCGAAAAGTTAGCAAATCAAATCTAGAGAAGCTTGGTCTACTCTGCCTGTGACATGAAGAAAATAGAAGACGGCAAAAGGAAGCCCACTCCTAGAGGCAATCAAAGATTTGCAAATCTCATAGACATCGAGTACAATTTCTGCAACAACCCTTTGATGAACTTAAGAGAAAAGTTTTCCTCATTTCTGTCAAATAAGAAATGAAACAACTAAAAAAGAGCACAAGAACAAAACAAGACAAAAGTAAAGCATTCTCTCTTATCCTACCTGCAGAAAAGGTACAAAATGAGCAAAACTGGATCAAATACACGAGGGAATTATATTATTGATAAGGACATATGCCTACTCCAAAAACAATCTATCAGTGCCCTCCCTAAAACATCAAATGCCATCATAAATATAAGCTGTATCATGAAAAACGGACTAGAAACTTCTTGGATCTTACTGACTACCCTATAATATCACCTGCTATTTCAGAACTCCGTTTCTTTTGTAATCTTTCAGATTGCTGGGAATAATGTAAACAGAATCTACACAAAGCCCACCTTTGGAATGTGTGCAATCTATCTGTTTCATGAAAAACCTGACTTCAGTGGCGGGTTCCGAGTCAGTAACAATAAATTCACCTACCTTGTATTCTATCCAGCATCCTCGCTTATGATTACCATTTACTTCATCTTGTTCAGTCTCATCTAAACAGCACTCTGTTGATGCTTGCTGACCATCAGACGTAGAAAACTCAAATTTTACAGGCTTTATATCCCAACCATGGGTATGTTCAAAGTTGCAAACACGTCGTCCCAGCCTCTTGGCAAATCTTCCAAGGTGAAGTCTGAAGGATACGGTATAGATATCAGGAGGAAATGGGAACTTTACAACCCCATCTACTTCAAACCACCATATTTGCTGCAAATATGCTACAACATGGAATCTGCAAATTAAGATATAGAACTGCTGTTAAGTCAGTAACATTATCGTATTTCCAGCAGGAAATGCTTCGAGTATACCATTCATACAAACAGAAGCTTATATAAGCATGTAAAGATCACAAGAGCCAAGAACATTGCACAAGCCCTTCCTGAGAGCAAAATATACCTATCCTAGCACTGGGAAGTACGATAAAACATCCCTGCCTTTTGCTAATTGCTATCGATATGACATGATTCAAAAAGGTAGGTAGTGAGCAACCCTTCATCTATAAAGTTGCAGAAAGAGGCAGGTCATATTCATGTTGAAGGAGGATATCTAGCAATCATCACTTTTTGTACTGCTCAGATCTTCAATTATGAAGAGAATATTCTACAAAGGCAACCGCCTAAACCATGGACTTTCTGAAGAGTTTAATTTGTGAGGAGAAGAGTGCAAAGATACCATGCACTGAAAATGAATCAAGTTATGCAATCAGAAAGGTAAAATTAGAGGTTGAACATAGCAGCATCGCCCAGCGTTAATCCAACATAAAAAATAGAAAAAATGCTTATATATCATGATTATAATCTTCACAGGGAATCGCTCTTCCATCCAGTTAAGCGTAGGATCAAAATAAATAGTTGACTCCAAATATCTACGCAGTTAACATGCTTACATATGAGAAGTAAGAACCTGGGAGATACACCTTGGCATCTCCGTTCAGACTACCCAGACAGTTTTCAACATCAAACCCATTTCGTAAAAAGGAAATTCAAAAAAATAAAAAATAAATAAGAAACAACACCAACCGACATCATTCCCAACTTTTCAGCTATTATCCACGACGAATCCGCATATATGTCTAACACAAACTTCATAAAGAAATTAAATAAACAATCATCAACTAGTATTCCCAAATCAGCAATACTCAATCCTGATCCTAAAACAACGAAGAGATCCTCTATCCATTCACAGAAAACTCACCGAGATTCTTCTGTAGGTACCCAATTCCAATACCTCCGATCCTCAATTCCAGTTATCGCCATCCCCTTGGCGGATATCGACATGCACACCCTTCCTGTTACCCTATCCAACCATACCTCCTGCACCAAAGAAAACAAAAACTTCCCAATCTTCAACTAATCAAAAATCAAAAAAGAAACGCGCACACATCGACAAAACTCTGAAGTATCTTAAAAGCAGAGACCTTGTTGTTATCATCGAAAGGCACAGGTTGTGAGAGCAGGGCAAACACATCCTTCTTGCAGAAGTTTTGATAACGTTCTTGTGGGACCAAGTCAAGCAGATCATGGTAATTTGGCGGCAACTTTTTCTCCCAAACGGAGTCCGAAGACGCCGCGCCGTGAAACGCCCTGTTCAATCTCGCAAGGTTGCAAATCTCCGGTGGCGTCAAGTAGATGAAGACGCAGGCCACGCAGTTCTCCGGAATGTCGCCGAGACCCGGGCCCACGGTGGCGCCGTCCGTCAGGCTCGATAGCGACGCACCCATAGACCCCCGGCCGCTTCACAATTAATAGACCTGACAGTATCCTTGAAAGATACAAAAAAATGAGTTTTGGTGTGATCGCTCAAAACAATATTTCAGGGCATTTTGGGAGTTTTTGGTTGGTGAAAGAAATAATGCGTTGTTTCAATTGAGGGGGAGGAGAAGCGAGGAATTAAGCTGATCACTTTTTCTGTTTCCCGGAACGTTGTTTGGGATGCGGGAAAGTGAGAGAAAATAGGGGGTGGTAAAGAGTAAGAATGAGGGAGGCGTTAGGTGGGGTCAATCTTGATCAACCAGCTATCTGTGTGTGGGCGTTGTTTTTTCTGTAAACAACGTGCACATTTGTATTCATGCTTCTTAATTTGTTCATTTTTAACTAATATACACGCAAATAACAGTTTCATATATAAGTAGCCCAAATTGAACCGACCTATTGAAGGGATCAGATTTTTTATTTTAATTATATTATTTTTATTTTATTTTAATAAATTTTATTTATACACTTACATAAATTTTATATAAATATATAAATAAAATTTAATAAAATATGACTAAAATAATTAAAGGAGAAAATTTGACGTCCCAGTTGAAATCTTTGACGGAGATTCGACGGAGATGTCGTTGGCCCATTCGGCCAAAAAGTCAAGAGGTGTTTGTTTTTGAATAATAATAACTTTGAGAAGACAACCTAGGTTTGATTTTGTTTCGCGTTTGCAGTTTGGCATGCGATTGCAATTTTCACTTGTAAGAGCCCCAAGGTTGCTCAGCCCGAAACGTGTCAACAATTGTCTTGTCACTCAATTTCGGTGGCAATCCTGCTTACTCAGACAATTTTATGGTTTCTAGTCTAGTCAAAATAGTTTAAGGAAAGAGAATGACGTCTCTCTTACTCTCTTAGTTATGAGTGGATAAGGATTCATACAAGATCGAAGCCTGATAACATCAACTATATATGTCAAACACGTGTG
Source organism: Erythroxylum baracoense (assembly GCA_025629805.1). Classification (NCBI taxonomy): domain Eukaryota; kingdom Viridiplantae; phylum Streptophyta; class Magnoliopsida; order Malpighiales; family Erythroxylaceae; genus Erythroxylum; species Erythroxylum baracoense. The sequence goes on from JAOTAY010000005.1 coordinate 39,953,345, forward strand.
AAGTTGAGTTTATTCCTTGTCCATTTTAGGAGAACGATACATAACTGAATGATCGACTCTTATTCTGTAACCCTCGGAAATGACCTAATTTGAGATGGGCCATTTACTACATTATTTTGGAATGTGGTCACCCTCGTCCTCAAAAGACAATTTACCCTTAAAATTTCTTATAATTATACATTCCAATCCTTTCCTTCATCACTTGCAATTTTACCAACCTGTATTATTATGAGTATATTATAATTTATATTAATTTTGTAATATTGATCAAAAATATAAAAATGTACATCAAATATCATAACTTTCAATTTATTATAAATATACTTTTTGAAAATTAAATGAGGTTGAGATTAACATAAGAATACAAAGATGTACCAAAAATTAGGCCAAGAGACTAGGCTACCACACATTTGTCCAACGAAAACAATCCGAAGATTTAGGTACTCAAACAACCTCGTATAAAGTTACACATGCAAGTAATTAGACAAAACGTATGTGGATTAGGCTTCGTTTTCTTTAGAAAGCACATAGAGGGGCAATTACTATCTATAATACGTAGCATAGACTTTATTACATATCTCGGATCATACATAAAAGGGTTAAAAATGAAAGAAATGCGGAATACTTAATTTCGGTTTCATCTCTAATTCTGAATCAGTTTCCGAGCATCAAACGAGCTCCAATCTCTCAGGACCTTTACAGATTATGCTCACCGACACGAGATTTAGGTCTTTTTATAGTTTTCTCAATAAGTAAGCTCTCTTAAAGGGTTAGAGAATCCGTATGCTTACGATTAATATGAGTAACTGCAGGAGACCTTAACCTTTATATATAGCTTCCATATCGAGCTTCCCATCACAAGTCTGATATGGGTCCGGTCCATACTAATAGGGATCCATTTTTCACTGGACTTCAACCCATTGATAGAGATCATTTATTGGGTCACTTTATTACCCTTATCTGGATCAAATTACGTAACTTAACTGATAATTTATTGAAAAGCCAAAAATTACAATTAATGTTGTCCACTTAATAGGTAAAAGACAAAAATATCCTACAATCTCCCCCTTGGACAATCATTAATTGCAGGTTTACTTAAGTTTAAAAACAGTTTGAAAACTCAGTTAAGTCATGCTACTGTATTGGTACCAAATTTAAAAAACATTTGATCCAAAAGTAATAAAAGTCCAAAATTTCGTTTAGCAAGGTCTTCGATATCGAAAAATATCAAACACATATGTCATGTGTGACACAGGTCCAATATAATCATAAATATCTAATACCTTACTAACATGAACGGGAAAATAGAGTGTGGCAAACTAGGATGATACTTGTATGATCTAAATTATATCATCTTCGTTTGTAGGTCTCGATTTCTCCAACTTTACGCTAAACTATATTAGAGAAATCCCATTTTCTCTCATCGAATGCTAAACAGCTTTAGAGAAAACTTGTTTCCTCTCACCAAATGCTAAATAGCATTAGAGAAAACCTTTATGCTCTCCAACTGAATGCTAAACTACATTAGAGAATCTTTATGAGATTAAAACTTATATTCCCCTATGTCATGTAAAACTTTAAGGATATTTGTACAAAACTGTATGCGTCTAAATGACATAAGCTCATGGTTAATCTGTATATATGCCCAATGAACTTTAAATGCTGAAGATTTACACAAATATTAAGACTTTAATATGTATTATGATTATACACAAGAACATTTATTACTGAGGATAAAAATATGATCATCTTTATTAATATATAACTATAATGTCATAATACATTAAAATGTATAAACATTTAAGGAACAAATATAATGATCCCTAACTACTACTATCTAAGGACCTTAACATGCCTATACTGGATATATGTTTAACAAACACTACTGGGTGAAGTCCTTTAGTTAAAGGATTAGCTAGCATCTTCTCAGTCCTGATATACTCCACTTTAACGTCACCTTTCTAAATCAACTCCTTTATGGTCAAGTATTTGATCTCCAAATGCTTAGACCCTGTGATATTCTTATTGTTGTTACTGAATAACACTGCAGCAAGATTATCACAATATAACCGAATGGGTCTAGCAATTGAATCTACCACAGACAATTCAGAAATCAAGTTTCTGAGCCAAACTGTCTGTGTAGCAACTCCATAACATGCAATAAACTCTGCGTGCATGATCGAGGAAGTTACCAGTGTCTGTTTGACACTCTTCCACGACACTGCACCATCTACCAACATAAAAACGTACCCTGAAGTGGATTTGCGATCATCCAGACACATAGCAAAATCAGAGTCTGTATATCCTGTGAGGTTTAAATCGTTGACTTTTCTGTATGTCGACGTATAATCCTTAGTAACCTTTAGGTATCTCAACACTCGCTTAACTACATTCCAATGGTCCACACCTGGGTTAGCCAGATATCGGCCCAGCAGTCCAACAATAAATGCAATATCCAGTCTAGTGCACACTTGGGTATACATCAAGCTACCAACCGTACTAAAGTACGACACATTCCTCATAGCCTCTCTCTCAACTTTATTCTTTGGACACTGTACCAAAGATAATCTCTCACCATGAGAGATAGGTGTTACAATAGGTTTACATTTAGCCATATCAAACCTTTGTAGCACTCGCTCTATATGTGCTCTTTGTGAGAGGCTCAATGAGTGTTGAGATCTGTCCCGGTGAATCTGTATACCGAGGACAAATGATGCTTCACCTAAATCCTTCATGTCAATGTGTTTGGCCAAAAGTTGCTTTACCTCATACAATATGGCCAAATCATTTAACGCTAGCAAGATATCATTCACGCACAGTAATATAGAGATAACTTTGCTCCCCCTAACCTTATAGTATAAGCATCTTTGAACTCTGTTTTCTACAAAGCCGAATGAGGTCAAAACCTCATTAAACTTTAGGTGCCATTGTCTAGAAGCTTGTTTCAAACCGTATATTGATTTAGTCAACTTATAAACCTTGTCAGTTGCATTTTGATCCTGAAATCTTCCAGGTTGCTCCATATAGACCTCCTCATAAAGTTCACCATTTAGGAAAGTGGTCTTAACGTCTATCTGATGTAGCTTCATGTCATAGTGAGCTACTATTGCCATAATCACTCTAAATGTATCATTCGAGGATACAGGAGAGAAGATAACATTGAAGTCAACTCCTTCTCTTTGAGTGAATCCCTTGGTAACCAAACGCGTCTTAAACTGCTCAACTTGACCCTGTGTGTTCTTTTTGGTCTTAAATAGCCACTTTTATCTGACAGGCCTGTAATGTTGAGGTAAATCAACTAGCTTCCATACCTTAGTATACCTTATAGATTGCGTCTCATCCTTCATTGCTTCCCACCACATGTTTGCATGGGTCCTAGAAACAACTTCTGTAAAAGTAACTGGATCCATAACATGTCCTATGTCATAGTCCTGTTCACCTAAATAGACTATGTAATCTGATGAGATAGCAGATCGCCTTTCTCTGGTGAATCTATGCAACTGAATAGGTTTTTGTATCTTTGAAACCTCTTCCTAAATAGGTGTAGGTTCCTGTGTCTATGTAGGCATGGTACTTGGACCTTCATCCACCAGATCTGACTATATAAGAGGCAGATACACAATAATTATAGTATCCGTCCTACTATCTCCTGGAGAATGTGAGGATCCTCCCTCATTAAGGACATCATATTCCAAAAACTTAACCGTTTGCAATTCCACTATTTTGGCCCCTCCTTCTGTACAGTAAAATATGTAGCCCTTAAAGTGGTCAGGATAACTACTAAATAGTAACGAGTGGAACAAGGTTTGCAATTTGCTCTAATAAGGATTATATAACCTTACCTCAGTAGAGCAGCCCTACACATGAACGTGTGCAAGGCTTGGCTTCCTTCTAACCCAAAGTTCAAAAAGCATATTTGGCACTGACTTACTTGGGAATCTATTCAAGATATAAAATGTCGTCTTGATGACTTTGCCTTAAAGATATTCGGGTTAGTCTTGCTCTGCATTGACCTCATCATATCCTTTACGGTGCGATTTTGCCTTTCGGCCACACCATTTTGCTCAGGACTACTTGGCATAATGAACTGATTCACTATTCCAACTGATCCAAATACCTGGCAAACGAACCTTTTTCTTATCTTACAACCCCATGTCTGCCATAGTATTCCCCCTATCAGATCTGACTATCTTTATTGATTTTCTCAATTGGTTCTCAACTTTAGTGTTAAAGATCTTGAACTTATCAAGAACTTCAGACTTCTCTTTAAGCAAGAACACATAGCCATAGAGGGAATAATCATCTATAAATGTCAAAAAATATCTAGCATTGTACAACGTGACTATATAGGGACCACTAATGTTTGTACGTATGAGGTCTAATAAACCAGAAGCACGAGTTAACCCTTTTTTCTTTATCTTGGTCAACTTACCTCTACAATAATCGATACATGTTTCCAGATCACTGAAGTTCAGAGTGAAGAGAATGTTATCCTTTATCAATCTCTCAACCCTCTCCCTAGAAATGTGGCTAAGACATTTATGCAATAATATGTACGATGTATCCTTTATGAAGGCTCTCTTACGAATAATAGGCTCAGCAATATAAGAAGAGGCATACATTTCGTTAAGAGTAAGACACATTCTATATAATCCGTAGGATAATAAAGCAATTCTGATATATCTTGTATTGATAGAAATATTTACAACTGAAGCATCAAATACAAAACGATAGCCCTCTCTATCCAAAACCGATACAGAGATCAAATTTCTTTTAAAAGAAGGTATATAAAATGTGTCCCATAAAACCAATACAAACCCCATATCGAGGTTTAAACCTACATCTCCTACAAACAAAACATCCACCTCTTCATTGTTGCCGACCATCAATCTCTCCTCTCCTTTAGTTGGCCTTCTCCTAGATTTGAACTCCTGCATTGTGGAACCAACATGATTAGAAGCTCCACTATCTAACCACCAAGAACTTGATGTGGTTATAGCTACATTGGGTTCATGAATCATAAAAGTTGAGGAGTTACCTGAGAGCTCCTGCTTGACCTTCCATAGCTTGTACTTCGAGCAATCGACCTTTTTATGCTCCTTCTTCTTGCAGAAGAAGCACATCATACTCTTTAGATCATGTGGATCCTTTGCAATGCTGGACTACTTAGTCTGCATTTGAGGAGAGGGTTTAGGTTTCTTACCCTTACCCTTATGTTGTTGGGGTTTAGCCTTCTCCTTGCCTTTGGCAACTGCATACATGGTTGTATGAGGAGAACTCGTAATATTCTCCTCATTCACAACACATTGGGAAAGTATTTAGTGCCTGGTGCACTATGAGCGTGTCAGCTATCAGTATATCCAGTGCCTTCAGCCTGCTCTGAAGGTGCACCATCCTTATGATATACTCTCGAACGTCTCCTTCTCCTGTGTATCTTATGGAGAATAGTTCCTTTATCAAGGTGCTCTGCTTCGCATAGGAAGACACCTTATACTTATGGGAAATGCTATCTATGAACTCCTTTTCTATGTTTGTGTCTGTCAATCCACTTAGCAGATGGCAGGGATTGACCTCTTGATGGTCAAATAGCATATCCTATTTGACCGATCTTAGGATGCCATTGCTACTTTATCAGCTGTCGAGCTGATATCAGTGAGTGGAGAAGGCCTCTCAATGTGCATCGTTATGTTGACATCAACCATCTTCAGAGCAAACTCGACATCCTTCTTCCACTTCTTGAAATTGAAATCAGTCAAGGTTTCAATCATGATAGCATTGTTGTTCACAGAAAAGGTGACTGTAAAATTGAAAAGACAATCTAAAGATCAGTAAAAATGTAGGATAACAGCGATACTTAAAGCATTAAAGCAGTATCTATACTGAGAATTCGATCACACATATTATGAAACACCTTTAGGCTGAATACATAATATATGCAATTAGACCCCCACATAAAAGTGATCAGAGTACAAATCATCAACTCTCATGACACTACCACCTTTAGGTGAATAGATCATTTAAGAAACAACGTTCCTCCATCTAATGCCTTTATGAACATCTCAAAACCTTATGTAAGGCCAACACCTTTGGACAGAATAGTCAAACATAAGGCTAGAGACATTCCCTAACATGTGAGTAGAACAATCCAAAAATACTAACTTGAAAGGCCACTTTGGTGACTATATTCTCATCAATACCCTAAAAAGTCCACAAACACAAGGGATATATCGTTATGTCATCCTCACATTCCATATGGGCATAATGTGTGTGAAAATTAGCAATAAACGCAGAAAACCAAATGCCCAATCAAATAATCACATACTAGTACTAAAAACATCGTCTTTAAACTTTATTTGAGACTTTTATTAAAAAAATTCTCAATCAGAGTGACCATCATACTTTCCTGAATATCGAACCTACCACACGATACATAAAACTTTAAATGTCTCCCTTATGTGCAGTTCAGAGTACAAAATAGCACTCAAAATCAGCTTAAAAGATTTTTAAAAACTATTTTAGAATCCAATTACCAATATAATTAAATCCATAAAAATTGAAAAAACTCTTTAAAAATTCTCCCGACCTGGAAACTGACCCAAAAAGACCCGGGACAACTTTATGGGAATTTATGAAAAATTTTCTTTTTTTTTTTCTGTTGTTGACGTCAGCGTAGCATTATGTGCTAATGTTAGCCTGCCGTCAGCCATCGCGTGGCTTGAGGCATGCGTGCTTATGGCATGTGCACATCACGCGACCCCTACGGGCATACACGTAGCTATTGTACGGCGAGGGCAACGCACGCACCTCTATGTGTCGTAAATCTGACAATCCACATGTCGGATCCACACTCGTGGGAGCGCGTGCGGTGCATGCACGCCACGTGTCCACTGCTCCGTGGAGGGAAGTGGCGGCACGTGATTGGCCCGCGCAACACATGCGACAACCATACCGCCACTCCTGACGGTACTGTAGCACCGTCAGGCACGTGCACTAAAGGTGCATCGCCCTCTGTCGAGGAGGGCAATTTTTGGCATCCTGAGACGCTATTTTTTGCTTCGTTTGGCCCATTTTCGACTCGTTTTTCATAGCTAACCTCATGTATGCTACTTTTATGTAATCATATACGTAAAAAAACCAAAAAATGAATAAAACACTGAAGAAAATCATATGAGATGAAAAATTGAAAAACCTTTGTTTCTGACAACCCGATCACGTAACCGCTCTGATATCACGTGTAACATGTAGCATACACCTTATTACATATCCCGGATCGTACATGAAAGGGTTAAAAATGAAGGAAATGCAGAATACCTGATTTCAGCTCCATCTCTGATTCTGAAGCAGTTTCTGAGTGCCAAACGAGCTTTAATCTTCTGGGACCTTGATGGATTATACTCACCAACATGAGATTTAGGCCTTTCTATAATTTTCTCAATACATAAGCTCTCTTAACAGGTCAAAAAATATGTATGCTTACGATTGATATGAGCAACTGCAAGAGACTTTAACCTTATATATAGCTTCCATATCGGGCTTTCCCATCATAAGTCCAATATGGGTCTGTTCCACACTAATAGGGATCCATTTTCTACTCAAACTTTGACCCATTGATATAGATAATTTATTGGGCCACTTTATTATCTTCATTTGGATCAAATTACGTAACTTAACTGATAATTTATTGAAAAGCCAAAATTTACATTTAATGTTGTCCACTTAATAGGTAAAGGACAAAAATGTCCTACACTATCTTCTATTAAAGTAGCGATTGGGCTAGCTAATGTTGAGGAGTAAGTTTGATTTGACCTTATCTACAATGGGATATTTAATGGAGATTGGTCTCTAACCTTGTTGAGCCTCGCATTAGTGCTAACAAAAAGGGGGGAGCAATCAACCAATTGAGGAAGTTAACTTCTGGGGTTTTTGTTATAGATGAGTTGTTCTCTACACCACTATGTAATTTCCATTTATAACTTTTCTCTAGACTTTTCTTTTTTTGGAAACATCTATGAATTCTTTATGTCCTTAATTTATACATACATATACACCAATATATAATAATAGTCTCCATTTTTTTAATTGAAATGGTACTACCTTCTGTTAGCTTATTTACTATAAGAGAAGACTAAATAGCCTTCTCTTTATATGGATAAATTCTTATACCTTGTCTCGAACTCATACCGTATATTGAAATTCATATAAAAGATTGGGAATGGTCTCCTTTGATATGCATAGGACGTAACTAATTTGAATATTGAGGTAACTTATCTTGCCATTAGTGTTTAGGCCATTCATTAATGCTAGCCATATAAGGAAGGAAATTTTAGGAATAAATGCTTTATGCTAGACAATTAGGTGCTACTATACCTAATTACTCAGATCCTAAATAGCTCTTTGCAGGATCTATTAGTGAAGCTATCAGAGGGAAGTCGAAGCCATCTTTAACTATCTTCTATGTCTATTTTGATGTTGTAATTAAGGATAGCTCGAGATATAACAAATGGGAAATTTCTCCAATTATGCTTATGTACCATGTTTTCACTTTGTCCTTTATAGGGAATTCTTATAGGAGTTAATCTCTAAATGGTGAATGGATTACGGGACCAACATTACTCTAGTTTTCATAGTATATAGAAGCCTTTCTACCATTTCCAATCCTACATTTGATGAAGTTGCATAGGGTTTCCTTGGTTCTAGGATGTGAGATAGGAATCGGGAGTCTCTTGCAATAGTAGTTGGCTCCCAAATGCTTTTGTTTTTTGAGAATATAAATATGCATCCAATATGACCATGCGTTTGTGTCATCAACAGTGTCCAAAGCCTTTTAATAACAACGAATTTATTCATAAGACTTGTCTCAATCATCCCCAATCCACCTTCTTCCTTGAGCTTGTACATATAATTCCATTTGACATTTGCTAAAACTTTTCCTTTCTTTGTGGCACCCTATAGGAAATTTCTCGTAATTTTCTTGATTGTATTGGTAACCTTTTTAGGGAAACATGAGTTAGACAATAAATGCGAAGGGATTCAAGAATAGAATTAATCGGCATTAACCTCCTTGTATAAGACAAGTCTTTGTTGACCTAATGGTTTAGTCTTTTATGGAGTTTTTTCAACAATGGAGCACAGTCCCTAAACATTAATTTCCTTATGATATAGGTAAACCTAAGTATTTGATAGGATGTTGAGTTGTCTTAAAACTTAATGCTCTTGAGAGCCATTATGTGTCCTCTATAATACTTTTAAGAATATTTGTTTGTTCTTCTATCTAATTTTTTTTTTAGCTTTTAGTCTATCAAATAATGGTTTTGCATTTTTTTTCTTTATAAAAACTTGGTAAGGGCCTACTACACAATTTAAACTTCATGATAACTTTTTTAACTGCTTTTTATCTTTAATTTTATTTAGATCATTTTTTACAAAAATTGATGACCTATCTGTTAATTTTAATATTTCCTTGATAAATAACATATCCTAAAAATCTAATCATTATATTGGACAATTGCATCTTTTTGTTGAAATTACCATTCCTACTTTTTTCATTTGAACAAATATATCAAAATGCTTTCAATGTTAACCATTAGGTTCTAATATACTAATACATCATCAATATAAACAATGGTAAAACTATTGTAAAGATTTAATATTTTATTCGTAACTATTTAAAATTTGATTATTCATTTTGAGACTAAAAGACATTATGTTCAATTCATAATTTCCAAATAGAAAATTGAATAATGATTTATAACTATCTTATATATAATCTAAATTAACCAATATTACGTTTTCATACTAAGTTTAAAAATTAATTTTGCATGGTTTAATCTTACTAATAGGTTTCTTTTGTCTAGAGCATGGTCGTTCATAACATTTCATAGGTCCAGAATAAAGTAAAAAGAAGGGCCCCAATGAATCGATAATATTCAAATATGTATTGTCTAAAGGAAACACAAGATTCAGTTCCCTTATAGGCCTTTTTTCAATTAAAATGTTCCTTATTTTATTATCAAGATTATCCCAATTTTTAAGATCATAAATATTTAACAAAGGGATTGGTTGTTCACCTACCTTTAAATTTTTTAAATTGGATGCCCTTGATGCATGTTTATGATTGAATTCAACCGTGATCAAATCATAGGCGCAACGGAAGACAAAACTTTTTACGAATTCTGAGTGGAACTCGATAATTGAATAAACTTGAATAAAATACAAAACGAATTAGAAATTGTAACTTGTTCGTCTTCTTGTTGAAAAACCTTTGAAACATTTTTGATTGATTAATCACAAGCTGTTCAATTGTCCAGTCTCTGATGGTATCTATAGAGCAATTCTCAAGACTGATTTGAGAAGAATAAGACAAAAGTGCTATCATCTAAACGTTCTTCCTTTATTTAAATAGAAAAATCATTAGGGTCTTTAATTAAAATTAAATTTCTTCAATTATAATTAAAATCTAATTCTAATTCTAGTTAATTTAATTTTAATAAAATCAAATATCTTATATGTGATCCCCAAAGTTTCTCAAACTTTATAATTAAGTCCAACTTAATTAAATTGATTTTTCTTTCACAAATTGCTATTTGATGTTTGACCCATTAGGTTCCTAATAAATTGGGAATGATTTTAAATTACAATTATAATTCACAATTAGAATTAGATAAATTGAAACTTCTTTTAATTTATCTTTAATTCTCTAATTAAACAATTCATAATCATAAATCAAGATTGACGTCTAGCAACATGTCATGATTACCTAAATATCAGGAATGTCAAAGAGATTGATTTAACCTGTCTATGCATGGCTATGATGTATAATTTAATCCTTTCGTCATTTAATATTCTAATTGGACAGAGTATAGATATAGTGTCTACTTTTTTCGGTCCAATTTTGTTCTTTCTTGCTAATTAGTGATTGATTTATAATTGAAATTTGAAAAACTCTTTTTCAAATATCAATTCACTTTGACTAGAGAATTCCATAAATCATTACTAATCAAGAACAGTAGAATATTCTCTCTAATTATTTTAGAGTGACGAATCCTATATTGACTTAC
>JAOTAY010000005.1:39964501-39983216 GCA_025629805.1 Erythroxylum baracoense
AATAAAATGCATAATTTATTATGTATTTAACTATTTACTGAACTTGAATATTTATTTTGGGATTATAATATTATTTAACTTTTTATATGTTTTAATATTTATTTTTGATAGTAGTTTTATTTCCTATAAGAAAATGAGACATCTCTTTAAATAATTTCCTACAAGATGGAAGTAAATTTGCAAAACAATTGTAAAGTAAATGTAAACTCATTGTTCAATATACTTTAACAATTATTTATATGCATAAATAATTTTTATTACAAAATAATGTATAGTTAAAATTAATAAAAGTACTTTTTATTTTTATGTTCCCAAACAGTCTATTGTATGAAGCTCTTTAAAAAAAGATGTTTTTTTAATTGACAGTCAAACAGTCAACTGACTTTTTAGAAAAGCTTTTCTCAGAAAAGCTCTACTGACAAAAGCTCTACTAATATAAGCTCATCCAAACAGGCACTTATACGCTATCTCAACTACCATAGTGGCGCAATTGTCTGACCTCTAATAATAACCACAAAACAAGTTGAGAGAATCTACAATTGTTGCAGAGAGGGTTAGAGAAGGAGTCCTTTAGAGCTTAAATCTATTTATAATATGTTTTAAATATTTTTGTAATTTAATTGAAATTAAAATTTAATTTCAATTAAAATTTAATTAAAATTATAAATAATTATAATTAAATACCAATTATGTTCAAATAAGATCTAATATCTCATATTGATCTTTATTTATTAAATATCTCATATTTAATCACAAAGTTTCTCAAACTTTATAATCAAGTTCGACTTGATTAAAATATCTTTTATCTCTTCAACTTATTCTTTATGTGTGATCCATTAGGTTCACAAATATGTTGGTAATTAATAAAAATTATAGCCCGAAATTATATTTAGAATTAGATAAATTAAATTCCTTTAATTTTTTTAATTTTGTAATTAAATAATTTATATTTATATATCAAAATTGTCATCAAGTAATACATCATGACCACCCAAATATTTAGAAATATAAAAGTAGTTTTAACTAACCTTTTCATGCATGATTTTTCCGTATAATTCAATCATTTCATCATACAATGTTCTAATTAGACATAGAGCATGAAATTAATATTTACTCTATTTTCAGTCCAATCATATTAGTTCTCCATCATTAGTTATTGATTCAATTAATGATATTTGTAAATTATTTACAAAGTGTCATTCCATTATAGCGAAGAATTTTCTTAATTAATACTAATCGAGCATAATGAAACATTCTCCCTAATTGCTTTATGGTGATTAATCCTATCTTGGTCACTTAACTACATCTATATAGTTCATTCTACATCTGATGACTATCAACTAAGCTCCTTGACTAGAATATGTCATAAGTAGTATCAAGACATGACAATCCTTATACAAGATAACTTTGGAGATCTCAAGTCAAATGATCGCTTATGCAATAATCACAATGAAAATTTCCATAGACATATAAATAATGTTTCAAATAGATTTCTTATATATGCTCAATTCATTGAACTTATTCTCTGATAAGCAACCACAAGTTTATTTAAGCATCTCTATACTTTAGTCTATAAGATTGATTACATCCTTTATAAGGAAAAACATAAAGTAGGCTAATCTTTTTGTATTCTATTAATGTCCAGTTTTAATAGAATAATGATTAACAACAATTTAGAAATAATATATAAATGCAATATGAATCTTATAATTATAATCTCTTCATAATTTTATTCAATTTTTATTTATCTAATGAACTTTATTATATACATCTTTGGTATGTATGAGATAAAGAATGGAGACACCAGTGGCAATACAAGCTTCCTATTTCAAACATGATACATGTAACCAGTGGGACGAATAAACAAACACAAATTTGAAATATCAAACAAATTTAAAATTTTAAAATCGTGTATAGAAGTTTTCCACTATAGGAACTAGCAATTTTCATTTTCCAGAAACCGTAAAGTAAAGAGGAATTATGCACTAAGATATTCCAGAAGCAAAACATAAAGAAGGAATAAGTGATGTTTTTTCTGATTCAATCAAACAATTTTTAGAAGCAGGAAACACACATGAGAGGCCTGAATATTTATCTTTCAGAAAAGAGACATACGAGATTTGTTGATTAAGTACCAAAAGATTAAAATTAATTGATAGTTTTAAACTTTAATTTTATCAAATCAATAACAATTAAGTGAGTTTAATTAAATTATATAGTTAAAGGTTGGCTTTGATACCACTGTTGAAAAATCAAAATGAGATCTAATCCAGCACACATTGTAATAATTACTTTTTTTTATTTTTTCGAAAGCCAAGATCACTAAAGTTTTATAAAATGATTAACACATAAATTATAATAAAGTGTGAATCTTAATTCGTGTCTTATTCTAAAGCTTAATCATTTTCTTGTCGTATCTCTTGAACTGTTTTTAAAATAGTTGCATCCCAATCACCATAGCCGCACAAGTGTTCAGCCTATAACGATATCCAAAGAATAATTTGAGAGAACTATGCAACTATTGCAGAGAGGGTTAGGCAAGGAGTACTAGCTCCTTTAGAGCTTAAACCTATTTATAATAAGTTTAGCAAATTTTAGTAATTTAATTGAAATTAAAATTAAAATTTAGTTATAATTCTAATTAAATACCAATTATGCCCAAATAAGACCCAATATCTCATATTAATCCTTATATATTAAATATTTCATATTTAATCATAAAGTTTATCAAACTTTACATTCAAGTTTAACATGATTAAAATATCATTTCTCTCTTCAGCCCTTTCTTTATGTGTGACTCATTAGGTTTCCAAATATGTTAGCAATTGATAGAAATTATAACCCTAAATTATATTTTGGATTAGAAAAATTAAAATCATTTAATTTATCTTTATTTCTCTGATTAAATAATTTATCCATAAATTAAGATTGAGGTCTAGCAATACATTATGACCACTCAAATATTTAGAAATGTCAAAATAGTTTTGACTAATCTTTTTGTATATAATTTTTTCATATAATATAATCATTTCTTCATACATTTTTCTGATTAAACATAGAGCATTAAATTAATGTATACTCTATTTCGATTCCAATATATTAGTTCTCTACTATTAGTTATTGATTTAATTGATGACATTTGTAAACTATTTACAAAGTGTCATTATACCTTAGCCAAGGATTTTTCGAATCAATAGTAATGGAGAACAATGAAACATTTTCTCTAATTAATTTAGGATGATGAATCCTATCTTGATCATTCAACTACTTCTATATATTTCATGGTACATCCAATTACTATTGGCTAAAATATCCTTGATTAGAATAGGTCATAAGTAGTAACAAAATATAGCAATCCTTATGTAAGATAACTTTGGAGATTTCAAGTTGAAAAATCACTTATACAATTTGATAGATTTGCGAAACTAAGGAAAAATAAAAAACAAATAATATTGAAATAAATTTTTATTGACTACACTTATACAATCATCACAATGAGAATTTTCATAGATAGAAAAGTAATGTTCCAAATTGATTTTTCATAGGGGGTCAGTTCAGGAAAGTTGTTCTCTAACAAACACTCACAAGTTTATTTAAGTTTCTCCATACTTTAGTTTATGAGATCGACTACTTCCTTTATAAAGAAAAATATAACTTGTCTTAGTTTTCTTACATTCTATTAACTTCCAGACTTAGTAGAACAATGACTAGGAATAATTTAGAGATAATACATAAATACAATATGAATCCCATAATTATAATCTCATCATAATTTCATTTGAAATGTATTTTTTTTCATGAACTTTATTATATACACCTTGGTATGTATAAGATAAAGAATGTCATTAAATTATTTTGTCATTAGGGCATAAACTAATAGTAGATACCAAATCCAAGTTTAAGACAAAGGGAAAAACTTGTCTGCAAATTTCGTGTATGTACCAGTCTTAGCACCTTTTTTTGGATGGGTTACACTGCTTTGAAACTTTTGTTCTTCATTGATTCGTATGTTGGAATCCAATCGTGATCTAATCACGGACGCAGCTGAAAAACAAACAATTTTTACATATTTTGAGCATATCTCGATAATTTAATTAACTTGAATAAAACATGAATTTGAATAAAAATTATACCTTTTGCGTTCTAGTTGAAAAATCCTTTAAAACTATTTTCGATTTGTCAATCACAATCTGTTCAATTATCCAGTCTCTGATGGTATCCACATAGCAATTCTCAATATTGTTTTGAGAAGAAGTAGAGAAAGTGCTAGCTTCTAAATGTTCTTCCTTTATTTAAATAAAAAATCATTAGGGTCTTTTATTAAAATTAAATTTCTTTAATTATAATTAAAATCAAAATTTAACTATAATTAATTTAATTTTAATAAAATCAAATATCTCATATTTGATCTCCAAAGTTTCTCAAACTTTATAACCAAGTCTAACTTAATTAAATTAGTTTTTCTTTCACAAATTGCTCTTTGATGTGTGACCCATTAGGTTCCTAACAAATTGACAATGATTATAAATTGCAATTCTAATTCATAACTAGAATTAGATAAGTTAAAACTTCTTTTAATTTATCTTTAATTATCCAATTAAATAATTCATAATCATAAATCATGATTAAGGTCTAGCAACATGCCATAATTACCTAAATATCACGAATGTCAAAGTAATTGACTTAACATGTCCATGCATGGTTATGATGTATAATTTAATCATTTTTTCATTCAATATTCTAATTGGATGGAGTATAGATATAATGTCTACTCTTTTGGTCCAACTATGTTTGTTCTTGCTAATCAGTGATTGATTTATATTTGAAATTTGAAAATGCCTTTTCAAATATCAATTCACTCTGGCCAAAGAATTTCGTAAATCATTACTAATCAAGAAAAATAGAATATTCTCTCTAATTACTTTAGAGTGACGAATCCTAGATTGATTTACTTAACTATCTCTATATGGTTCATACTGTATTTAATTACTACCGACTGAATTATTCTAGGACAATTCATAAGTAGTATCAAAATATAGTAATTCCCATACGAGATACCTTGATAATCTCAAATATGGGGATCAATTATACAACCATCATTATAAGATAATCCATAAACAAAAAAGTAATATTCCATTCAGAATTCTCATAATTGGGTCAGTTCAGTGACTTATTCCCTAATAATCACGCACACATTAGTTTAAGTTTCTCCATACTTTAATTTATGAGATCAATTACTTTCTTTATATGAAAGAAACATAATGTGTGTTAGTTTTACCATTTTAACAATATCCTGTCTTAATGAAACTACAACTAGGAACATTTAGGAATAATACATAAGTGTAAATTGAATCTTATAATTATGATCTCATCATAATTACAATTAAAAATTAATTATTCCAAGGATTTTATCTTTAGTATCAAAACATCAAATGTAATTAATACATAAAGATAAAGAATGCCTTTATTAATAATTATAACTAAACTAAAACCAAAGCGATTGGCTGTAGGACATAAACCAACAGTTTATAACTATTCAAATTGCTAACATTTTCTTCATCTCTATGATTAATTCCTGAAAAGCTACTTTATATGTTCATTCTTTACCCTAGTTCCCTATATAGGATCTTAAGAATGGCTGGAAATAAGTATTGGTGTAAGCTAATCTCTTATCTATCCTTATATTTACATCTAACTTCTATCATTAGAGTCTCTTCATAAAGGATAACTTCTGATATAGATTATAATTGTAAATGACTTCATATCTATAACTAATGAAGGTTTTTAATTCTGAGAAGATTTTTAGCTTAAAAAGGATAACAACAACCCAAAATCAGGGAGCCATAAAAGTTGGAATAACATCAAAAAGGAAACATTAATTTGCAAATTAGTATTGTATTTTTCCAACTACAACATTTTAGTTCAAGTTTAATTTGTTTATTCGAGTTATAAGGATGTAAAAGTTTGACCAAAGAAAAGGCTAATTAAAGTGAGGACATAAATTACTGATGCATTTTTTATAGATTAGATAAGTCACATCATTTTACCACATCACCTAGTTGAATATCACGTTTCATAATTATCTTTCCTTCTAATATTTGTCGTTAAGCATAAGCAACTTGTGCTTTCAGTTCTATACTATTGTGAGTTGTGACCATACTTATTTCTTGTTGTTATCTTAGCTTCAATAACATTAAAGAAGAAGGTTGGCAATTATTTATGAGACAAATCAAAATCCCACTTAAAAAATACAAAAGGATAAAAGTAGCTTGCTTCAGATAGTTGTCGGACATCTCAAAACCTTATTCCATTGTCTTAAAAAATAAAGATAACGTAATATCATGTTTGCATCTTTTTAAACTGACTAGTTTTTGATCTATCTCATATTTCTCCTTCTCTAAATTGTTTATTTACTTTACACTTTACTTATTTTTAAAGAACCTAGTCATTTAAAGGTAGATATTTGTAGGAAACCCACTACTGCTAAATCAACATATATTTAACTTAATTTAGATTCAAAATATTAGTTTGGTTTAAACTTGTTTTAAATCGTCAAGTTGTTGGACTAAATCCTATAATATTTTTTATTTAAGATCGACTGTTGAAAAATATATAAGTTAAGATTTTTATAATAGCATATAATTATAGTTAATTATATTAGCTCAGTTAACTCACTTATAGTCATGCATGGTTAAGATTAGTTAGGAATTTGTTAGCTTTATAACATATTTTTATTGATAGTTATAAGTTTTCCTTATATAAGTTTATAGCTTTGTTCTCAACATAGCTTTTATTTTTCTTCATGGTATTAGAGAAGGGTTAACAAAGATATATGGTTTCATCAATTGTAACAATGGGTAGACAAGGTTTGGTAAGGATATGTGGTTTCATAAAAATATAAATTCTTTGGATATCAATATGGCTTGTGTATAAAGTTTGAAAGTTCATTGTCTTAAATTATAACCAAGGAAAAGGCATTTTTGTGATTTGGGGTCAAGTTTATCTTTAGATGGTTTGGTGTTTGTGGTATAAAATAAGTAGCCAAACACTTAAATGCTCATATGATAGGGCATGAACATAGATCATTTCAAAAGGATTTTTCTAGCTAAAAATAGCATAAGGTAAATGATTAACCAAATAGGTATATGCTAGGATGACCTCATCATATAATCTTTTTAACAAAGAAGCCTAAAATAATAAAACACTAGGGATCTAAAGAAGATGTTTATGTTTTCTCTAAACTAATCTATTATTTTGTGGAGTATACATATATGATCTTTGATAAATTATTCCTAGTTCATTGAAAAAATATTGACAAAAAAGCCTCAAAAATTTAGTTCCATTGTCATTTCTAACAACTCGAACACTGAAATGGAACTAGTTTTGTATCATCTTGACAAAGGTACTTAAAAGACTAACAACTTGAGTTTTATGATCCATTAAATATGCCCAAGTTCCTATGCTATAATCATCAATAATATTCAAAACATACATTGCACTAAATAATGATTTTAGTCTATATGGTCCTTATATATCAATGTGAATCATTTACAAAGGTTTGGTAATTTGGATAGTGTTAAAGTGTAAAAGAAATCTTTGTTTTTTTTAATACAACATAAACAATAACCATAAAAAACAACTTATTATTTAATCATGGTATCAAGAATAGCAACATGCCTTATTACATTTGAAGAAGGATGTCTAAGCCTATAATGCCAAATGGATGTAAACTTGACAATATTGACACTATGATCAATAACATAAACAGAAGTGCTACATATAGAAGTGTACGTAACTTATGATAATATCATTATTAAACAATATTTTTTTATAAATTTCCTTTGATTTTTTTTTAAAAAATTTAATGTTATACTGTATTAATAAAAAATAATGTTTAAAAATTATAAAGTTAATAAAGACAACAAAAACTACTTAAGCCTTAAGACTAGAGATTAGCTTTTATAAAATAATAACACAGCTCATTTGACAAATACAACAACATGTTAGGTATTATGGCCCTATGATTGTCTAAATATTAGGAGATAAGATCGATTGGTAAGCAAGGCATATAATTCCTTGTTTTAGCATTAATTTTCTCCATAGCATCTTATTATCTTGTTTCTTAACCATGAAAATTTTGGAGTTTCTTTCACACCGTATACTATGGACCAAGAATTCTATACCTTACTTGAGGAGTGTCATGTCCCCCTTTTTGTTTAAGTTCCCACTCTTGTTGGCAGCTTATCCTAGTTAGAACTTGACAACATATGTACATTAAACAATTTTAAGTATGATATTTAGATCTCATCAGAATATGGACATTTGAACAAGAGGTGATCTGATCCTCATTGTCCAACTCATAGGGCAAAATGTAGCATCTATGTTTGTGCCTTTTAATCTTTCCTTAATGGATAATCTCTTTAATGTAGCAAGCCATAGAATGGATAATCTCATTAAAGCTTTATTTCCTATCACATATTTTTCCCTTTGTTCAAGTAACTCCTTATACCAATCAAGATAACCGTGTAATTGAACATGTATCCCTAGAGTGAACATTTTTGTTGTAATGATCATAATGAAGCTTGCTTTGTCCATAAATCCTCTTTTCTCTACATTCTACCTTCCACTAATCTTTTTATTACCAAATTGTCCTTTCCCATCATCGTACCACCTTCAACTTACTTTAAGATTGCATTATAGATCACTATCTATTATTTAACTCATAGCACCATAGAGTGTGTCTTATTAACACTTGGCAAAGGATCCATGACAAGGATCTGATTCCTTATATGATCATAATTGTCATTTAGGCCTATGAAGAATTGTATCAAATGATTCAACTCACTTACATCAGCTATTTCCTTTATTGCTTCGCATCAACGTTGTGGTACTAGCATGAGATAAATGAACTCATTCCATAAACACTTCAACTTTATTAATACTTCATTATGCTCATATTGCTTTGTGATACTGAGTTAATTTCCCTTTGTTGTTGGTACATATAGGACAATTACATTCCTTAAAGATTGTTATATCTTAATCCATAATTTTTTGGCAGTTGTTGCATATATAAAGGTTTCAATGGTCTCCTAAGATCACTACAACAAAAAGAGCTTTAGACAATGACATATTTGTAATAGTTTAAAAATGTGTAGCTGAAAATTAATATAAAGC
Source organism: Erythroxylum baracoense (assembly GCA_025629805.1). Taxonomy (NCBI): domain Eukaryota; kingdom Viridiplantae; phylum Streptophyta; class Magnoliopsida; order Malpighiales; family Erythroxylaceae; genus Erythroxylum; species Erythroxylum baracoense. The sequence continues at coordinate 39,973,676 of JAOTAY010000005.1, forward strand.
AACAATTTTAAAGTATTACCTTTAATAATATTAAAAGGTAACAATAATAATAATTTGTTGCTACATATAAGAAAAGGCAATAAAATTTAGAAAAATGGTTGTAATAGAGTCTTTTATATGCAACATCAATAGTTCCAGTAACCTATTTACTAAAGAGTATTTACTAATGTTACATATTTATCTATATAGCTATTTATTAATGTATATTTAAAATATAAAATTTTATATTTACTAATGAGTATTCAGAATATATCAAATTAAATTACCTACCAATTTTTATTTAGTAAAATTAAAACGTACGAGTCGATACTGTGTGAGAAGAGTAGGACATGGAGGTGGATAATGAGGAAGACCAGAGACTCCAAACCCTTCTTCTTCACCTTTGCTACTAGACATAGTGTGGTTCTTGGCATCATTGGGTATTGTGTTATATAGATTATCAAGTCCCACAACCCTGAGTTTGAGGCTTGTCTCTACCAAATCACTCACCTTGATTCTCCTTAAAATTGGGTGCGAGCTTTATTTATTGCTTAAACAATGTAATTTTATTCAAAATGACCATTTTACCTAACAATTTAGGCATTAGGTCAGGTAACTCAAGCCTAATTATGACTTAAAGTCCAAATATTTTTTTAAAAGTCTGAACTCGACCTAAATTTTGGTTAATTCGAGTCGCGTCAAATCTACTAGGCCAGGCCAGTCTGAACTGTACTATTTTTTATGTCTTCAAACAAATATTGATATTTGAAATGTTGTATCCTATATAATATTTTAAGATAAAAACAAAAGGAACTATAATTAACTTTTACTTAATAATATAAAGATAAGAGGTAAATATATATTAGATGATAAAGATAATAGATTAGATGATTATACATAATAAGTTGGGCATTGGATGCCAAAATCATTTTCCCACTTTTTTCTTCCCTCTATTTTTTAACCTCTAATTCTTCAACTTAGGTAATGAATGTGGATCGCTTGTCGTCTTCAAAAAAGGAAGGGCTGATTCTTGCCAAACTCTGTCATGCATATCCTCCTTAGAGTTTCAAATATCCCCCCAATTGTTCCATTTCTTCTCTGCCAAAAGGAAAGAAAAAGGCGATGGAGTCCTCAGATAGCCACGAATGAGAGGCCAAATCACACCATCCTCATCGATCTAACTCAAGTCGATATGCTTGCAAAAAGAGATAAACCCTACCGTATGTGTTTAAGTTTGAAAGCCACCCTATTCTCTATAGGTCAAAGCCCCCAACTAAGACCTTGTCATGGATGGACAAGAATATGACTCTACTAAGAACTCTTTAAAGTTGTGCCTTAATTTTCTCTGGGTCTTCTCCATCAATCATGCAGGTGTGGTAAAGTTAAACATAAAGTTGAACTTTGGGAAAATCTACTTAGGTGGGTCTTATTCTAGGTTTTGGTTTTCTCCATTTTTATCATATTTAAATGCAAAACTAGTTGTTACAGATTTATTTTTATCTCTATCTATATTTCTAGTTTTATCATCCAATGGCAGTGGTTTCCTTACATTAGTTGGTACTAATTATTTGAAAAATCAAAAAAACTAAAAGGAGATTTCAAGCAGTATAACAGATGGGGAGGTATTGCAACTTGATAATGCTGGTGTTTGATTCGGTTGCCATATTTATCATATTCGTGTGCTGACAGGTGGGAGCTTATCTATGTGATTCGCTACGATTGCTTGCATTTATCGGCGAGAGCTATTTCTTACAATCCAAACCTCCTGAGCAACTTATTCCTTATGGTTTTTTTCCTACTCTTTTACCTACTTTTAGTTAACCTTCAACTCGTCTTTTTACTGCCCAAAGAAATTTGACGATGCTAGGTCTTGTCTAATCCCTTGTGTGGATTTGATTCGTATTCTTATACTATGAAATATTTTACAGATGTATATTATTCACTACCCTGGTTTTCAAATGAGAGGCTAAAAGAAACCCTCCTAATGTCTTTTCTGACTACCTTGTTGCAGGGGAACCTAATTTCTTTACTATTTTGCAATATAGTTTTTGCATTCATTTGTTTCGTATCTTATCCTTTGCAGTGAATGTGTAATCACTATTTGGATCCCCTGCTAACTTCCAAGTTTATACTGCATTGTTGAAAACTATTGAGGGGATCATGTCACTTGATATACCTCATGCTAGACATATTTCAAATGGTTATCAGGTGATTTTGGTTTTTAAATATAAGATATGCTTGTGAATATCTTTTATTGTCTTTCCTTCTTTTGCTGGTTGACAAGATCACTCATTTTCCTGATTTTTGTGGAGGTCATTATTTATATATGATAGCATATATAAATATAGTTTGTTGCATAGATGGGCCTTAAAGGCTCCTAATACAAATATATGAAGAGTAAGAGCTTAGACCATACAGTCTATGGTAAACTTTAGAAATCAAAATTTCATTGAGCTTGACAATATAAATAATCAGATCTTGGGAGGTTAGATGACTACAAGATGGAACTCTACAATCTTTTGAAAGAAGAGGTAGTTCACTTCTCAAGGTTTCTCCTTTATATAATTATTAGAGCTTTGTCACTTATAATCTACTAGTGTTTTTGTGGCACCCCACCCCATCCGACACGTACACGTATGCCCTTCGGATGTACATGCACATGCCCGACAGAAATGACATGCCAATTTATATCACTTTCACTGTACTCATAGCATCATAATTAAAATCATAGCATCATAATTAAAATCATAAATAACAAAATAATTAAACCCCAAATTCCTCATTTCATTTCATTAACCATAATTTTACAATGTAGCAATATATCCATCATCCAAGTTTATACAATATCAGCCTATCAGATTCTACAACTCTGTCTACAAGACATGCTACATATATAAGGAATTATACCAAAATTTTAGTCTAAGTTCTTCAGTCCCAGCTGACCGACCTTTGAGCCATGTCCTCTATCCAAAAGTTGTATAAAATCTCTTCTAAGCAATCTTAGAAGCTAAGTCATCGCTCTCTTGAACCTGAAAATATCAACGTTGCAATTTGGTTGAGTTTTGCGAACTCAGTTGAGTAACCATCCTCGATGGTTCACCCATATCACATAACACATCAATTCAAAATACTCATATAAGTCACATAATTCACATTATTTCATTTACCAACATAAAGCATTGGAATACAAGTTGTACATAATGTTCACATATCTCATTCAACATAATTTAATAATACATTGCAATCATTCAAAACATATATACATCATGCGTATATGCAATGTTCATAAGACTCACATTCATTTATTTTGTTGTTGTGACTAAGTACCTTTTTCACTATCTCGTATCTATTGTAGATACAATCATACTGTCCCTTATTCATTGGAGATATAGGGCTCTTTATACATTGAACCTTAGGCTCTTACCACAAATGTCTAAACTTTAGGCTCTTTTTCACCGGTAACTTTGGTCACAACTGCTTTTATCTTTCATGCATTCATGTAATGGTGTGCATCATATATATTTAATCAATCATGCTCATTCAGTTACATTCATGTTCTCTTTCTCATTCACATTTATTATCGAACCTTAGGTCTGGCATTCAACATACAAGTTGAGTATCACTTATTTCGTCACATTCACATACAATTAGCACTTCCAAATAGAATAATCATGCATCAAACGCCTCAGACATTCAAGGTCTGGAATCAGTGCATACACATCACATAATAATTTAATACGAAATTTAACAAACACACAATTAAAGTGAGACCATCTTAGGTTATTCATAGTTTGCTCCCATTAGCTTATTGCCTTCAAGTCCCGACAACGTTTGGAAGCTGTCGCTCAATATGCTCTTCTATAATACGTAAACATATATATTTACCATTATTGCTTTGTATATTCATATGAATACTCAATCATAAGCATATGTATATATGTCACGTATAATGCATGTTCAATGACAAATTCCTAGGTATATTTTCCTTAATACACATCTTATAATCAATTGACAACACCTTTTAATCATTCTTTAATCTCTAATACTCTTTATCCACTTTAATCACCTCATTCAACATCAACTAGGTTCATTCAAGAACTCATTTAAGCCTAAATACCCTATATGGGAACACCATATCATTAATTGGTTTATACTTCACTCAAAAGACAACTCTTTTTCTCTATAGGTCTGGCCACGATCATGGTGTCCCTGCCACGATCGTGATAGAAACTCTTTAGAGCTGGCCAGGATCGTGGGTGAGGGCCACGATCATGCCTTACATTTTCTTCCTTCTTTTCTGAACGAATTTAATATATCTCCTCACATACATTTCACACCAATTTTTCCCAAATTTACCTCTTATAATACAAACTCATTTCGTACTAATTCAACTACCATATTAATTACATTAACTCCATAAAATTTAACTCATTTGATTCATCATTTTACAACTCAATTTCATCATTCATGAAATCATATCTCTTTCCATAGTATATCTCATCATACATATTCCATTTAACAATAGCCATGAAGATTAAAGCATAACTTACTTGATTAATCTTCAAACTCTTCAAGATCTCTCTTAACCCTACCTCTCTATACAACCCACGTACATCATCCTTCAAGGTGGTAGGGTTGGGTCTTTAGTGAAAAATTAAAGAGAGAGTAAGATGATGGTAACAAATGGAGGTGAAAGTGAGCTTTAACTTTAATGATGGTGGGTGAAGCAAAAATCATGAAAGTGAAGAAGAATAAAGAAGATGAGAAGAAGAGTTTCGCAGAGAAGAAGAAGAAAAGCAAGAATGGAGGTAAAACAATTAAATGGGTCTTTTAACCTTAGGGAGTCGTGAGTTAAAGACTCACTTGCTACATGTCAAATTTTTAGTGGTTGGAACTAGGTTCTTTCATTAACTAGTCCAATCAACTCCAATTTCTAACCTAATTTTCTCCAAATTTCAATGGCATAGGTTATTAAGTCCAAATGTCATTTATAAAAATTCTCACTACCATTTGACTCTTAATTCTACTTCCATTTATCATATGTCCTGCCACTTGGCATTTTTCCTAGTTCAAAATTTCCTAAAAAATTCAGAAATTTTTTAAATTTCACTAAAATTTCTAAATCAATACCTATTCACACCAATTCAATTTTCAATACATATAAACCATAATTCATATAAAAAATCACATTTATAAATCAATTATACCCAAAAAATGTCAATGAATGAATATACAATCATTTTAATGTGCAAAAATTAATATTCACATGTATGCGTATGTCATATTATACATGAACTTGAAATGAACTTTCTAACTTCTCATTAATCTCTCATGTATCATATTCTAGGGTCCTAACCCTTAATATGGGATAATGGGATGTTACAGTTTTTTATTGCTCCCTCACATGGTTTTTTTTCCATTACTTTTAATAGTTTAGTTATTGGCTTTTGATTTGTCTGTTCAATTGGCAAAAGTTATTTGGAGCATCTCTACTTATTCTAGCTAATAAATAAGACATAAAAGGGGCTCTTACAATAGAAGAAATTGCTGACAGCTCAAGTTCTACACTATGATTGTTCATTCTCTTTATTATGTCACGTTTCTTAGGATTTCTAAGTTTATTATAACATTCGTACATCAATATCATTGACCTTCATCTTTCAATCTAAACCTAAGGTTAGAACTTGACTATCAACTTCATTTCCATAATGCATTCTTGATTAGAAATGTCAATTAAAGTTATTATTATGTCTTCACAATCACTATATTGTTTCCCAGAATGTTTAAGCTATGCTTTCTTCACATCAATATATTATTGAAAATATCGGTGTGAAAATCAAATGCACATCATTATTTTCCTTTTCCATCCGAAGAGATAATTTAATGGTAATTCATGTCCTTCTATAATATGATGAAATGCTCTCTTTCTATTTTTATAGGTGCTGAATTTGGAAAATATGGATAAACTCGTTCACTAGAAAATTGTTCGTTGTAGTGCATAAATTAGTTTAGGATATAAAGAAAAGTAAAAAAAAGCATATAAACTATTAAATGTTGGTTTGAATCTCCGTTGATGTAGGCAAGAGCAATCAATTCCTAGACTTGGAAACTAGGTTTTAAATAATTCTGGGCATGGCCAGAGGTTTGCAATATCTACATGAGGACTCAGTTAAGAATTGTTCACAGAGACATAAAAGCTAGCAAAATTCTTCTTAATGATAAGTTCCAACAAGGATTAGAGACTTTAAACTAGCTTATACATCTTCTATTCTCTTGTCATAGGTTACACAACCCCAAAGTATGTCATCAGAGTAGAGTTACCTGAAAAACAAACATCTACAACTAAGGATGGCAAAAGGGCCCAAGCTGGAGCCTAGTAACACAAAACAAGGTCATTTTGTTTTTTTAAAAATAAAAAGAAATTGGGTCGACCTTGTGTTGCTGCCCTAGGGCCCCCCGTCTGGCTGGGCAACTCCAAGCCTGGTCTGACCTGGGCCCGACTTGGTCTAGCCAATTGCCATCCCTATTTACAACCTTGTGAAGGATATTAAAGCTCCACACATATTAGTTTCTTTTGCTATTTATATTCTATATGAATTAGATGAAGATAACCTAGGTGCATATTTTAGCTAATAATGTTTGGCTATTATATTTTAAATATATTAAAGGTTGAATTTCATTAAGTCCATATAAACTATATGATAGCATATATAAATATAATTTTTTGGTCATTGACATTTGGCAGTATATATTTTAGGACATATATTAATGTATGTATGGTTATTTTCAATGTTATATATTGTTGTCTTAATAAAAATTGATGTATATTGTTGCTAATGAAAGGAAAAACTGTTATTTTTGTTATTAGATATTGTTGCCTAAAAAATCCAATTCATTGCCTTATAAAGATTGAAACTATTGTTATATCCATTCAACATTGTTGTTATAGTTTTAAACTGTTTTGTTGCCTTAGTCAAAATTTTAAGTAACATTATTCATTTTTATTGCCTAATAAATTTTTTTTGTTTCCTTACACCTAAGCATCACCATTTTATTCAACAGTAAGAATTATATTGCCTTAATAGAAAGACAACAATAATTGTAATTACATTTATGTTTTTGTCTGTTGTTTAAGGTTTTTTTCTGTAGTAAATATTGAATTCAATGTCCATGATATCACTATGCAATCCGTACACTTCCATTGATCAAACTTTGTGAAATCTTGATGTAGCATAGAACATTTTCCATATATAAATCTAAGCTTCACCTTCACTCCAAGAGTAACTTTTGTTATCCTACTCTAAGTTGGATAGTTGTTTCAAGCTAGAAGAATAGTCATAAGGATCATTATTGAATGGTCCGATCTTTAGAGATGCAATGAGTCTCAGTGATACTGATTAATTCAGGTATCCTTCCTTTTTAGATTTCTCTTATGCTTCCTCAATCTCTTAGAAAATTAGAAGGAAAAAACTTAAATAAAATATTATCTCGATAGAAAATCATAAAGTGTCCTAAAAAATCTATCAAGGGATAATTAACCTATAATTGCACCTGTCTAAATATAACCATCTACATTGTTCCAACTAGAACCACATGTTATACCTTTAAGGAAAAATATATAAATTAGTACTAAGCCAAATTATCTTGATGATTTTGTTTCCAATATTGATTTTTCTTTACCATTGTCTATTGTAATTGTTGATTATCATAATACTTGTTACCAATCACACAACTCACACCTAAATACATGTGCTTTTTAACAAAATTATCCAATATTTAAAAGCCCCAATCTTATAATCAAACAAAATGCATTATTTATTAGTTGCAAGCCATGCAAAAGGAGTGGATGCTTTGAAATTTAATTAATCTTGGGAGCTTAGTCAGCTACCTAAGTGTAAGAGAGTTATAGGTTATCGATGGGGAGTACAAACTAAAGATAAAACATCGTTTTAAAGCTAGACTAGTGGTAAAAGGTTACAACCAGATTGAGAGTGTTGATTATACATATAGCTTCTCTCTAATGGCTAAAGTTATGACTATGTGGTTGTTACTTATTTTAGCTTCTTCATAAATGTGGCATCTTTATTTTGTTTTAACTTCTTCATAAATTTGGCATCTTTATTAGCTTGATGTGAATAACATACTACATCACTACTTTGATGAAGATGTATACATTATACCACCAGAAGGATACCTTAAAGCTAAACTAGGTGACATATGTTGATTACAAATCATTGTATAAGCTTAAACAGGCTAGTCACAAATGGAACTATGAATTTACTGTTACTATAAGAAAATCATAAATTAGTGTCGAAAATTTACCGACGGAATAAAAACTGTAGCTATTTACTGACGGATTACAAGTTACTGTTGGTAAATACATTGTCAAACTTTAGATATAGCGACAGAAATAATTGTCGTTGGTCAAACTGGACTGAAGGAATTTCGCGCAAAATCTCCGACAACATATAGCGACGACGTAACCATTATCGTCAGTAAAAATTGCGGAAATGCTTCCCGCAATTAAATAGCTTCAGACATTTACTGACGGCAACTGTTCCGTCAGTGAGTTTGGATCAACGTCTGTTATTTACCGACGGGATGGACTCTGTCGGTAAACTTGATATCAAGTTTACTGACGGACAATATTTGCCGTCGCAAAATTAAGCGGCAAGACATCCCGGTTAAATAATTGATAAATTTAAATACCGACAGAATTTGACTTTCGTCAGTAAATGTCTACTGGTTAATAAATAAAACGACGTCTTTTGGTTTAAAACCAAACGACATCATTTCAATCTTCTTCTTTAAGTCAACAGCACACCCCTTCCCCCCCATTTCTTCTTCTTCTCTCCTCCGTCAGCGTCCTCTGGTTTTGGCCGATTTTCCTTGCTTCTACCGTCGCTATTCGATCATTTTCTGGCCCATCGTATGTCGTTTTTCAGTAAGCTCTCTATTGGGTGTATTCATTACAAGAAAATTGCGAATTAGCGTCGGAATATTACCGACGACAAAAATTCCGTTGCAGATTACAGACGGAAAGTCCATAAGCCGTCGGAGAATAGAAAGTTTTACCGACAGACAATCAATCCGTCAAGAATATTGTAGGAAAAAATTCAGCCCAAAATCTCTGATAGAAAATAGCGACGGAAAATGTCTCGACGACGGGAAAAAATGCGGGAATCCTTCCCGCAATTTAATTGCTTCGCCATTTACCGACTGTATAGCTGCCCGTTGGTAAGTAGCTTCAATTTACAGACGACAATGATGTCTGTCGGTACATGATCGATTAATATACTGACGGCAAATCTGTTCGGTCGGTAAAGACACCGACGGAAAGTGAATATTCCGTCGGGGAATTGTTGAGGGTCAAATATTGCCGACGGTTAGAAGTTACCGTCGGAAACATGGAAGCGTATACCGACGAACTTCTATCTTACCATCGGAAATTATTTGCAGCAAACCTTATTTACCGACGGAAGGTTAAAACCGTCGGTATTTGCGATTTAATTATAATAAATATCGTGTTTTTACCGACGGAGCCGCTTCGTTCTGTCGGTAT
>JAOTAY010000005.1:40000608-40048078 GCA_025629805.1 Erythroxylum baracoense
CCATTATCTTAGGTTATGTGTCGGAATGACCCACGGGCGTTCCGGTATGTACTCTAGGGTAATGGGGGGTTACAGTTTCCAAGTCACCACAGCCTATCCGCACATAGGCCCATCAATGCACGTCCATGGACAAGTTCATCTTCCATGATCAAGCTCACTTATGGCGCAATCTCGTCTCTCCATAACTAAATACAAGTTTCAATCCGAGTTAGTATAAAACCTCGCATGTTTTACATACCTTCGACCTGCCTCGCCGAAGTTAAGTGTTTATATGTCTTTCCTCGCTTGCATGCCTTCACGCACCCTCGAGTCTCGTATAACTTAGTTCACTAACTCTGCGTGGCCTCGTATCTGAATCTCACGTCTCGTTAAAGATTTTTGCCAATGCGCACCTACGCGTGCCCACTCATATCGAATCTTGCCTACTTTGCAGGTTCCTTGGGTTTTGCTCACCAACTCGCAAGACTTCACCTTGTTCCCTAGTCAACACACCTTCCTCGTGCTGATCTACGTGCCAAGCGTTGGCCAAGGCTCATCAACAGTCGCACGATCCCGCAGTCTGAACTTAAGGTCTAACAATTAGGTTGTTTATTGGGACTCTCACTTTATAACACTTTTTTAGACTAAGATTTTGACTCCTTTTGATCGCATAGATAATCCTTTAATTAAGGTATGTCTCCCTATCAATTTATTTGATTTTTGACCTTTATAGAGGGCTCCTTCATTTAACCCTAAATTTGTTATCCATTTCATTTCCTTTTAAAAATTATCTTAGTTTTTCTTATTTTGCCAAATCATTAGCTACATTTTTATGAATTTTATAATCTTTTCTAATATCACTATGGAATCGAAAATATAGGTTTTTTTCTCTCTTAATAAGGTTAGTATCCATTTTTTTAATCTTTCAGCAAAGTCATTACTAAGGATGTAGTTAGCAACCTTTTAGAGTGATATATTAAATTTGGGAGCTCTTCATCAATCGTCCCTTTGTTTTTTTTCCTTTTGATTCATTTGTATTTAACTTCTTGTACTTCTAAGTTTGATTAACTAAAGACATCATCCTCTTTTTACTTTTATTATGCTTTTTAACGTGACTTCTTATATTATTACATCTTTTAAGTCTATATATTTTTTGTGCTCTCATTTATACCTCTTTAAAGTTTTGAGGTATTTTTATATTGTGTTTGTTAGTAAATATATAAAACCAATTAAGTTGACCTCACATAATAGTTTAAGCTTTTGTGGTGAAACGGTCGCTTAACATGGTCTCGGAGCCTCTGTGACTAATTGGCCATGAGTTCAAATCCTACCACCCACCTATTATTCAGCACAAGGTGGAGTGAGTCTGTGTAAGTTTCAAGCCCAAAGGGCATTCACTTGAGGGGGTATGTTAGTAAATATATAAAACCAATTAAGTTGACCTCACATAATAGCTTAAGCTTTGTGGTGAAATTGTCGCTTAATATGGTATCAGAGCCTCTGTGACTAAGTGGTAGTGAGTTCAAATCCTACTACCCACCTATTATTCAGCACAAGGTGGAGTGAGTTTGTGCAAGTTTCAAGCCCAAAGGGCATTCACTTGAGGGGTTGTGTTAGTAAATATATAAAACCAATTAAGTTTACCTCATATAATAGCTTAAGCTTTTATGGTGAAACGGTCACTTAACAATGTTCCACAAGGGTTAGTAAGGTACAACTTTGTTCATAAAGGTTACTACTATAAACCCTGTGTCAAGACTGAAGATTTGAGTTGTCGAAAAAATAAAATGTTAGAAATAATCCTTTAGACCTTCCTTTATCCTTTGGGACATATTTAAGTAAGTAAATCTTTAAGGCTGCATCATTTATTGGTGAACTGTGATATGAATCTTGTAGTTAATTATTGTGAAGTAGTTGTTGAGATATGGAGAAGGGTTTGGAACTATGAGTATATCGTGCTTATTAGGGTTAACGATGCATATAGTAAATAGGGTCATGAAGCCATCATAAGTATCTAAAGTTAACATCTTGAATTTGAATAGTAGTAGTCTCACTAAAATGCTAATTACTAAAGGGTAATCAGTTATCAGTTTTTAGGGTTCTCAGTTGGTAAAGGCGTAAGGTTGTAAGATATATGTATAACTCCCTCTGATGGTAGTTATATGATATTACTTTAGTTTTTTTTCATTTTTTGCTGCCTTCTTAGCAACATTTGTCTCATTTATTCTCACAACTTTAAGCTTTCAGTTGTTTGGTCCTCAGGTTGCTTATAGATGAGAGACGCTTATAGGTTGTTGGATGTTCAAGTGGCATTGGGAAAAGGATTACTTTTATTGGTGTGTATTATTTTTCCTTATGATTGTGATGACTCAGCTTGTTTTGGAATTTTCCCAAGTGAGAATATTAGAAGATTTTGATCAGATTTCCATCGATAATGGCAAATAATATAGAAAAAATTTTGTATTTTTAGTATCATCACTAAAAATTGTTAAAGCGACATCATGTTTGTAGTCAATCATACTTCGATGCTCAAGTTAAATCTCAAATAAAGAATAAAATTTTAAGGATTAAACAAAAAAAAATTCATACCTTTTAAATGATTTGATGTCCTTTTTATACTATGTTAATAGATAGAATTTGAATAAGATGGTGATTATACCTTTATAAGGTTATAATATTGTCTATAAATATTATAATTGTTATAAGACTCTAAAGTTGTTACAAAAGTTTTTGTTTATTTTATATCATTAGCCTTTTTTTTGGAATAGAGGAACCTACAATCGCTATCCCTTAGATATGCACTGGGTAAACCTCCAGATTGATGTAATAGCCTACAAATCATGCCAACTGGGTACTCCGCACTAGGCAACCCCTGTATGTCATGCTTGATCGAGAGAATGTAGGTAGGGGGATTTGAACACAGGACCTTTTGGCCTCATGCCCCCCACTCCACGAACTCGACTCCTAATTATGAATTATATTCATAGTTAGGAGTCTTCTTTATGTATATTGTAAAAATAATATTAATCATTTTAATTATCAGGTTACTAAACTTATGCCTTTAAAAAGCTCTATTTTAAGGCTAGGAGTTCATTAATCTCATTAATTTGTCATTTATAGACTTATAAGTTTTTTACTAAGGGAGTGTTGTTATAAATGTAACTAGTATTATGGAAATCAAAGATTTAGTGTTATTTTAAGTTTTTTTGTGGACATTCAAAACATGTAAATCTTATAAGTAGTTTATTGTGTAATTAATAAGTATCATGACATCATATTGCCCAATCTTTATTATTACATTTATTGTCTAAAGCATTTTCCATTTTCTCAAAGTATTTAAAGTAATTTTAAGCTTATGTTCTAACTCATTTAATGTCTCTTGGATTGCACCACCATTATCATCAATTATTAATTATATCCCTTTTTAGAAATAGTTGTTGAGCACCTTAACATTTATACCTTATAAAATTTTCATTATAATTGAAACAAAAACCTTGAACATGCCATTTTTGCATTGCTTCCCATGAAAGTTGCTTCATATGTCCTTTGGTGAGCTAACTACTCATTTACATAAAAGTAGGATGAGGACTTTAGCTTAAACATCTTAATATCATTAGCTAACTCAAGTTTTGGACTACTTATAAATGTTCTTGCCAATGTTTTTTGTCCATCCTTGTACTTGGCTCCTTAATCGTTCTTAATCCTTCTAGTAATGATATAATTAGCTAACTTGCCACACATTTGACAAAGCTTCATTCAAATCTTTACACTCTGGAGGACTAATCACCTGAATAAATAAATAAATTTAATTCTCATTATTCTGAACAAAATGCATATCATATTTATTTATTTATAATTTTTATTCATAATTTGATATTTATTTATTTATTTATAGGAACTTAGTTCTATGGAAGTTTAATAAAGAAAGGGATGAAATTGCCCTTAGGAGCTTCTAGGTTAAAGAATTTATAGGGGGGATTAGTAGTTCCACTTCCTTATCATCATTAACTTATTTTTTAATATTGAACCAAAGGAGGTTCTAATCAATGTTTGAATGATAAAAAAATATAAGTTCTACTAATAAGGTTATTATTTTGATGAAAAGCAATAAAAGAATAAGATATAGCCATTAACTCAAGAATATAGTTCTTTGAAGTTAATAAAGAAAAGTTAAAGTTTTACAACCTTCAAAGTGAAGATCAAGTTATATCAAAGTCATTTTATATTTCATAATATTGATTGTAATCTCACTTTATTAGTTCAGTAATCTCAAAGACTCACCAAGCATAAAAATTTATCTTACTTCATTGCATGATTGTTTTCATTAATAAAAAGGTGTTAAAGCTTTCGTTTTTAATAAAAAAGTATCTTGATCTTTTAAATATTCTTTAGGGAATATTTAGGAAGTTTTCAAATCTTAATAGCATTAAACCAATTGACTTTGAGCATTTAAAGTTGTTAAAATCATGTTTTTGGATGGGCCTAGTCGACCTATATAGGTTGGTGGTCGACCAATATAGGTTAAAAGTTATCAAATTTGATGTACTTACAGTTTATAGTAACATTGGTTAACATATTGATCGACAAATATGCCTTATTAGTCAACCATTATGTAATGGCTAGTGAATATTAGACACTGAATGCATATTGCATATTAGTCAACTAATATGAACTAGTGGTTGATTAGTGTGTTGGAACTAGCTGTTGTAACAGTTAATTTTTGGTTCTGATAGCTAGTAGGGATTCCAAAACCCTATACATACATGTTTCACTTTAGTTCCTGCATCTACAAGCATTCATGTGTCTTTTAACATATTTCTATGTATTTTTCCATTATTTGAGAATTCATTGTCTCATTTTAAGATAGTGAGTCTTTTTTATATATTATTAAAGTGATAAAGTGAGTTACCTTGATATGTAAGCTTCTATTGGGGGTTTTCTTTATTGTATTTAAGAGTGTCTTAAGTGAAAATGAGGTTTCTCTTTATCTTGGAGGAAAATTATTTTTTTAAAATAAAGATTGTATAAAGGTTATTCTTCACCTTAAAAGAATAGTTATAGTGAAAATAAAAAAAGTGATTATTAATTATTTACTTTATAAGTTAGTAACTTTTAGTTTAAAAATTCATCAACATCTAATTCACCCCTAGTCTTGGGTGCTATTAAGGACTAACATATAACCTTTATAGGGATATAACTAGAATGTTAAGTTGATTGGAGGAAGGAGGCTGTATTAGAAGAGAAAATAGCCAAAATTAAGAGTCATCTATTAAGAGTTATGGTATACGCTTCTCAAGATAGAAACAATATATATGGTACTATGATTTTAGCATTCCATACACCATTGGAAAAATCTCAGAAAGATTGTTCATCAGGTATAAATTTTTTAAAATTTCAAATTTAATCCCACCCACACTTGCCGAAAGAAGATCAATATTGTGTCAAAATTCACCGATGTATAACTTATGTGTTGTCCTGTTGATTTTCTATTATTTTTGGACTAAATTGTGAGTTTTTTTCATCTTTTTAACTTCCTATTCACACACACTAAATATTATTTTGAATCACTTTAATTATTATCTTATTTATTTGATTGATTTCTATCCCTTAAACCTTATTTATGCCAATTTATCTTGAATAATTTTGTTTTAACTCTATGTAGTCTCAATAACATAATTTTTTGGAATTTGTTTATGATTATTTAGTTGAAATATCATATAAGTGGCTAAATATCTTGGTAGTTAGGATTAGGGGAATCTTTGATGATGTGGTTTTGTACTTAACCTGAGTTCTAATCTTGTTATTATTTGTTTATAATGATCATGAATATAAACACTTAATTTAAGTAATGGATTTGGCCAATTAATTGCTAATTTTGGACAAAATATAAAGGAGTATATATCATATTGATGTTTGATATTTACCTATATGACCTAAACAAACTAGATTCATACTATATCAATTTTATTCTTATGGTAATATATGTGTGTGTATGACCATCATAGCTTAGATTTCAGAAATGGTTTCTCATCTTTGATAATTAATTGAATTTAATAAAGGGTTAATTTTCAAAAAAATCCCAAATATTTGTCAATTTTTCAATCATAGTCTGAACTTTAAAAACTATTATGAGGATTATCACTTGAATATTTAGGAACTATTAGTTTAACAAATTTAAATGAAAATATTAGCCTTCCTCCTTTTAAATGATTTGAAATTCTTCTTTATTATTATGAAAAATGATCATTTTATTTTTTGTATTTATTTTTTATTGTTTCCTTATTTAAAAGCAAGGCTTCATATAACATAGTAATAGTGTTCTCCATTTGATAGAGTTTATCATTAAAATCAATTTTAATTAATTTAATAATATATTAATGTCCCAGTTCATCTTTTAAATTTTCTATTATATTAATATAACATTACGTTAATGTTGTATAAATAATAATCTGACACTATTAATAAGTCTAAAAAAGACAAATTTCAATTTCTCAGTTAAGTAGGATTCTTATAGAATAACCACTTTCACTTGCCCTTTTGGAACTTTTGCATATAGAAGAATTCATTTAGGTATTTGCAATGCACCAGCTACTTTTCTAAGATGTACAGTAAGTTTATTCTCATATAGAGTCAATCACTGAATTTTTATGGATGAATTTTTTTTTCATTGAGGCTCTTTCGATGAGTGTTTGTATAATTTGAGTTTGATTTCACAAAGATGTGAGGGAGCTAACCTAGTTCTTAATTTCAAAAATGTCATTTGATGGTAGAACAAGATATAGTCTTAAGTTATGTTGTTTTTTGTAGGGGGTTAAAGTAGATAGGGCAAATAAGATATTATTTAATCTTTGTCTTACCCTGCTAGTGTGTAGAAAGTTTGTTTGTTTCTTGTCTATACAGGTTTTTATCAGAGGTTTATTAAAGATTTTTCACAAATACAATCCCCATTATGCAAGTTACTCTAGAAAGATGTTATTTTTTAATGCAATGATGATAGTAAAGAATCCTTTAACAAGTTTAAAGAGTTACTAGTTTCATTACCAATTATTCAACTGCCTAATTGGGAGTTACTGTTCGAACTTATGTGTTACACAATTGACAAAGCTTTAGGAGATGTTTTGGGATGATAAGTGGAGAAAGTGGCTCATGTTATTTACTATATGTCTATGGCCTTAAATGACAATCATAAAAATTACTCAGCAATTGAAAAGGAGCTATTAGTGGTAGTTTTTGATTTGGAAAATTTTTGTTCTTATTTATTAGGTACTAAAGTCATTGTTTTCTCATCATACAACTCTTAAATACTTATTATTAAAGAAGGATGCAAAACCCAGTTTGATGAGAGGGATCTTATTGCTAAACAAATTTGAATTGAAAATTAAAGACAAGTAAGGTGTGGAAAATCGAGGGGCGTATTGTTTAGGTTGCTTATCTTATGTAAACTTTGATTTGGAAGAGTAATTCTCAAATGAGTAACTATTCTCTGTAAGTGTTCAATTGTCATAATATGCAAATATAGTAAATTATTTGGATATTAATACGTAACCTATAGATCTATCAAAAGCTTGAAGGGATAAGAATAAGAGTGATGCTAAGCATTATATTGGGACAATCCATATTTATGGAAGCATTGCTTCGATCAGGTAATATGAAAATGAAATCTCACCTATCCTCACATTTTTCCATTTATACACTTACAGAGGACATTTTGGCACTAAATAAAGGATAAGAAAGATTTTAGAATGTAGTTTCTTTTGGCCTTAGTTGCTTGAAGACATTCACCTATTTTATAAAGCTTATGATTGATGTCAAATAAAAGATAATATCACAAAGGAATGAGATTCCATAAACTCAAAATTTGGTTTGTGAAAATTTTGTTGTTTAGGGCATCAATTTTATAGGATCTTTTACCTCTTTCTTTAATTTTATCCACATTTTATTATCTTTCAATTATATATCGAAGTGGGTGGAAGTAAAGGCTACCCAAACTGATGATTCCAAAGTGGTTGCAAGTTTTCTTAAACCTACTATTTTCTATAGGTTTAGTATTCCACGAGCCCTGATCAGTGATCAAGGCAAAAGTTTCTACAACTAAATGGTAGAGGCAGTCTTAAGGAAATATGGAGTCAATCATAAGATCAGTACATCATACCATTCGAGCAAGATGAAGTTTCAAACAGAGAAATCAACTTAATCATAAAAAAAGGTTAGACCAATGAAAAAAGATTGGAGCTTGTGACTTAAAGACACATTTTGGGCTTACCAAATAACTTGTAGGACTTCAATTGGTATGTTACCCTACAAGCTAATATATGGTAAGGCTTGTCATCTCCCTGTTAAAGCGGAACATAAAGCATTTTAGAATGTTAAGTATAACAATATAGGTTTTGATGAAAGTGGAAATTATAGAAAATTTAAGGTACAAGAACTTAAGGAGACTAGTAATGAGTCATATAAAAATGCAACAATTTATAAAGAGAGAACAAAAGTTTTATGTAATAAATTCATTACCTAAAAAAAATTTCAATTGGGCCAAAAGTTCTCCTTTATCATTTTAATATTTGACTCTTTCTACGTATGTTATGATCTTGATGGATTAGACCCTTCATCATAACTAGTTTATTTTCATATGGTATAGTTGAAATTCAAAGTATGTCTACCACTAAATTTTTTAAGGTTAATAACGGTTGGCTCAAATTTCATACTATCATAATGTAAACATTACAATAGTGGACATTAATTTAACTAATTCAATTTACTCTGAAGAATAATTGATGGCACCAATGTTATGAATACCGTATCAATATTAGTATCAAATTTGGTCCTAGTACAATACTGTACTAGTATCGGTCAATAACGTGTATCGTTTCAAGTAATTTTTAAAGTTATAAAATAATCCTTGAATTTTTTTACAATTGCAAAATAGTTCTTCAATATATCTTACTGCATAATTTATATTTTTATACAAACTTTATCTCTAAAAATCATAATAATAGAAATTTAAAATAATAACAATTTATTTATTTTCTTAATATTATTTTCACATATTCCATGTAAATAACAACCATAATTATTAATTAAAGAAAAATTTTAAAGCAAATTTTATTATTAATAGAATCAAATGGATACTAAATATAATAATCTAAATCATATAAATTAAAATATGTTCATTAACAAAATATAATAATTACAATTGAATTAAAAGTAATATAGACATCATAAAAAAATTATATGATAATAATTGTTAATTTTGTTTTAAAATAGTATCATCATAACTATAATTATAAATTAAAAAGATAAATAACTTTTGTCCACTTAATTATATTTTATAAATTAATTAAGTAACAATATATTAAAATTTATTTAATAATTAAATTTTACAATATACAATTTATTTTTAATTTTACAAAATTTTAAAAGAACAAATAATGGAAAGAAATATTTATATATAAACCTAAGCAATAAAACTTTAAAATATTTATAGGAATAAAAGCCTCTCAACATGGTAAACAATTAAAGTCCGTAATTGCTCGTCTTTGTGAAGCTTGAGTTTTTCTTTTTTGAAAGTTGAAACTATACATTATAGAAGCCTCTACATCGTGGTCTTTTAGTTGGGCAAAAATGTAATTTTCTACATTAAATTAAAGGATATGTTGAGAACACGTGGATGAACAAAAAGTAAAGTTGAAATAATCTGGAAAGCTCTTTGGTCTTGATTGGTTGGCGGGAGAGTAAAATAAATTTGAAATTTGATTCTTTGAAAGATAAATTTATGGAAAGTAAAGTTATTCACATGTTTGGATACTTATAAGAATTTTAATAAAAAAGTTGAGTGGATTATTATTATAGTGTTTGATATGTAAAAGTATTTCATAGAATGTAATTTAATTTTGACTTTTGTTTCCAATTATATCCCTACAAACTGAATAAAAATTGAAATCGTTAAATAATATTAATTTGTAATATAAGTTATATTATTAAATGTTAATTTTTTTCATTCTTGATATTCTAATCATATAATACTGTCATATCATAAATATAGTATTAAAAATACTAAAAAAACTTCAACCGAGTATAACGATAAATCTTAAAATTCAAATCAAATATCAAAATTTTTTCTAACATTGAAAATAAAAATACAAATAGTTATTATTAATGTTATTATTACTAAATTTAATATTTTTATCAATTAAATTTATTATTATTATTATTATTATTATTATTATTATTATTATTATTATTAAATTTCTTCTTATTATAAAAGAGTTATCGTAGAGTTGAGAGAGCAGGAAGAGTTGAATTGGCTATCGTATTTTTATATTAAATTCCTGAATAAAGTAATATAAATACTAAGGGGGTGATGAGATTTAGAATCCAAGTAAAATGCTACTATTTTCTTTAGATTGAGAAAGTTTTTACTTTCCTAACTACTCAAAAAAATGAAGCAAACATGATATTATAAATTTTAGGAAAAAGATTACTTTCCCAAGTAAGAATTCATGCCAACCAAACAAGGTCTTCGTCTCTCATATTTTTCAGTTTCTCTCATCTTTTTCCATGTATTACTACCAAGGCTTGCTTTGAAAGTAGTTGCATTGTTGTCTTGATGGCTGATTTTGGGTTTTCTCAGGTTAGACTACTGTGTTTTATTCTCAACCTTGTTTGCTTTGCTTGTGACAAGCAGCAATGGTGGCAAGGAGGTGGAGCAGCGGCAGCGATGGAGAAGTAGATTAGAAGAAGAGACAATGGTGTAGAGTCGTTGGAGAGGACAGTCAACGGAGAGGGGTCGTCAGAGAGGAAAACTAATGTGTGTGTTAGTGAGAGAGAGAGAGAGAGAGAGAGCAGTAGAGTAAGAGCGTCGAGTGGAGGGAGGAGATTTGAAGTTTTTTTTAAGTAGTCATTTTATTTTTCAAAATTTACAGTACGGGGCTAATATTTAGTTGGTATTTTAAATATTTGTCGATATCATGCGAAATCACTAGTCCCGACCGGAAACAAAAATTGGTACATTTAAAGACAGTTTCGTACCGCACTGGCTGTAATCCATATCACTGGCTAGCACTATCTTGCTAACAATTTTACACAAAAGTTCTCTTAAGAGGCACCTTAAGCCTATATATTGTTTAGTTTAATTTAATTTATATTTTGGATTTTCTTTCAAATTTTTAGGTTCTACTTGTCTTTAAAACCAAAAGGGTGGAATTTAGATGGAATCAAGTAAGAAAATCAAGGGATCTAGGTTGTTTTGAAGGACACTACGGTGTGAAAAAGGACAGGCCTGTGTCAACCCAGATATGGCTGTATGAGAGGGACTGTGTAGTTATCTATAAATGTGTGGGGAATTGCATGATGCTGTTTCAAGCTGACACGCTCATGTGAACATCATATAATTTTCTGGAACCATATGGAAATCACGAGATGCTATTTCAATCTGACACTACCGTATGCAATTGTACACGACCATATAGGTACCAGACATGCCTATGTCCCTTGAATGTGTAACTGATTGTAAACGTGTTAGAGATGAAGGAGTTGATTCGAATGTGTAACTAATTGTAAACGTGTAGAGACGATAGAGTTGATTCGCAGAAGGACTCGACTGTCTGAATAATGGACATGCCCATATAAAGTTACATAAATCCATATACCTAGGATCATGTATGTCTCTACAGCCCTGTTAAGGGATACCGTCTCAAGCATGATCATGTACACGATTGTGTGTAACATATGAATCCATAAAATTCCATTACTTCAGTATATCACGTACCCAATATATAATAGACATACCACCACTCAAAGATCACCACAATTGAAGCATCATTCTCTAGCGTCATTAACTAAAGGCATCCAGTTACCCACAACAGCATAAGGACACAAGGGGATCATCTTCCATAAGTAGCCACACTTTAATCAACAACATCAAAGATTTCTTTCTTTGATCCTGTCAATATCCATCAATCTTAAAATCTTCAATTTAAGGCAGACTAACTATGGGAAGAACCAAAGAATAGGCTTAAGAGAGTAGTTTCGGTAACTTACGAAGAACCACTCGGGAATCTACCTTCCCAAAAAGGTAGGTGCCTTTAGTACAAATTGCTGACTACAACTCACCTTTAAACCGATTCACCATATGATTCCACCCAAACATAACAATGACAAGGAGTTCCTCATTAAGATCCAAAATGCAAAAGGGAAATAAAGTAGAACTAGTCAACATATTAAAGCCCAAAATTAGAGGTTTTAATACATTCCAATATGAATGCGATTAGAAAAGATGTGAACTTAGCGAATGAATAATCTATGATTGTAAGTATATTCATATCCATACCCTAGAAGAATTAAATATCAAAGAAGAATTTGAAGCTTTGGTAAATCAAATAGGCTAGCATACCTATGCCAATGTGCAATTACTTGCTTTTGTAGAACTGATACAAGAGTTTTGTATAACCTTTCAATTTAATGACAAGCTTGACCTTAATTTATTTATAAAGAGGACTGTTGAATTTAGGATGATGAGAAGGGAATTTGCTTTTTCATTTGATGAATTCAATATTGCAATTGGGTTTATTAAAAAGGTTGGCGCCAAAAAGGATTTGTTTATAAATTCAAATTGTTTATAAATTCAAATTGTAATGGGACTCGTAACATTGTTTCCCCCTTTAGAAGCCGGCGTCCCGACGCCTCTCACTCTACGGTGCTTCACTCAGCGACACTTCAGTCGTTTCAGTTCACGGTTACGAGTCCCATATCGGGGAGGCGTGGTTCTAGAACAGGCCTTATAAAGCCTTGGGTTCTCCCTCCCTTCAAGCTAGCTTTTGGAGTGTGGTTCTCCCATGGTGACTTATACTCGTAACGCTGGTACTTTCATTGAGAGCTGGCCACCGGAAAGGACTACCAATGGAAGGGGGCTGACCAGCGAAGGGGCTGACCGTGAACTGAAATGAGTGAAGCGTCGCTGAGTGAAACACCGTGGAGTGAGAGCCATCGGGATGCCGGCTTCCAAAGGGAGAAACAATGTTACGAGTCCCATATCGGGGAGGCATGGTTCTAGAACAGGCCTTATAAGGCCTTGGGCTCTCCCTCCCTTCAAGCTAGCTTTTGGGGTGTGGTTCTCCCAAGGTAACTTATACTCGTAACAATTTCCAGTAAGTTCTAACAGAGTTATATAATTTTTACTCACCTCTCCCCAATTTTTCTTAGACCTTCATTTTTTCCTCTTACAATTCTTAAATACAATCTTTTCTCATCTTCTCACTGCCACGTCAGGATGTCTTCTTTTAACATATCCGAATCATCTAAGTCTTATCCATCTTAATTTTCCATTAACATTAGTCACCTTTAATTTGTCCTTTATCATGACATTTATGTACTTATCTCTTCCAATAAAGTTGCACATCTGACGGAGCATTTTCATCTCTACCACCATTAACTTATAACCATGCACCTGTTTGATACGCTAACACCCTGCTCTATAGAGAATGACTAACTTATCACTAGATGGTAGAATTTATCTTGAGCTTGAGTGATGTCTTCTAGTCATATAAAACTTCTGATTTACTTCTCTATTTAATTCACCCTAATTTGATATGATGAACTGTGTCTTTATCGATCTCTCCATTACATTAGATGACATAGTTATTTAAAACACTCTTTCTGTGGTATAACTTCTTAATCAATCTTTACCTCTATATTAAAAGCCACCTTAAGGCCCAAAAAATTACTCTTTAAATATTCAGTCTTAATCCTGCTCAATTTAAAGTCCTTCAACCCTAATGTATTCTTTTAAAACTCTGGCTTAATATTGACACTCTCTTTTGCCTCATCAACTAAAACGATGTCATTAGTAAAAAAAACATACACCAAAACATATCCCTTAAGATATTCTCGACGAATTCCTCCATCACTACTGCAAACAAAAATAAGATCAATTTATATAGCCCAATATCGATAGAAAAATACTTTGTATCTTCTCATATCATTCTGACTATATTATTTACACGTTCATAACATATCCCTAATAACTCGTATACAGGTTATAGGAACTCCTTTAACTTCTATACAACTCCACATAATTTTCCTAGGTATTATGTCGTAAGCCTTCTCTAAGTTAATAAAAACTATATGTAGGTTATATTGTCTTTCTTTGTAATGTTCTATTAATCTTTTAAAGAGATATAAAGCTTTTGTCTTGGACTTCTTGGCATAAAGCTAAACTAATTCTTCAAGATAGGTGCATCCTTTCTTATTTTCTTCTCAATCACCTTCTCCTATAACTTCATAGTGTTACTAAGTAGTTTGACGTCTCTATAGTTGTTACAGCTTTGGATCTTCACTTTGTTCTTATACAGAGAAATTAGCATAATAAGTTTCCACTCGTTTGACATTTGGCAGACTTAAGAATCAGATTAAAAAGCTTGGCTAGCTAAATAAAACTCTCTTCACCTAGGCTCTTCTACACCTCTATAGGAATCTCATTAAACCTTATTGCCCATCCACTCTTCATCTCCCTCAAAGTTCCTTTAATTTCTTCCCTTATGATCTGCCAATAATAAGTAAATTTACGATACCTTTCCAATGTGCTAAGATCACTTAAAGATCAGATATTGTCTTCTACACCTTCATTAAATAGGCTACAAAAGTATCACTATCATCTTCTCTTGATGACATTTTTAACCATGAGTACCCATCCTGCTTCATCTTTTATACAACGAACTTAATCCAAGTCTTTAGCTTTTTGTTCTCTAGCTCTTATTAACTTATATATATCCTTTGCTCCATCTTTAGTTTCTAATAATTTGTATAATTTCTCATAAGCTTTGCTTTTAGCTTCTGAGATTATCTGCTTCGTTTCTTTCTTTGCCAATTTATAACTTTTTCTATTAACTACACTCTCTACCTCTGTGGTGCTATTCAATAGAGCTTTATAGGCAACCTTTTTGATCTTAATCTTTCCTTGTATATCTTTATTCCACCACCAAGACTCTATCTTACTATCTCTAAACCCTTTAGAAATACCCAAGATATCTTGAGCTATATTCCTTAAAAGAGTTGCTACTCTCTCCCACATTTGGTTATCATCTCCTTCTAATTTTCATTCTTTTACATATATTATTTTATTCCTAAGGTGTTCCACCATATCTCCTTTCAGATTCCTCCTTTTAACTTTGGTACACTTCTTCGGACTTCTTTTCTTCCTCCAACCCTTAATTATAAGACCCATAACCAATAATCTATATTGAGTTGACAAACAAGCGTTAAGTATCACCTTGCAATCCTTACAATTATTTCAATCACTCTGCCTTATTACGAAGTAATCAATTTGAGTTTTCGTAGTTTTGCTCTTAAAAATCACCATGTGCTCCACATTTTTTTTAAAAATGAGTTCGCTATCACTAACTCAAGCACTACAGCAAAATTTAATAAAACAGTCTCACTATCATTCTTATCACTGTACCCAAAACATCGTGAGTTCATGAATATCCATTCGAGTTTGCCCCTATATGATCATTAAAGTCTCCTTCTAGAATAACTCTCTCGTCAGGGGGATCATCTCACTTAGTTCTTTCCAGAATTGACACTTGAGTTATTCGTCCAACTTTACTTGAGGTGTATAAGCATACATTATATTGAAAACAACACATTTTTATGGATAAAATCCTATCATTAGTCCTCTTTACCTCCACAACATGATGTATAAGTTCTTTGATAACCAAGATACCTAGCTCCTTCTATTGCCTTAAATATCCGGAATACCAAAATTTGAAACTACTAATCTCTTTTACTTTAGTCTTCCTCCAACTAGATGTACGTTATATAAATCTTATATTTGTCTAAAACCTCCACTAATTTCAATGACTTCCCTGTAAGGATTCAGATATTCCAAGAACTTATCTATAATCTGTCAACATCTTCTCTTCTCCTAGACCTAAAACTGCCGAAGGACTAACCCTTGCTCTATCACCAGAAGTCAAAGTTACCACTCTCACCCTAATGCCCATCACAAGTTGTAGAAGACAAGTTTAACAAGTCCGTAAATGACTCTAAGATTACTGGAGAAAGGAAACAAAGATTGATATTAAATCCCAAAATGGGCACCGCAATAAACGTATGTAAAAATCATAAATACAAACGACCATAAATAAATTAAAATTTAGATGGTCTAAAATTTGAACCAATAATAGTTGTTTCTCACCTTACTTTACAACTGACTAATGTAGAGAGTAATTTGTATAAATAAATAGTGAATTAGCTTTTGCATAATGCTACAACATAGTACGAGATGGTTAAAAAAGGATATTCAAAATATTGACAAATATATTAAAAAAAGAATTCAAAACTTTCAAAAGCTAAATCTTAATAACCAATGAACAATGAATCAATCACGAGCAGACACAATTTGAAACTAATTACAAGTGTCTAAAAAAGAAGAAAAATTTATGAAATACCAATTAACCGAAAAAGGGAAACAACCAAACTGATTGAATTTGTTCAAGATGTCACACCCCAGCGTTATATATTCTAGTCGTAATTAGCACTCTTCACCATAAATTCTTCCGTTGTGGGGCTCACTCCGAATTTGCAAAAGAAGAAAGCAAAGCACAAAGTTTCCTAAAAATCAAATGAGAAAACGTCTAAAAAATGATTAAAAATCAACCCGATAAAACCCAAACTGATGACGTTAGACAAAAAAGAGATGATAGTTGACAGAGAAGAAAACACGTTCGATAAAGCAAACGATATGCGATAGAAAATAGAAGATAATCGATGAGATCTCCTCTCAAGAACAAATTATCAGGAAGACAAATTATCGGGATGATATTAAGTGAGGTCTGCTCTCAAGAGCATGAAAACTTGTACCTGAGGGGCCCTTACCGAAAGACATCAGAATTCAGATTTCGTACACTTTCTTTTTAGTTGGAAATTTTGATATGCATGCGGATGCGAGAGAGTCAGGAACAGGAAGAGAATGTACGGCTAATGGGCAAGAGGAAAAGCATGTGCCATTGAAAAGTTTTGCAAGAGCCATATGACTACTCGTGATAGAGATGGATCATCGAGTTCCCCACCGAATTTGACCAAAAGTACACAAATAAAATCAAATAAAGCAATTGCCCGACGAGTAAATTCGAGAGTAAGATCTTTCTTTTATCTCTCTTTGGTAAAAATAGAGTAAGAAGATTGATCCATGACCAAATGTCCACTGCGAAACCACTTCTTTTTCTTTCCTCCTTGATCGTCTCTTAATTACTTAAATAAGTGTTCGACATTGGCTAAATAACACAAATCCCTTGGTAGAATATCGAGTGATAATGAAACTTTTTCTTTATATGAATTACACAGGGCAAGTGTCCCACAGTTTCAGGTAAAGAATCTCAAAATGCATCCAAGAGCTGAGTTCTGAAATGATTAAAAGACTAGGCTCTTTCGGCAGCTTAGATTTCGGGAAACAAAAATAGTTAAAGGAAAGTTTACTCTTTCAGGGGAACTCAACTCGTAAAGGTACTAATATAACTCATTGGTTGTAGCAACGGCACGTAATTTATGCAAGATAATCTTTTGGGCCGCTTAAGGAGAAAACATCCTTAGGCCCAACAATCTGCCATCCAGCACCATTTAAACAACTTGGAAGGCAAATTCTGCTCTAGAGTAAACAAGTCATTCGTCCTGTTTCGATTCCCACTTATTTTTTTTCTTTTTTATCATTTTTACTATTTAACATAAAATGATAGAATAATATTATATTTCATTTCATTCCATTAATCAACACTCATCCAAATATATCCTAAAGCATCAATTAGTTTCATCCTACAGCATCCGGCTTAGATACTTCCCAGTGTACTCCAAAAGTCCACCAAACTGGCTAAGTAACAAGGGTCCAAGTAAAACAGGATTTCATTATCTAAAGGGCCAAACTCAGAGTACAAATCCAAAAGATAGTAGAACCAAGATCCAAAACATAACTTGAAATAGCTCAACTTCATGGCCAAGTATGTAATATAATGTAAAACAAAAATATCATAAACAAGATTATGTTGGCCAATTAATCCTTACAGAGCTAAAAAGCACAAACATTCTCGCTGCTACATTCATCTGCAAACACACCAAATGTGGACCATAAAATCGACAGTGATTTGCAGAAAAACATATAACACGCTAGCACCTCAACGCTTTCCACCTCCACCACCAAGCTTAGGACCCTTTGATGCACCGCCCCTGCCCACATTACCTTTGACTTGTGTTTTCTGCGATTTAGCCATCACTTCTGCCTTCTTTGCTTTCTTTTCATCCTTGGTTTTCTTGATCCTTTCCTTAATTTCACTGCATAACACATTCAGTAATCCGTATCAAGTTGCATTGCATGAGTTCGGGAGCTAAATAATCACGCAACTATAATACAAAGGAAATCAGGCATGAACACAGATCACACACCGGAGAGCAGCCTCCCTGGCAGCATCACGAACTTCTGGTTTTTCAGTTCTCCTCTTCTGGATAACCTCCAAGGTGGCACCAACAATGGATCTGGAGTATGGCTTCTTAGTGGTACGTCTCCTCTTCTTTACTGCCTCTTGGGCAAGATCCTTCACAAATCAAAGGAACAAGTGTAATTGAAAATTCGAACAAGCTACAGACAAAGTTCAGTAGAGTAAAACTATCGGCTAACTTAAGCTGGATTAGAACAACATAAACAAACAAATTGGGAGATCCAAACTCTGACTCATCAAAGATCTTAACAGGCTAGCGAGCAACAGGGAATTAGGTTGCACATTCCACACCACTAGCATCACTTAAGGTAGTAATACATAGCGTCCAAACATCAAAAGTCGTAAATGAAAACAGTATTCCATGTTGCCTAAGCAAGTTCACCTTCTTATGCTGTTTCCTGTACATCGCTGTCCAGGTAAGCTTGGATGGCTTCAATCTGTTGTGGAAGTATCTTTTGCATTTTGAATTGGCAAACAGGAAAACCTAAACAAATATACACCCACATTCAACAAAATAATCAGTACCCTACCGTACAGAATTCAGCTCACAATCAAACAAAAACATTAAATCTAAAAGGTCAAAGCTTTGCGATAACCTGAGAATCGGAACGAATAAATCTGATGCCTTTCCCAGGATAAATTTTGGCTCCACTGAAACGACAAAGCTCCGTCCTGATACGAAATTAGAACCCAACTAAGAAAATGAACTCGAAGCATTTGCGAAATCTTGTCCACCACATGTCTTATTCTTTTGAACAGAGTCAAATCTACATATAGTTTCTTCTAGAACAAACATGAATTGATCATGCAGAGTTACAGAAAGAGAAAGAGAGAGTACTTGAGAACCATGGCTGTTTGCCGCGATGCTGTTGTTGCTGGTGCCGCTTGCTGTTGTACAAAAAAACCCTAGAAGAAGACGATAGATATTCTTTCTTATATATGCTTCCTATTATTTTGGTAACTCTCCCTGTCTTTTGAATAAATCACGGAACTACCTTACCACTCAAGAACTGACTGGCCCATTAGAGCAATTTGTGATGACTAAGGCCCAAATTGATAACTTGAAGCCCATGTCCCTTGGAAGATAAGGAAATCACTTTACACTGAGCCCATTTATTTCTATTTTTATTTTTAATTTAAATTTAGTATAATTTCTGTTTGTTTTAGTTTTTTAGTTTTTGTTTTGATTTTGGTTTCGTCTAATTTTTAAAAATTATGAAAACGGTAAAAATTAATTTCTTTTTACTTTTAATTTTCTTTACTATTTACTATTCACTAAATCTATATTATTTAATCATTAAATATATTAATTATTAATAACAACTATAAAAAATTTAATTTAATTTAATATTATATACTTAATTAACTAAAATTAATTATTAATATGAAATATGAATAATTTAATTTTACTTAATAAGTTAATTTAATTTTTGTAATTAAATTAGATAAATTTAATTTAATAATTATTAATAAATATAATTAAATTTAAAACACCTTCAAAATATAAAAATTTCAAATAAATTTTGACTTAAAAATTAAAATATATTTAACAATTTTTAAATTATTTATTTTAATATAATAAAATAATTTTTATTAATAATTTATTAATAAATATTATATAAGAGATAAAAATAAATTTATTTATTTAAAAATAATTTATCTTTAACTTTTATCTAATATGTAATTATTATTATTATTAAAAATATAATTATATTAATATTAATAACTAAACAAAATTTTCGTTTTTATTTAAAAAACTGAAAATAAAAATTAAAAACTACGTCAGAAAATAAAGATAGAACCAAAGAGTGCCTAAATCTCGAACGATTAAATAGTCTTAAGCAACAATGCACATGTTAATAGATTCAGAAACAAGTCAAACAACACAATATGCACGCTTGCCCTGATGATATCCACTAAAGATGGATATGACTTGTATTAATTGTTGATACTCATTGTCAATTATAGACATGATTACTTAAAATCTAAATTTATGTTAAAGGCTTCCAGACCCAGTCCCAAATATACAATGTTCGCTTTATTCACAAGCAAGAAACAAACTAAGCATTGTGAAAACCTCCATAATTGTTATGCTTCTTGCGCCCATCCTCAATATTATATTATTAGGTCAACAACAATAATATTTATTAAAAATCTTGCTGAAGTATAAGATTTGGAGAATCTAATAATATGTAATTTTATATCTAACTAATAGAAAAGTTGTTTCTAAATAATCAATATCAAACTAACTATAAATTACGAATTCATAAATTGAATTAACAAATTGAATCATATTAGTTAGGAGTGTTTTGTGATATCAACTTTTGTTATTAGTGGGCTAAATAAAATAGAAAAAACAAATTTCTCTCTCTCTCTCAAGTATTTATTAATTAAAATATTATAATTAATTAATTATAATATAATTAATTAAAATATTATTAATAATTAATTAGCTACAATATAATTAATTAAAATATAATTAATTACAATATAATTAATTAAAATATAATAATTCATTAGATACAATATAATTAATTAATATTAATTACAATATTTTAATTAATCAATATATTATAATTAATTAATTACAATATAATTATTTAAATTATAATAAATTTTTATTTTTTAATATTTTTTACAAACTAACTACTGTTAATAATAATAGAAATAATTCCTTCCTATTAATCAACCATCATAATTATAACGATAATAACTATTTTCATTTTTTACTATATTCATTCTCTATCTTATTATCATTCTTTATCCAATTCCAAACCCCACAAGAAAAAGGAAATATGATGACGAATTGAACATGACGCCTCACTGGTCCTGCTCAAAGATTTAGACCCGAACCCGCCACCCGTTTCGGACATAGCGAAGAAAAGGAGAGGAGCGAAAAACACTTGCCAAAGCCCAAAAGCTGATAACTGAAACCAAAACAGTGTCTAAACTAGAAATTTCCACTCCGCCGTGCCCTCGCCGCCGGAGACCGAAACTTAGATCCGTATTGGGTGAACACGAGCTCCGCAATCCATTGAACCTGCAAGTACCGAGAAGAATGGACGAGAAGAAGCAAGCGGTTGTGGCGGAGGAGGAGCCGGAGGATCGGAGCAGCGAGAGTGGAGATTACACGTCGGAGGACGAAGGGACCGAGGATTATCGACGAGGTGGTTACCACGCTGTTCGAATCGGCGATACTTTCAAGAACGGTCGTTATGTCGTTCAGAGTAAGCTCGGTTGGGGACATTTCTCCACCGTATGGCTTGCTTGGGACACGCACAAATCAGTACTTTACTCTCTTTTTCTTTTCTCACTCACTACTCTTTTTTTTTTCAGAAGCTTCCTGGATAGTGTGGTGTTTGTCCTGCTATTTGTGTCATTTGCAACTCTTGTTTTGTTCTCTATTTGGCTGATTTGGGAGTTTTGATTTTCGTTTTGTAATTTTGTTTGGATAAAAAGTGAGAGGATTGTACCTTTCTAGAGTACATCAATTAGTTCGGTTTTGTAGTTCTATGAACTTCCGTTGCTTGTTTACTGTTATAAACATGGGAATGTAATTCTTGATCTAGGTGAGCTCACAAAAGAGCGTATAGTTAAATTTTTGATAAACAATCATAGATAATAATTGTGTTACTAGCGACATGGTGAATTAGAAAAAAAAGAACGAAAAAACAGATTCCTGTGTTAATTTCATTAAAATTCGTGGAGATGTCAACTAGTCTTTTTCCGAGTGGTAGGAATTGGTGCCGGTGGGCTTTTTCCATTGCTCATTCACTATCATTAGCTTGTCTCAGCACCGCTTTGTTTGTGCTCAATTCTAGTCTGACTGTGATTTGTGTTGAAGTTTCCTTCTTTTCCGCTGGGATGGAACATAAATTGTCGATATGTGGTTGTTTGGATTGTGCTACTTTATTTTTCCAAGAGAATATGTAAATAGCAAGTTATGAGATTATCATATTCAAGCTTTCAGATATCATCTCTTGACCCCAAAAGTACATTCGGGGGAGTGCGTCAAACTGACTTAGTTGAGTTCAGTGTTTTTATCATTTTGAGAATGAAAACTAAAACAAAAAAAAATTTAAAATGTAATGAAAGATTTTTTAAAAAATTTTGTAATTATATCTCTTAGTGCAATGGATTTTGAAATCTATGCCTGTTTTTAGGGGTATACAGTCAATAAATGATTTCAGAAATGGACCATTCATTTTAAAATCTGTCCATTGCATTCTTTAGGAAGGAGAGATACAGAAGGCTTTGGTAAACAAATTCGAACATCAATTTTCCTTCCGTAACTGAAGGCGGAAAGAGGAAACTAGTCGTTCTTTTGTTATGGAGGGAATTACAGGGTTGAGAGCCAGACTATGCTATATGTGCATATACATTTATTTTTCTTGGCAAACTCTGAAGCTGCCTCCAGGGGTTATTATACTGCTTTAGGACCATGAAACTGTTCATTGTTTGATATTTGGTAAACAGGCTAAGATGCTAGACTTTTACTTTGGATGCATGCCATTCTTCCATCGCACTGAAGCTGTGTATTTATTCCAAAAACAGGAGGGTGAAATTTCTTATATCATTATGACCAGGCAAAAAGCTTTTTTTCTGTTGGGTTTGAAGTTTTTTATGGTTGAAAGGAAAATGTTTAACAAGATCAATATTCAGATATAAGAAAGATTATTGTCTTGGGGAAATTCTATGGATCAGTTTGAAGGGTTGGAAGATTGATTGAATATAGCAAGGAACCATGTTGAAATGACCTTTTTTGTTGTGAAGGCCTTGATATTAGTTTATTTCTCTAAAAGTTTCTTGTTTCTGAGGCTTCCAACTTTCAAAGTTTTAGGTACATAGGATGGGACCCTGAATACCTCTTCAACCTGGCATGCTTTATGGCTTTCATTACGTCAATTGGAAAAGAAATAATGCACCATTTTTATTTTCTTTTCGAAATCTAGGTTGGTTTAATAATTTTGGCAAGTGTTCTTTAAGGCATATTATCTTGTCCCTAACACCGATTCCTTCATTAACCTTAAATATGCAGCATTATGTAGCATTGAAGGTACAAAAAAGTGCTCAGCATTATACTGAAGCTGCAATGGACGAGATAACTATCTTGCAACAGATAGCAGAAGGAGACCCTGAAGATAAAAAATGTGT
The DNA here is from genome assembly GCA_025629805.1 of Erythroxylum baracoense. NCBI lineage: Eukaryota > Viridiplantae > Streptophyta > Magnoliopsida > Malpighiales > Erythroxylaceae > Erythroxylum > Erythroxylum baracoense. Next base: position 40,024,224 of record JAOTAY010000005.1, read on the forward strand.
GGTAAAGCTTTTAGATAATTTTAAGCATTCAGGTCCTAATGGACAACATGTTTGCATGATATTTGAATACTTGGGGGATAATCTTCTAACCCTCATCAAGTACTCGGATTATCGTGGAATGCCCATTGATAAGGTTAAGGAGATATGTTTCCACATCTTAGTGGGATTGGATTACTTGCATAGGCAGCTTTCAATCATACATACAGATTTGAAGCCAGAGAATATATTGCTATTGTCAATGATAGATCCATCAAAAGATCCAAGGAGATCTGGTAATCCTCTTATTCTTCCTAATAGTAAGGACAAGAGTACGTTGGAGTCTGGGATTACAAAATTAAATGGGGACTTAACTAAAAACCAGAAGAAAAAGATTCGAAGAAAGGCTAAACGAGCAGCTCAAGGGTGTGTGGGGAAGGAAATTTCTGTTGAAGCTGATGCTGATCAGGAATCATCTGCCGCAGAAGAGTCTCCTGCAAATGTAAAAGGAAATGCAGGTTCTGCTGACAACCTTCCTACTAGTTCTGACAATATGAATAGATCATCATGTGCTGATGGGGCAAAGGACCCTGGGTCAGGACCTTTGGCTAGCAAGAGGGGAAGCCGCTTGACCAGGCGGAGGCTTTTGGCCTCAGTTGATCTGAAATGCAAATTGGTGGACTTTGGAAATGCATGCTGGACATACAAACAATTTACAAATGATATACAAACAAGACAGTATCGGTGTCCAGAGGTGATCCTTGGATCTAAGTATTCTACATCGGCAGATCTTTGGTCTTTTGCTTGCATTTGTTTTGAGCTTGCAACTGGTGATGTGCTCTTTGACCCACACAGTGGTGACAACTTTGATAGGGATGAGGTGAGCTTTTGTGGTGGAACTCTTTGTGCTAAGCAATTGCTAGAAAAATAGTGTCTATTGCATGCCAAACGTTACTCACTGCAAGATACGTATATGTTATTTCTTCATGTTCCTGAACACTGCATCACTTCTTTCCATCAATAGCTTTCATTTCTCATTGTAATATTCACTGAATTAATTTCAGAAAGAAATGAAAAAAAAATGCAATGTGATAGTTCTTGCTGTGGTTTATTCCTTTAGGAGGGTAAACGTTGCAAAATCCCTAGGCTTGAGGAATCTGGAAATGCATTGTTTCTAAAAGTATTTGCAATAATCTGGCCTCCCCCCTTCCCCACTATGCTAGGTGACTGGCTGATAGAGATAGGGAGAGGGGAGACCGAGACTTTGTCTTTTATTGTCCAACTGATTTTTTTTCCATAGATAATTGAAAAATTATTATCAAGCAAGTGATTTGATCTACGTACAAGTTTTTTCCTAACTACAATTCTGCTGGAAGTCTGACTAGAAAACTAGGGATTACATAATAAAGAAAGGATATTTTGGGAAATGTTTTATAACTTGCAAATGAAGAGATGTAAATATGGACAAGTCTACCTGGTCAAAATTAGAGATACTTCAGAGTTATGATTAACAAATTGATCCCGACAGAGCCAAAATGCCGAAGCTGTTGCCCTTGGTGGAATGTTTTGAATTTAGTCATGCAATTGGTCAGACATCCCAGTTAGGTGTCTGCAAGTAACCTCGTATGTCTTCATATAATGAAGCGAATGTGGTATATTCTTGCCGGTTATGTGATATCTACCAAGTATGTACTTTCTAGCATTTATCAGGGATGTTGTGTTACAAATTTATATTTCCACCTTCCACTGGACTTGTATCCTCTTGTTATCTTCCACTTTTTGTTGTTCTGGAATGATGATGATTTCACTTTTCAGATTTGTTTTTAGCATGTAGTCCTGCATTGGTTGTCTACTTGTTTTGATGGCTGGTGTACTTGATTTGTCTGCTGATCGGAAATGGGCTCATTTACTTCATCTCCATTTCGAAAATTTTAGTTTTCTTTTGGCATACATGACTTCTCATTGTTATGTAGCTATCATCCATTGTTGTGCATGTCCATACTCTCTTTTTCCCAGATATAGTTACTCGCAGCAACTGTCCATGAGGAGGAAATAAGTTGCCATATTTGTGTAAACCTCTGTAGCAAAGTAGCTGGGAACATTCATCCGCATGAATTATCGTGAGAACTAAAATTCGTAGATGTAGTTGCTTCCTGCAACTGTCCACAAGGAGGGAATAAGTTGGCATATGTTGTCTTTGTAGCAAAGTCGCTGGGCAGCATCAATCCACACTAATTATCATGAGCACTAAAATTCTTCTACTACTGACTGACATATTTTGGCCTATCTTTATCAAATTCTTGCTTCCACGTCTTTGTCCTGTTGAGTGAATTTTCAGATTTAATGTCCTTATTCTGATCCTGGACCCTAAGTAACCTTGATGATGATCAATAAGGAACAATTGTGCCAAATGCAGTATCTATGTATTATAAATGATATCTGTTGAGTCCTGGAGAATTTCTTATAGTCTTAACCTAATGCCACGATAACTTCTTGTGTATTTTATTCTTGACTTTATATATTAATGAACGATATTGCATTGAATGTCTACTTTGGTTGTTTTGCCAACAATGGATATGAAGCTTAAAATTTGGGACGATTCCTCAACTTCTAAAAATCATGAACGCATTGGGATCTAACATTCTCATGCTCATGGAATCCTATGGTAATATGTGCCTCTTGATTTCCTGCTAGTTACTCTATGTTCTTTCTGCTGCTTAATAACTTTTGCCTCCTTCTTTTCTGTGAAGAAGACATAAACTCTGATGTGGAGAGAGAGGATTTCCTTTTGAGAATGAGTTGTTGGTATAACATTCCTCTTCGAGGATCAATCATTTATATCTTATTGCCATTGGTACAATCACAGTCAATAGTTTTGTTCAGGCTTAGTGGCAGAGTTCAGTTGCTTTAATTGCCTTTCGCTGGAATCTCAAATACTCCTGTATTGATCTTTCTTGAGGGATGCTTGTACGTAAAGCGTCCTTTCAGATTGTTAACATATTGACTCGTATCGTCTATGGCCTTAAATGTTTTTCCATTCATGTAATTACTGTTATAGGCCTTCGTTAATTCTAGTCAAATTTAAGCATTTCAGGATTACAGCCTTCTCTTCTTTATCTATTTCAGGACCACTTGGCTTTGATGATGGAACTTCTTGGTATGATGCCACGTAAGGTGAGACACATCCCATATAATCAATTTAAATCATCTTTTATGAAAGTTGAAACTATGTTAAGTGTGAAATGTTGGCAATTATATTCAGATTGCCTTAGGTGGTCGCTATTCCCGGGACTTCTTTAACAGATATGGTGATCTGAGGCACATACGTCGATTGCGTTTCTGGCCATTGAACAAGGTCCTCGTTGAGAAGTACGAATTTAGCGAGAGAGATGCAAATGACATGACTGACTTCTTGGTTCCTATTCTCGGTTTCATTCCCGAGAAGCGGCCAACTGCAGCTCAGTGCCTCCTCCATCCATGGATCAATGCAGGTCCTCATCTTTTGGAGCCATCTGCACCTTCTAATCGAAACAGTGACGTGGAAATTTTAAATGATAAAAAGAAGAGGGAGAAAGATGAGAGAGAGGCGATGGAGTTTGGAGTGGGGAACATTGCCATCAATGCAGATTCTAGAGCAAGTAAAGATAGCCCATCTGTTAGTAAACTCTCCAAGGCAACCACAAGTGGTTCATCAAAGTAGAACAGGATATCGAATGACTAGCAATTCACCCTTTTCCTGTAATGTCCATGTGAAATTCTTCGCACCAGGTGGTAGTGTTCTTGCGGGGCATGACATGTCTCCCGTTATCTATTCGATTGGATTTTATATCAGATTGCGGGATGGCAACCCTTTAGTGGTATTGGGACCACAAGATCATTTTCGTTGATGATCAATTACTGGAGTAGAGGCCTTTCATAGCCACGTGCAGAAAGGTCTAACGAAGCGGCTCTTACAAGTTGTCATTGCTTGTCTCGCTATTATTGTTTACTTGCGTGATTCATGTAACATCCTCGATCCTGGACTATATAGGGACATTTTAATACATTAACGCCCTTTTGGGCCAGACTAGCGTTATTTCTCATTTAAAGATTGGTTTGCAGTTATTTCTCTGCCCTAGTTCCCAATCCATTCAGTTGCTAAACTCGCCATTAAAATGGACTTTTATTCCTGACCTGTTGCACTTGACATTTGTCAGCATTCTTCTGCCCCCTTTTCTTTTTTTGTCTCTCATCCTGTCGCGGAATCTACTCTAGGTGGTTACAGCCACTTAATACCGCCTACATTACTAATTTATTGAATCTCATTCTGAAAATTTAGGAAATAAATGACTAGCCAAGAGTTCATTATGGAGATGAGGAAGTGTAATGATGAACTTTTCTCATTGCATCTTTTCGATTTTCATTTTTATGTTGAATAAATGTCTGAGACGAGTTCTACCAAACTTGCAAATTGAGTATTAGGTGACGTAAGCTAATTGTTTTATTCGAGCTTAAATTGTTATTTAAAATTTTCTAATGTTGCTCTTTTTAGTAATAGTTTCGATTTTAACCTGTAAGTGACATAATGTAGAACGTGGAATTGTTGTTTTGGAAGCATAACTATAGATACATGTGTTAAAAGTCCGCTAAAATGTCACATTTCATAAATGAAATTTGTCAAATTCTTACATTAATATTGTTATATTAAAGGATTATAATGTGTATTCATTCAAATAAACAAATTTTAGGTTAAAATATTCACTTAATTTCTATGTTATATTTGTCACTTCTAAAGGTTTGTAGCGTACACATGAATGCACTGTGATCACTGCAACAGTGAAGAACATGAGCAATAATTATAATAATGCTTGTCCTTTCCTACATCCTAGCAGCTAACAGCCGTCTCCTCCTCATCACTGACATTTATGAGCGTAGGGATGGTGTGGTTCAGGTTCTTAAATTTAATAGAACATTTGGAAACCGTATTCAGCTCTCAACCCTAAACTATTGAGTGCCTCTCTGTTACACCGAGGAACAAAAGGAGGACAGCATTTGGTTTCAGACATTGATATGCATTCTACTAAGATAGGATTTCCAAATATTGATCCAGAATGGTGGCTGGCCACTGCCCAGTGCGTGCCCCCCCATCTCATAAATGTCACATGCATTAAATTAAATTTAGCTACAAGTTAGAGCACCTGTTTTCCTGAGGGTATTCTAACTTTGTGTAATAACTGATTAATCGACATAGAGTAAGTCACGGACTCATGGTCTTGGAAAATCCAACCACGTTGGAAACTAATCTAATCTTTGTGTTTGTATCTGCTCTATTAGTTCGTAGGCACGTGTTATTTGCAAAATGGTTTTTTTATTACGAGGTACCTTTATAAGTTCATTTTTGTTGTCCCAACGTTTTGTCTCAATTGTCCTTCTCCAATTTAACTAATCATGTTTCATTTATTAAAATTAGGCGGTGTCCAAATACACATGCCTCACTTCAATCAGCCTACTTTCTTTGACTTGACATACCACAAAGAATAGTTGATTTTCGATGTCGTGACATATATAGGTTGATAACGTTAGTTGTGATCAACTTCAACAGTTGACTCATCTCGATTCATTTGCAAGGATATGGATGCTATATTCGAATCATGCTTGTCATAGGGTTAAGTATTTTTCTATGCATACATAACTTGTCTTATAATTAGGTCGAATTTAAAACGTAAATGTTGGATTTTTTTTAATAAAGTTGGACAATATTTAATTGTATTATTTGATTTTTAAATAAATTATCGGTTAAGTTACATAATTTGATCCATACAAGGGTAATAAAGTAGAACAATAATGATCTAAATCAATAGGTCAAAATTCGGGTAAAAAATTGATCCCTTTTAGTGTAGACCTGGTTTATATCGGACTTGTGATAGGGAAGCCCAATATAGAAGCTATATATATATATAGGTTAAGATCTTCTGCAGTTGCTCATATATCAATCGTAAGCATAAGGATTCTCTAACTCGTTAAGAGAGCTTATGTTTTGAGAAAATTGTAAAAAGACCTAGACCGCCTCCTGGTGATCGATTCCCATGAAGAAAGCAGTAGATTTGGGCTCGTTTCGGCTTTGGAAAGCTTGTTTGAAGTTACGGAACAGAAATCAGGTACATTCCGCATTTCTTAGTTTTTTGACCTTTCATATTTGATCCGAGATATATAATCAAGGTACCGTTACATATTATACGTGGTATCAAAGCAGTGACTTGTTCGGGTGGTTAAAAACAAAGATTTTTCTGTTTTTCTCTTCATAAGTTTTCGGAGAGTTAACTTCTGTTTCTCGATTTTTTTTGCTTTTTGTTGCATGAAAATAGTATACATGTGTTTAGCCTTGAGAAAAATGCTGCAAATGAGCTCGAAAGTGTGAAAAATGAACCCAAAACTCGTAGAAAATCATCTTTTTCTAGTAGAGTTCGCATCATCGTCAGGAGCGTGTGACTCACGCGCCCGACGGTAAACAGTAGTCACGGGTTCTCGACGTGTATGGCGTGTGTGTTACACGCGCCAGACATGTGACACGATAACCACTGGACACACGTCTAGGGGGTGCATCGCATGCTCCAGCATCGGTGGGCGCGTGTTCTACCCACGCCAGACGCGTCTCCAACTCATCACGCGACTGAAGCGTGTCGAACGTCAGCCGTACAGACATCTACAGTAAATTTTATAAAAAAACACAAAATTTTAGATTTCTCGTAAGGTGTTCCGGGGTATTTTGGATCAGTTTCTGGGTTCAGAAAATTCATAAAGTGATTTTTTCTATTTTTCTAAATTTATTACATTAGTAAATTAAAGTTTAACTCTAGAAAAAGAAATTAAAATGTTCTGAATCTGATTTCAAGTAAATTTTCATGCTTCAGACATCACATGAGGGAGATACTTTAAGTTTTCGTGTCTCGGATCTCATGTTTAGTGTTAAAGATTGCATGATAGTTACTCGGAAAAGGAACAAAGACATTATGAAGCCATTTTTTGAGTGAATTTTTGCACAACAAACTTGCCACAAAGGAGATACATGAGATTTTTGTGTTTCGGATGATCAGTTCGGTGCCAAGTAATGCACGATAGTCACTCTACAGAGATTTTTCTTTTACAAAAGTCTCAAATGAAGTTTTCAAAGAATGTCTTCAGCACGAGGGTGTGACAATGAGACTGTGCATTTGGGTTTTGCATTTATTGAAGTTACATTGTCACATACTATATGCCTATAAAGAATGTGAGGATAACATCAAGATGTATCCCTTGTGTTTGTAGACTTTTGAGGTACTGATGATGATATAGTCACCAAAGTGGCCTTTTAAGTCAGTATTTTGAATTGTTCCCCTTGCATGTAGGGGGATGTCTCTGATTTTATGTTTGGTTATTTTGCCCAAAGATGTTGGCCTTACATAATGTTTTGAGATATTCATAAAGGCATTAGATAGAGAAAAATCATTTCTTAAATGATCTATTCACCCAAAGGTGATAGTGTCGCGAGAGTTGATGGTTTATACTCTGATCGCTTTTATGTGAAGGTCTATTGCATATATTATGTATTCAGCCCAAAAATGTTTCATAATATGTGTGATCGAATTTTCAGTAAATATACTATTTAATGGCTTCGAGTATCGTTGTTATCCCACATTTGTGCTAATCTAATCAAAGTTACTATAGATTCATCTTTTTGGACAATAAAATCAGTATCACCATTGAAACCCTGACTGGTTTCAATATAAAGAAGAGAACTGAGGATGTATTGAATGTTATGGAAATAGCTGGGGTTGATATAGCCATATAGATATATAGGCCATCTCCACCTACATCCATGAGTTCGAAAGCTCATAAAGTAGCCTATGAAGCCCAGGATCGATTTGACAGATTATATCTTATGACCATTAAGAGATCCATACCTAAACATCTGCTTAGTAGACTTCCGAACACATACATAGCGAAGTATTTCTTGGTAATATCTCCCAGATGTATACAGTCTCACCTAGTATTGAGACAAGTGCCTTGATGAAAGAATTATTCTCCATGAGGTATATGAGAGAAGGGGAGTAAAGGAGTACATATCAAGAATGATCTATCTTCACAGTAGACTAAAGATGCTGCACATTCCTCTTCCTAATGTCTTCGTAATTCACCAGACTCTGAATACACTCTCTCCAAAGTTTAGTAATCTGGTGATGACATATTATTCACAAGATGAGGAATGAGACTTTAATGTTTTGATTGCCCATTGCGTTGCTGATGAAGAGAAACTCAAGCTTGTTACTCCTACGGCCCTCGATGCAACTAAAGGAAAGGTAAAGATAAAACCCACTAATATCAAAGGTAGAAAGACTAAATCTTCTCCACATACTAATGATGGTCAATCCAGTGCTGGTGAAGGTCCTAGGGACATAAAGAAGCCAACAGTATAAGGCCTAGAAGGAAAGACGGTGATCATCAGATAACTTCTTGGCTTGTCAATTTATGAATCTGATTTGCGATAGTCGCATTAAGGGCTTGGTGACTATATAGTGGAGCATCTGATCAAAGTGTTTCCACAATGCAAGGGTTCATATCCAGGGTAAAGCCAAATAAAGAGAAGGAGAAACTGATGGTTGACAATAATGAAGAAGTGGATGAAATATCTGTAAGGGGAATATATGAACTGAACCTTGCTACAAGGTTCATTTAGTTTTTACATGACAAATTTTATATGTGATCTTTGGATAAGAATGTTGACGTTTTGTATTTAATACTTTTGTTATATAGTTGTGTTTAATGCAAAACATAATGGTACAACTTTCTTGTCATATGGTTTGTATAGAATATGTCTTACCCCAAATTAGATATATGCTTCTTCGTATTTTGCTGAACAAGTTATGAAATGAAGGACCCTAATGAATGAAAAGTCATACATGGTGTGGCATAAAAGTTTAACCCACATTTTCAGAGCTAGGGTTGAGAGATTGATTAAGGAAAGCATTCTCTCAATTCTAGATTATGATGATTTGGGAACATGTGTCGACAATTGCAGGGGTAAGTTGACTAATAAAGATATTAAGGTCAACTTATGCTTTTGACTTGTTAAGTTTGATACATAAAGATATCAGAAGACCTTTTACAGTTGCATTGTGTAATTTAAAATGTATTCTAACATTTGTTGATGATTATTCCTATAACAGTTATGTGTTCTTGCTTAAAGATTCAAGGTTGAGAACCAATTGGAAAAATCCATTCAGAGAGTCAGATTTGACCATGAAGGAAAATATAAGGGCAAACATGGTGTTTTAGGACTTGAAAAGGTCCGTTTGCCAGATATATGGAATCGGTTAGGATAGTGACTTGATTCACTATACTGGATAGTCTTGAGCAAAATGGTGTGTTGCCAAAAGTTATAACCGCACCCTAAAGTACTTAAAGAAGTCAATGTAGAGCAAGACTAATCTACCTGATTATCTAGAAGTGTGAAAATCTAGCCTTGTACACATTCGTGTATGAGGCTGCCCTACCGAGGTGGTATAATCCTTATAAAGAAAAATTACATGCTCATTATGCTCATTGCTATTTAGTAAGATATCCTAACCACTCTAAAGGCTACAGATCTTACTACAGAGGAGGAAGGACCAGAATAGTAGAATCACAAATAGCTAAGTTTGTAGAATACAATGTCTATGATGATGGTGGGCCCTTTGACCCTTAGGATGATGACAGGATGGACAATATAGTTATTATGTACTCGCCACTCATACAGTTAGATCCGATAGATCTAGTTCTTAGTACCTTGCTTGTATAGGAACAGGAACTCATACTTGTACACATAAAGGTTCCTGGGGGTACAAGATCTAATATAGCTTTGAAGATCTGTCAGAGTGAGATGACCTGTTATCCCATCTGATATCATAGTTTATTAGGTGAACAGGACTCTAACATTAGAATGTAGAATTGTGGTGGTTTTGCAATGACTGATGAGATGCAAGCCATGAAGCAAAGTAAGGTTTGGGAGTTAGTTGATTTTGTAGCAGAACTGCATCATCAGTTGTAAATGAAGTTGAAGACCTAAAGGATTTTAGGATAAAGTTCAGCAGGTTATAGACTCGCTCAATTACTTGATGGTTCACTTAGGGAGAAATGTTGACTTTAACGTTATTTTTCTCTTGTATCCTCGAAGGATACATTTTGAGTGATTAAGGCAATTGTAGCTCATGATGATATAGAGTTACATCAGATAGTTGTCAAAACTGCTTTCCTGAATAAAGACCTTTATAAAGTGGTTTATATGGTACAACCTGAAAGATTTCAGGATCTAGATGGAAATGACATGATTTGCGCGTTATGCAGATCAATATATGATTTACATCAAATCTCCCGAAAGTGATACCTTACAGTTGATGAGGTTGTTACCTTTTTCAACTTCATGGAAAATAAAATAAAAAAAGATGCTTGTACTATGAGGTTAGGGGGGAGCAAAATTATCTTTCTATTATTGCATATGGATGATATATTACTCACGTCAAATTACTTAACCATGTTGTATGAGGTTAAACAACTTTTGGTCAAGAACTTTGACATAAAGGACCTTGGCATAGCATCTTTTGTCCTAGGTATTTAGATTCACCGGGACAGATCTTAACACTCATCATACCTCTTAAAGAACGCATACATTGAGTATATGTTACAAAGGTTTAATACGGTTAATTGTAAACCTGTCGTAGCACTTATCTCTCATAGTGAGAGATAGTCTTTGGACAGTATTCAAAGAATAAAGTAAGAGAGAGTTTACGAGGAATGTTTCGTATTCTAGTACAGTTGATAACTTAATGTATACTCGACTATGTACTAGGAAGGACATTGCATTTACTGCTTGATTGTTTGATCAGTATCTGGTTAACCCAAATGTAGACCATTGAAATGTAGTCAAGCGAGTGTTTAGATAATTAAAGAGAATCAAGGATTATATGTTGACAAATAGAAAAGTCAACAGACTAAACCTTGTAGAAAATTCAGATTCAAATTAAGCTATGTGTTCGGATGATCGAAAGTTCACTTAAGGTTACAGTTTTTAAGGTAACAGATGGTACAATGTCGTAGAAGAGTGTCAAGAAGACACGAGTGATTTCCTCGACCGTACATGTAGAGTGCATGTTATGGGGCTGCTTCACAGACGATTTAGCTCAGCAATTTGATTTCTGAATTGCCTGTGGTTGATTCAGCGGCTAGACCCATTCGATTGTAAGGTGATAATTAAGCTGCTGTGTTATTTAATAACAACATTGAATATCATAGGGTCTTAGCATTTTGAGGTCAAATATTTGACCATGAAGTAGTTGATACGAAAAGGTGATATTACGGTTTGGAGCATTTAAAGACTATGGAACTATAAGTCGATTCTTTAACTAAAGGACTTTACCTATTTGTATTTGAAATACAAGTATACAGTATGGGTGTTTTGAAGTCCTTAGAAACTATTAGTTAAAAGATCATCATGTTTGCTCCATGTACATTTGTACGTTTTGGTGTATTATGACGGTACGATGGATCATCAATAAAGATGATCATTGTTTATCCTTAGTAATACATGTTATCATACATTGTCATAATATATATGGAAGTTTTAAGATTTGTGTCAGTCTTAAGCATATAAAGGTCATTACGCATATATACAGATTGACTTTGAGCCTATTTCATTTGGATGCATACAGTTTTATACGAATATATCCTTAAAGTTTCACATGAAATAGGGGGATATAAATTTTTAATCTCCTAAAGGTTCTCTAATGCGGTTTAGCATTAGGTTGGAGAACCTAAAGGTTTCCTCTAATGTTGTTTAGCATTTGGTGAGAGGAAATAAGTTTTCTCTAATGCTGTTTAGCATTCGGTGAGAGAAAACAGGATTTCTCTAATGCAGTTTAACAATTGCAGTTTAGCATAAAGTTGAAGAAATCGAGACCTACAAACGAAAATGATACGTATTAGATCATAAAGGTATCATCCTAGTTTGCCACATTTCATTTTCTCATTCATGTTAGTGAGTTATTAGATATTCATGATTGTATTGGATCTGTGTTGCACATGACATATGTATTTGATATTTTTCGGTGTTAAAAGTCTTGTAAAATGGAATGTTGGACTTTCATTATCTTTGGAACAAATGTTTTGTTTTTAAACTTAGTCGACCAATACAGTAGCCTAGCTTGTTAGACATTTTTGTACTTTCCATAAAGTTGGACAACATTTAATTGCATTATTTGGTTTTTAAATAAATTATCGTTAAGTTACGTAATTTGATTCAGATAAGGATAATAAAATGGCCCAATAAATGATCTAAATCAATGGGTCGAAGTCTGGGTAGAAAATGAATCCCTTTTATTGTGGATCTGGTGTCTATATTGAACTTGTGATGGGGAAGCCCGATATGGAAGTTATATATATAGGTTAAGACCTCCTGTAGTTGCTTATATATGAATCGTAAGCATAAGGATTCTCTGACTCGTTAAAAGAGCTTACATTTTGAGAAAACTATAGAAATACCTAAATCTCGTCCCGGTAATGGATTCCCGTGAAGACGACAATGAATTTGAGCTAGTTTCGGCTTCCGAAAGCTCGTTTGAAGTTACAGAAACAAAATCAGGTACATTTTACATTTCTTCATTTTTTTGCCTTTTTACGTTCGATTCGAGATACATATCTAAGGTATTTTTACGTATTACTGTTAAAACTTGGTCCAAAGTAATGAGTTGTAGCTATAGATAGATTTCATCTTCAAATGTGTCCAAGTAAAGTACATATTATTGAATTGAACATTTTCGAAATGGTGCCACTTCATTTGCCTGACAAGTGTATATGTACCATGTATATGTACCATGACTTGTCGCGCATATATTGCAAGAAGTTGAAGAGAGCCTCCAAACCAACATGTGATGCTGGAACAAAATTCCTATAAAACATGCTTACAGAACATGAACTACGTGTCATGTCCTGCTGGAAGTTGTCTTCTTTCTCGAACGATGCACAACCACACCTTGCAATGACGGCCTCTCACTTTCATCAGTTAAGAGAATCTGTCCAGTCTATTATGTACAAAACCTTCAGGCTCATTCAATTATAAAGCAGACAGCAACAAAGCCAGCCCATAATTTATTACCAGACGGAAGTGGAGCTTCGGACGAACTGTCATTCCTCTACTTATTTTCTATTTAGGTGGCTTCCTGAATAACGTATGAATGTGATCTTACTATTGAACCTTTGGCCTTTATGCTCAACTTGTAGTGACTAAATTCACATGCTGATATTACGTCTTAGTGCTCCTGTCTCAATCTTCTGCTTGCCATTTCCAAGTTGGTCTTTTCTTTGAAGCTAGTCTACATTGGTGGGTAGTGCCTAAATTGTGGCCAAGTTACAGGTAACACTTCTAGATATTTTCTGACCTTTTTGTCATTAAGTAATAACATACCAATTTGTATACGGGATAAATTTGTAAACTAAAGAGAAAAAGAAAAGTATGAATGACTTGGTTCCCACCTCCTAATTATGTTGGAAGTGAAGTTAAAATTCATATCCACTTGTATGTGCACTCTTCCTCCAACATGGAACAAAGGCAGTACGTACTATCTACAATAGTTCTAAGTTAATTGTAGATTTTTGCTATGTTTAGAGGAAGAAAGAAGAATATGATAATGTAGTAATTTATGATAAAATTAAAAGGGTGAAGAGAAGACTTAAGCATTCATTGCAATGGTAGAAGTAAAAATGTACTACGATCATAAAGTGATAAGGTGTGCTCTGGACAGTACAGTGTCAGCGAGGAGCTAACACAGTCGGGATCAGAACACAGACGAGCAGCAAACTGACACAATTTATTTATATAGGTCAACTAGGTGTTGGCCTCCAATCCTATTCCAAACAATCCAAGCCAATAGCTTCTCAACATGTTCATCTACATTTCTTTCCTCATGTACTATCTGTGATTTGTTGTGGTGCCAATCATCATTGACTGCTGCAAATCCCTAAGAATCCCATAAACTCGTGATTCTGTATCATTATTAGGCTCCTTTCTATTCCAATGACTCCTGTAAAACATTTCCAGAATGCAGAAAAGATTAATAACGGTCGTTGTTGGGTAAGCGGTCGTGGATTCATTTCTTATGGGAAAAGGTTTTCAAGTAGAGTACTGGATTTACCCATTGTGATCGCACTGGCAAAGATGACACCGGAGAGGATAAATACAATAAGCGAAGCTCTTCCCAGAACTGTAATCATCTTCCTCACAAAAAACTGTCCCCAGAAACCAGCCAAGACTGACACTGTCATGAGGTAAAGTGCTGCAAGAAGACATCATATCCAAAGATCACACACACTTCATATTGCATCGCGCTGGAGAATTCTTTTTCTTTTTTGTTAAAAAGATGGTTAAAAGCTATACCATATGGTATGGGAAATCTATTCAGCAAATAGAACTCCACCACAGACAAGGATGATGAGAACATCATAACAAATGTTGCTGTTGCACTAGCTACCTGTTGAACAGAACAAAGGTTTCATTCTTCAGGGAAATTTGTCTTCTTGACAGGAAGGATGGAAACAAGAACGATAAGCTTGACGATTCTTATTCTGTCAAACAATGGTAATGACAACTATACCTGTGGGATGACTCCTATTTCAAGGAGAAGAGGACCCAATATGAATCCGCCGCCAGATCCGAGTAGGCCACCAACAGTGCCTCCAAGAATGCCGCAAAGTGAACAGAATGCAATGTGCATTGCAGTCCAGTCAATTGAAGCCTCACAAATTGATTCTGTATTGCCTACTCTTATCCTCTTAATATGTTCTTTGTATAATTTAATGGCTTCATATCCAAACACTGCAAGTGCGATCGGTAGCTGCAACAGACAACCCAAGTTATGAGGACCAAAATTTATTAACTTGGCAAGTATTAGAAAAATGAAGAAGATCCCACTAGAAAGAGAGCAATCAAATTCCTATTGTTGGCACCTGCAAACAGAAAAGGACCCAATACCACGTACTGCAAACTGCTACGTCGTTCTGCAAAGCAGGTAGGAATAAGAAGAATGATCTATGTAATTTGTTCAAGGCCAAAGCAAACGGAAGAGAACCTGTATCAACTTGCCTTGATGATTTGCAGGAGAAGGAAAAGAACCCAAACAAGTATTAGCATCAAAAGTTTCTTCCATCTGAGGTTTAAGCGCATTATTTGCTGAAAATTCAAGAAATAAAATAAGGACTCAGTTAACCTCACAACTGAAGATGGTAACTGTAGAAGATTATATCAGTTGGTTCGTAGAATCACCATTGCTGTTTTCTTTTCTTGTGGAATCAACGGCTCATATTCTGTGTTAATGAGTACTGCACATCTCAACAATAAAATAGATTAGAAACTGTCCAAACTCAAGATACAGTATGTGGAACTTCCATATAAATAGCTTATATGTGAGAGTCTTACGTTCATCGTGGGACTTCACCAAAGTTTCTTCTTGCCGGGCCATTTGTTTCTGCGTATTTTTGACATTGAAATTTCCAGAATAGTTGAGTATAACACAGTTCCAATTATATGTCCAAGTCAATGGAGCAGCAAATTATTACCTTTAGAATTGACTCCTCCTTCCACATTTCAATTCCCTTACAAAAGGACCTAGAAGATGTTCCTGGTCACAGACCTTCATCAGCATAAACATGGCAATCACTGAATAGCAATATTTACAAAGAAAGAACCTGCTGAGACAGTACCTAGAAAGAGAATTATGATGAGGACAGTGATTAGCCAGTAGGGGAATACAACACTCAAAGCAACCCCAATGGTGATGCCAAGCATTAGCATGGGCTGGAATAAAAGAGCCAAGTCATAGTCTATAATGGGCACTTCCTTTGTTGGATGGGGCACTCTTAGATTGTACCAAACTGATGAACCTGACGCTCCCATTATCATACCTGCACCAATTGAATACAGTCATCGTCAAGTCAACAAGTAATACTCTTTTAACGAAAAACTCCGATATCTGAGTTGAGCTATTATCTGAGTCGACAGACAAAATAAATCGTAAGCACGATCTCCTGCTCTATCGAGATGACAGATTCAAGAGAAGTGTTGGACAGAAGACTGTATTATAAAATAAACGAACGAAACGAAAACCAAAAAGCTAACGAATGATTACTGAAAATACATTTGGAAATAGCAGCAGCAGACTTGGTATCGAATCCAACAATCAAAGTGAGCATAGGAACGAAAATGCCTCCGCCTCCAACACCACCAACGGTTCCACATGCCGATCCCAGAAATCCTATCACAGTCGCCAACACTGCCCTCCAACTAAACGCCAATTTCTGCAACACCAAGAACACCATCAAGATTCTTCCTTCACATGAACTAGACATACAAAGCATCAGTGAAACGACTGAAAAAAAGCCATTAGCGATCAAACCGAACCAAACAAAAGAGGAAGCGAAAGACGTACTGGCCAGACTCTTTCGGTGGTGGACACACGTAAGGAGTTGGAAAGATTGGAGTTGTAAGGCAGAGCATTGTTGTTGGGCTCCGCGATGAAGAAAACGGAGATAACGGCCACAGAAAAACTGCACAGCAGATAAAGAACCAATCTTTTTGTGGCCATTAAGCCTCTAGAGTTGTTTATGTTAAAAAACAAGGAGATAACCCGAGAACGACAACAGAACCAAAAACCTCTATGCCTCCTAGAATTATTTGTTTTCCTTCTCTAACACGACCCTGTTTGGTGTTGTTTCGGAGCTCGCCAAGATTATAAGTAGACCCAAACACAGTAATGAAAGAAAAGACAAAATCCTGAGCACGGAAGGGAAGGACCGTGTTGTCGTTTTTATGCGTCAATGAATGGTCACCCCTAGTTTACCTTCTCAATGTCCTGTAACTTTACGGCATTACTACTAAATATTAGTCAATGCTTTTTAAAAGGGAATAACTGAACGGTGGATTATGTGGCCTAATTTGAGTAATTTCACTATAAATCTATATATTTATGGTTTGTTTATATTTCTTATTAAAAAACACCAAAACATTCTAATTTAATCAAACAAGAAGTTCCCCATAAATTGTATGCTCAATCTTCACATTAAGAGGCATAGGTTTTATCCCTTAAATTATATATACCAATATCACATTTGTTTTATCCATTTTAGTATATTATCGATATTTTAAAAACTGAACTGAAGGTGAAACTGGCCAGAAGTTTAAGGTTTAAAAGATTTAACTAGTATTAGACTATCATAAAATTGACTAAAGATTAAATAAAATTAAAGAACTTGAAATATAATTGAAGATATTATCCTTACCTTTCGAAGAATTTGAGGTTTAATTGAAAAAAAAGATTGTTAAATAAAAATTAATTGATTTATTTTAGTTTATAAGATCATATTAATTTAAAATTTATGATTGATTAATTAATAAATTAATTGATTTTTATGAACCTGAGTTATTAAAGTAAATTGAGCAAAAAAACTAAAAATTGAAATAAATAATTAAATAGTTTTAAAATTTTTACAGTTAAATTGGTTGAATTAGTTAAATTTTTAACCAATAATATTACCAATTAAGAATTTGAATTTGGTGTTTTGATTGAGAATATTTTAATAATAAAACTAGTCACCGTTGCAACGGATAACTATGGTCACACTTTTAATATATTCATATTAGTGGAGGAGTAATTAAAGAAAATAAATGTCCTTAGTAAATTTTGATTTTGCAATCTTTGGAGAGATGCCCAAAAGGATGGAATCGAGATGGGGAATCTAAACATGGTGAATGGTGATTGCCAAATGCTCCACAAGCATCCTCTGACCCGTCAGCCTATCCAAATTTCGAAAATCTTTTGATGACAATGACCAATGGGCCCACATTTTCTATTAATGAATATGGCTAAAAACCTATTGATGGACGGCACGACACTCGTTCAAAGAATTGTTGATAATGGAATTAGTCCACTATAAAATAAAGATGTGAAATAGAAAAAAGATTGTTAGTGATATTGGGTCTATGTAGAGTAAGATTAATTAGATTTTATCCAATCGAATGGTCAATGGCAAAATTTGGCTAATTTTTAAAGGGGTGAAAGAAAGGAGTGAGTGAATTTCACAATGAGAAAAAAAAAAAGAAGTGGTCAGTAAAAAGACGAAGCATGCGTTCAAGCATAGAAGAAGTCAGAGTAAGGATGGCGGTAACCTCCCTTTGCTGCCCTGAACTACCGCCATTGCTTATGGTCAACAGGTTAAAAATAGTCCATGCATGCATATAAATGTAATAATAGTTTTACAATAAGGTAAAAGAGTGTAAATGTTATAAAATTAAAAAAGAAAATAAATTAGAGAAAAAAGTTAAGTGTAATTGTTCAATCCTAAAATCTATCGGTAATAGATAGAGTAGCTAATTAGACATATATATTATTCTTCTTCTTTTTTGACGTGGGACGTTCTTCTCAGCGGATGTTTTCGAGTATAGTTAGTAATTCCTCCGCAGAAGTGACCGAGACAGTTTCCTGTTTAAGAGAACTACGCAAGTCTAGTGCGTCACAACCTTTGTCCATCTATAGGCTATAGCTAACAAATTTTATTCTTTAAACAACCAGTTCGGAAGTATGTATCGAGTCATATTAGTATGAAGTTTTACAGCTAAACGGTAAAAAGAGTTACTATATGTTATTATCATTGGATAGTTGTTATATTAACTATGACTACATATATAATTAGTAGATCACCCGTTAAAATTTGGCATAAACTACAATTGCTTGATACCCTTTGCTTTATCATATTCAAAGTAGATACGTCCAAGCTTCCAACAAACTTATCTTGACAAGAGCTTACGAATAAGACTTAGATGGTTCCTCTTACAAAAATCTAATTTTCAGAAACACGAAACAAAAGCTAATTTCTCGCTTGTTGGATATGTCTTACTTGTTATAATAATTACTTTAAATTGCTAGCGTAAAATGATTATTTCTACCCAAAATATTTGGATTAAGCATTAATGCATTATATATTATGGCGATGCCTGAAATGCACTAAAATACTAACAACTACAGAGATACTGAAGTCGATATTATTATTGCCCAAGTAATACTGGTCCAAGATATGAGGAACTCACTTAGTAATACGTCAAGTTTCATAAAGAACGAAAAGAACATAATTACTGATGGAGATTCTAAAAAGAGCAGACAACACAGAAAGGAAAGAAATTAACAGAGGAGGGTACATCCATGTCAATATTTTCTACCCCCTGCTATTTACCCAAGGTGACCATATATTGTCTCATTCACGAAGACACAAGGGAATCTTTCTTGCCCTCATGCTGTACCTAATGAATTTTATTAGCTTGTACAAGCCTTTCGAATCATGTGCCAACTGTTCTCTTTTGGGGAATCAGATCCTCTGTACCCACTACCCTGTACTAACTCTGTTCTACCCGATTTCATCCATACAAATATGTGAGACCCAGAGAAATATATGGATGAGATCACGTGGAACAAAGTTGATACAAAGTAGTTGGTACAAAGAATCTTATCCCCTCTCTTGGGACCACTTGCCACATTTGAACCAATTTTGTTTTTACGTATAACATTTCCCTCTACATTAAAAATCACCTTGTCAAAGTGAAGATTTGGGTACCGATCATAGAGGTTATGCAGAAACTCCCAAGAAGTTGCAGTGATGCCATCCCATTTAACTAGAACCTAGGGTACACAGTGGTCCTGAACTCGAACTTGGCGACTGTTCATAAATTCTATTGGCTGAACCTACAGCCCTTCAGAGGCAGTAAGTAATGGTAGTGGAATATAGTGAATTGCAGGATCAGCTTCACACTTCTTCATGAGAGACACATGGAAAACAAAGTGAATCTTTGCTTCTCGATGAAGAGCAAGCCTGTATGCAATCAATCCAATTCTTTCAACAATTTTAAATGGGCCAAAATAACACATACGGAGTTTCTAGTTTCGCTGGCGTTCCAGAGAACCTTGTCTTTAAGGTTGCAACTTGACAAAAACATAGTTAACCACTTGGAATTGGAGCTCAGTACGATTTTTGTCAACAAAGTGTCGCATACGCCGCTGAGCTCGTTGTAAATGAAGCTTAAGATTATTTAATACCTTATCTCTAAGCTGCAATTGCTCCTAAATGTCAAGAGGAGTGTCTTTTTGAAAAGAACATGGAATGATTGACGGTGGTTCACTCCCACTTGAAGGGAGTCATACCAATAGCTGTTTGAAAAGAGCTATGGTACCAGGATTCAGCCTACGGTAAATAAGTAACCCACGACTTTGGATTGTCAAACACAAAGCATCACAAGTACATTTCTAAACATTTGTTTAGTGCTTCAAATTGCCCATCCATTTGATGATCTAGTGACCATAAAGAATTACAAGTAGTTAGAGCTGGTGACCGACTAATTTCTCTTAAGATTATGCCCTTGGATAAAAAGATGAATGAAATATACAATACGGTTGCCTTCTTTTCTCGACTACAAGAATGTCTATGTAGTTTTCAACATAATATTCAAAGGTGTCTCGTAGAAACCCCCTCAAATATTTATAATTATATTGGAACCTTCTATACATTGTTAATTAATTATAATCGTAGCTTTAGTCAAAATAT
Source organism: Erythroxylum baracoense (assembly GCA_025629805.1). Taxonomy (NCBI): domain Eukaryota; kingdom Viridiplantae; phylum Streptophyta; class Magnoliopsida; order Malpighiales; family Erythroxylaceae; genus Erythroxylum; species Erythroxylum baracoense. The sequence goes on from JAOTAY010000005.1 coordinate 40,044,825, forward strand.
AATGTTAGAAGATTTATCAAGATCATTGCATGTGTAATACCACTATATGTATATATTATTTAACGAGCTTACTTCTTCTGACCAAGTCAACTTCTTAAGAGAAAGAGAGTGCCCAATTGATTAGCTTTGACTATATATATCTATACATAGTCAAAGCTAATCAATTGCAAATTAATGGGTTATGATTTTTTTTTGACAACATAAACTCTTGGCAAGGAAACTTTCTTGTTCGTTCAAGGGAGGAAATCTATGGTGAACATTTTACATTTTCTGTGGGTGAATTACATAATAAAATGTCATCTATGGCGAAAATATATATATTCAATAAAATATTGTTGAGGTGTTAGATCTTGAAAATAATAATAATAATAATAACACCTGCGTGGTCTTTGTCTTTACAAAGGGTCAAGGGGTCAGATTCACCGTGGTCCAAATATACACTCGTTGAGAAAGACGCATAGGGAAATTTTAAAGATATATGTCTCTGCATTCTTATCCTCCTAACATGTGGTCTCAACCATTGCCTTAATGCACTAAGACACAACCTTAATTTTCTTTTATGGGGTGTTTGTTTGACTTGGAATCACCATTTTATTCCTGATATATTCTTAGTAATAGGTTTTTTTCTTTATTTTACTTAGTTTAGAAGAAGCTATCTTTGTGGAATATAAATACACCATCTGAATCTTGTTTAGTAATAATATTAGCGTGTCTTCATAACAGTAACTTTAGATGAAACCCAAAAGAGGCCAAAAATAAATTATGTCGCTTTGAATTTTTAGTTTCGATGATAGCAACTACTAGCCAGTAAAGAGTAAAATTGTCTATACTGGTTCTAATCCATGATAATTGCCATACATGACCAAAAACCCCAATAATACTTGTCAGCAACCCACACACGAGCTAATGCATCCACTCGATCACTATTTGACAAAATAATTACCCAACATGTGAAAAATCCTTACACACATTGACTGACTCAACTAAGATCATAATATGCAAGCCAGGTGTTGATATGTACGATTGTTTAAGTAGTCGGGCTTGTAGACGATCTATCTGTGATTAACACCATGAAAATGAACCATACCCAAAAAATTCCTGTTTTTTTGCCCAAGACGTTTTAATTAATGTTACATGTATTGAAGGTAGGTATCTGTCTATCACCCATCTTTGATGTTTATGCTTTAAATTACACCCACCTCTTTTTCCTGGACTCTATTCAAATCTCATTGTTCTTCAGTAACACGAAGGTAGCATGCGTTAATTGAAAATTAAATTTAATATTGGCTCACGTAATTGGTACGTACCGGGATTAATGATTCTCCATCTAGTTACAGTAATCCTTCAATTTCACTTACCAAGTAGGAACTAGCATATAACCAAGAAACCTTGTTTATTTACTATTTGCTTAATTTACTTCTTCATTAACTAAACCCCAAGGCTACACAAAGCTTGTGTTTTTTCTCATCATAACTCACAGGGCATGAATGGTCGATGTAATTAGATAGATCAATTACTCCAACGATGATATGGACCCATGAAAATGGTATATTAGCTACAAATTTTTAATCACTCCAACGATGTTACGGACCCATGAAAATGATATTTTTACACCTATCGCTACACATTTGCAGTTTGGCAGCTGAAATTGAGCAACAATGGTGGAAGCATTGGTTTCATTTAATTGACGTTTAGGAAAGCTCACGAGTCCCGGATACTACAGCGTGCGATGCAAGAAATGTACGATAATGGGTTACCCAAATTTCAAGTGAGGCCCAAAGAACATGGGAACCCAACTTACAAACATTTAGGACTGATCCACAAAATGTCAAACACTGATTGTTTTGTTTCGAAAGATGAGGAGACAGAAACACAAGGATATCAGGAAAACCGTCATCACTGCCTGTCATCAGGATCCACTCGCCTTAACTGCAGGCGAGCAACACCCTCTTCCTCCATCCGTCCAACATCGTTGAAAGTTTGACAAGCCATCTGATCCGCTTCCCTCAAAGTTGCTGCCACCGAACCTGGGCGCGTGCCTTCAAGTGGTATCCTCACTACCACCTCCTCCTTGCCGACACCCTTGTCCAACTTCTCAGCCCCGTGGAGCCTCAACTCCTCCATTTTTCTCCTTGCTTCCTCCTCCGACTTACCCAATTTTTCCTGAATTTTCAAGTAAAAGATGTAATTCAATACTTGTTAAAACTTGTTCTGTATATGTTGGTCCTCCTATTCCTGTCATTCTCTTCATTTAAAAAATATAGCAAGTTCTGCTACTTGAGACCAGAATGAGCCTGGTGAGTAAAAGGGGACTAACCCTAGCTAAAGTAAAGCTCAATCTCGGTGCAAGAAGGCAGATATTTCCGAGTATAATGGACTAGGAGTTGATGAAAGACTAACCTTGGTTGCCTCTGCAGTCTCTGCAGCCTTCTCATTAGCTTCTTCTTTCTTACCAATAAGGAGGTCCATGGCGTTCCTCGCAGCATCTTTAGCACTGTCCTTAAGCTCCCCAAGCTTGCTTACTGCACTATCCTTTCCCTCCTTGGCTTTCTCATTTGTATAATCCTCGGTTTCCTTTACTTTCTCCGCACTATAATCCTCGTACTCATTAGCTTTCTCCAGTGCAGAATCTTTTGTTTCCTTTGTTTTATCTACTGCATAGTCCTTGTACTCGCCGACCTTGTTCTTGGTCTTTTCAGCCTTCTGCTTGGCAGACTCCTCGGTCTCCTTTGCTTTCTCCGCCGCATAATCCTTATACTCACCCAGTTTCTCCTTCGTCTCATTCGCCTCCTTAGCCGCGTAATCCTTATACTCCTCTGCATTCCCTTTGGCTGATTCTTTTGTCTCTCTAGCCTTCTCAGCTGCATAATCCGTGTTCTCATTCAGCTTCTCTTTTGCAGCATCTTTCGCCTCTTTTGTCTTATCTGCATACTCCTCCAACTTCCCTTTGGTCGCTTCTTTGGTCTCCTTCGCCTTATCTTTTGCACCTTCTTCTGTTTCTTCCATCTTCTTCGCAGCTGCATCTGTTGTCTCCTTTGCTTTCGCAGTTGTGTAGTCTTTGTAATCCCTACTTCTATCTTCTGTATAGTCTTTATAGTCTCCGAGCTTCTCACCAGCTTCTTGACCCTTTCCTACTACAACTGTTGGTTTATGCCCTACAGCCAATCACTTTGGTTATAGTTTAGTGACAAATTATTTAAAGGCATTATTTATCTTGTACATGTTTAGATGTATATGATAAAGTCCATGGAATA
>JAOTAY010000005.1:40048178-40094941 GCA_025629805.1 Erythroxylum baracoense
TTTATGTTTCATACAAACATATAAACTTTAAGTTTATATTTTTATATATTGTCGATTTATTGGGGCCCTTTTTTTTATTTCGCCCAGGGCCTATAAAATGAAAGGAACGGCCCTGCATTAGAAAGTCAGCATTCTTCCTTTTCTCTGCTACCTCTTGTCTCAAAACTACATCATTCGGCCTACTTAAAGAATTTCAATAAGCTATTTGAAAAGCCTCTTGTGTTGCCCTGACTTTGGTTGAAATATTTCCATAGACTTCTGTATTCATGGATTTCAGAGGAAATTTTAATCCATTCAATTTCCTACATAGGACAAACTGAGCTGTTCCTTCAACATTAGTCTCCCAATTACTGTTGATGACTGCATTTATATGTGGATGCTTTAACCATATATTGAAGAATGTGAAAGGTCGACTACCAGATTGTTTAACTCGATTGAATTCCACTAACACAGGGCAATGGTCAGATTCAGCCCTCATATCCAGAAAATTTGCCAGACAATCAACTCTTATCATGTCCCAAGCTTGATTCAGTAAGACTTTGTCTAGTTTGGCCCATAAACAATTTTTGTGCCAAGTAAAAAACTCCCCTGTACTTGGCACAACTACCAGTCCCAAAGTCAGTTTGAAGTCAATTAGATCCTTAAGCAAATAGTCTGTAGGAGGATTACAGCCTATCCTTTCCCGTGGATCACATACACAATTAAAGTCACCCATGATGATCCATTGGTGTGCCGACTAGACCTGTCTAGCTTGTAGTTGCTGCCATAGCTCCCTTCTACTCACAACGCTATACAGTCCATATACAAAGGATACTATGAAATACAGTTGGGTAGTGCAGCATCAAATTTCAGTATGTAAAAATTTTCTCCCAGCCTCCAACACCTAAACTGTGCAAAAATTGGGATTTCATATTACGCATATTCTGCCCCCAATGATGACATCAAAATTATGACTGCATTCTCAGCCCCCGAATCTGTTTCTCATCAATTTTGTGAGATGATCCATTGTTAGCTTGGTTTCCAACAAGCATGCAAGGTAACATTGGTGTTGCCTAAGAATATTGGCAACACTATATTGTCTCGATGCTTTGTTCAGGCTTCGAACCTTCCAACAAAATAGCTTCATTTTTCGGGTTGAGGGGGCATCCCCCTGCAGTACCCTTTGGAGTTTCCAGAGTACTTCTCACTGATGCTCTGTGGCTACCTTCAGGCCTTTGTGGGTTTTTATTCAAATGTCCTGAGTTGCTCTGTATCACAGCCTTGCCTTTATTTGTATTTCTATTTATCTGAGCTACCTGCCATTCCCCTTGGGTCATTTTCGAATTTTCCTTCCGAGCAGCAGAACTTGATCCACTTCTTGGTACACCATCTGCCCTATTCCCATCTCCTTGTTTAATCCCTTCAGGTTGTTTTTTCTGAGTAGTAGTGGAGGCTGAACTTATTTTATTGGCCGGTTTGTCAGGTCGAAGTACTGTGTTACCTCCTGAATCCATCCCCTCTCCCTGGTTTCTATTAATTGTAGTCTCCTAGCTACCTGTGTTACCAGACTCATGATCCTTGGCACGTTGATCCTTTGCTTGAATTTCACCATCTTGAACAAGGTCAGATTTTTCCAACTGTTTCTATTTTTCAGTAGGATCCACGTGCCTCTCCTCTTGATTGGGTGCTTTCCTATTTCTAGATTTGCAGTCAAAGGGCGTATGTCCAAAATTTTGGCATGCATAGCAGTAGCTTGGGAAAGATTCATACACCACCTGTTGATTGTACGTTCCTTCTTCAGGCATATGAACATCAAAATTTAAAACAGGTTTTTATGCTACATTGACCTCCACCAATAACCTCATAAAACCAACTCGAGCTTTTGTGCTGGTTATACGATCAGTGCAAATTGGTCTACCAAGTCGGGACCCAAGCTTTGACAAGCCTCTGGCATTCCAAAGTTCCAAAAGGACGTTGGGGAGCTGTATCCAGATGGGTACTTGCATAAATTCTCTATAGTCAAAATTGAAACCTTTGGATAGTTTTTTCAAGATCAAAGCCTTTCCAAAAAGTGAGTAGGGACCTCCTGCCAGTACCTTTGTTCTCTCCTCTTCAGTCTTAAACTGAAAAATAATCCATCCCCTATTATGCGGCATCACTTTGCATCTTAAAACCCATTTTTCTATCAACCCATCTATAGCCTTCATACCCGGGAACGTACCTGTAAAGCAACCAACTAAGCAGTAACCCCATTCTGGTTCAAGAGAGGAAACGTCTGTGGACTCCATAACAACCTCATCCTCCACATCAAATTGCTCCAAATGAAGCCCTTGGTTTAACTCTCGATTGTTGCTGAATAAGCTAGCAAAGGAGGGTTTGGGTTGGGTAGGTGGTTTGGGTGGGTGGGTATTTGGTGGGGAGGACTTGTTCTCCTGTCGGGTACTAGTAGCCCCCTATCCTTCGGACGTGATTCCTCAGCATATACCTTTTTTTCGCACTTTCTGAAACTGACTTTTCCCCGAGCACCTGGTGGGCACTGTCATCCTCTACTGATTTAGCATCACTGTCACTGGACTCACTCCCTACCTCTTCCGACTCACCTGAATCCTTGTTCATATCCTCATTTCCACTAGTCTCATCAAAAGTGGATGCATCCGTAAAGTAGGGTTTTTAGGAAGCGTGCCTGCATTTTACGTTCTTGTTACACGACGCGCAATAGTATCCGAAGGAGGGGATTGTAGACCTATGACGCATTCCTTTGTTATATCTCTGAATTTATTCGCCGAGTTAGTCCTCTTCCCCATGGACGCCAAGACCCAGGGCCTCCCAAAACTACCCAAAAGCCGCTAGAAGCATTCCTATAAGCAACTCTCTCCAGACCAGCAAAAATAAACCCAGTACCCTAAGTCGTAAGCTAATCAGATACTGGTATAGAAGCGTGGTCGTTCCCCTAAGAAACTAGGGTTCAAATGATGCCTCTCTGTATACTGGACGTCGTCGCTCCAATCCACAGATCCACTTAACAAAAATCATCGCATCATTTACCCAGATCTATGATAACGAAACAGAACTTAGAAACCCTAACAATCAAAGCTGCAGGTAACTCCCCACAAAAGTGTCGTCGTAATACGCTCACAGATCTTCGGAAACAAAAATCGTGTCATCGTGTGTTTCCCCAAACTATCGAAGACGTAATCCAATCCTAGAAGGAAACATGTCTCACACAAAGCCCACACAGTAATCACAGCAGACAAGAGTAAATGAACACCAAGAGAGAGTCGGACCAAAGTGTATGCGTGACTTGGGTGAAAATCACCAGAAAATCACCTCAAGCTTGAGAGAGAACTCAAAGAACGCACACTTATAGATTATGACATATTAAAGAACAAACACGTGTCTCCTTTAAATGTTCATTATGGTGTTGAACAAATTGTCAAAAATATTTTTTTCAATATGCATCGCATCTAGATTATGACATATTAAATTAGTTTTCCAATATGACAAATCCTAAAAGATATTTCATTTTCTCCAACCAAAGTTTTTACTAACGCTTCTATTAATTTCTTCAGCTTCAAGTTCTGTAACTTTTAGCAATCCTAATTGATTAATCTCCTACAATATCTCTTCACCATCTTTGTGAGGGGGAGGAAATGTTTGTACCATCCTATTCTTAATAAGCTTTTGTTTATTACATCTAAATGGATGATCCGGAGGAAAAAATTTCTTGTAGTTGTCAAACTAAGATTTTTTGGCCTCTTTAGGAAGATAAAACGCATCAGAATCATTGCCATAATAAGGACAAACCAATTTCCCTACTATGCTCCATTTAGGCAACATAGCATACGCAGGGAAATCACTAATAGTCCATATCAAAGATGTTCTCAACAAAAAAATTTATTTAAGAGACATATCACATGTCTTCACACCAACTTCCTAAAGATGATGTAATTTGGATACCAATAGTTGTAAGAATACATCAATTTTATACTTTAGATTTATATGTCTTGCATAATCACCTTTAAGAACATATATGCGTCATTCATACGCATCCATTAAGGCAAATTATAAGGAAGAATTATGATTGGCCATTATGAATATTTTGGTTGAATTGACTAAAAGGTTGGAATCCATTTGTCGATAATCCCAACCTAACATTTTGACTTTCAGCTGTGAACTCAGAATGAGTGTTATTGAAATGTTTCCATGCGAGTGAACCCAATGGATGACTCATTATTCCATCTTCCTTTTCATGTTCATTATGTCATCTCATATGAGATGCAGTAATATCAGAGGCATATAGTCTTTGAATTCTCAGAGTTAACGGGAAATAATACATCTGTTTTAAGGTACTAATTTCTGTTTCATAGTATGCTTTCTAGGTTTGAACCTAGATTGACCACAAAATTTGCGCTTTTATAATTCCACTTTATCTCCCCAAAACAACATATATCCTAAATAACAACAATAAAAAATTTCAACTAGCAAACCAAGACTCCTAATAAGTTTCTTCATATTGTCAAAATTATCAACCATTGTATGATCAAGAGGCAATGATTCATTATACCAAGCAATAATTTTATCCAAACTTTGGTCAAAAATATGCCCTTCAGATTTTATGTTAAATATACGAGCAATTGAAGATAATTGAGTCATGATCTTACAATTTGACCATAATTCTTAGTCAGCTGATTTTAGTAAGTCTAAAAACTTTTTCACATGTGGGTTTGGTCCTTTTTCAAAATTTTCTATATTTGTTTAAAAGGTATAACCTGTTGCATCATAAACCATTTGGATGTAAGGATTTTTAGTTGCATTTACATTATTTGTTATAAATCTAGTCCCCCCTTCAAACTCATCCACGTTTGTTGATGAGTTTACTTCATTACCCTTTGAGGTATTACAAATTAATGGCTCTCCATGTCGTGTCCAATCAAAGTAATTTGGAACAAACCCTTTTTTTAACAAGTGGAGTTTCACGGCATCAATAGGAAGAAAATGAATATGTTTGCACTTTTTACAAAAACATCTGATCTTTGAACCATCCATATATGTAGGTTGAGAATATGCATAGTCAATAAAAGCTTTAACTCCCTCAACAAACTCAGGATTAATGAAACCATCAGGTGCTAATTGTCTATATATCCAAGATCTATCAACATTACTCATTTCTACAATACTGTTATTTAAAAAAATGATTTCATAGTTAGATATAATAATCATTATGGTAGTATCCATATTAATCTTATAGAGCATTTAATATTTACTTTAAACATCATTAGATCATTCATTTCCTCTAAGTTTTTATAGGTCTTTGACCATTTTCCTTCTAAATTGAAACCAACTAATCCCACTATATGATTTCTCAATCAAAAAACTCATTCACAACCAATTCCACCTTAGAGATTGGACAATCACCACATTTTAAGTCATAAGAACCTTATAACTTCATAGAAGAATTAGAAGGAAAGATAAGGCTTTGATCTTTATTATCTTTAATAGATGTTAATACCCTATAAGTAACATACAAATGAACTGTACTTGGCTTATTGATATATTGACTTAATTGATGGACAACATATATAAGTATGAGTCAAATAAAGCAATTTGCCAACCAATATCCTGTAAAAAGTGACATTAAGAAATAAAAAAACAACTACATATTGTTTTTCTAACTTTATATTAAAATAAAAGGAGTGGAAATTGGTTTACAATAAATCAAATCAATTTCCTCAAAAAGATCAAAAGCACACTTTTTTCTTACATATATTAATTCCAACACTAAATCGAGCAATCTTTAAGCCAATAAAAAATTTTAATAGCCTCAAATCTTTATTTTTGAAAATTGTACGAAGAAAAGCCTTTGATAATATTAACTTTCTCAAAACTATCACTGGGTAAAAATATGTCATCCACATAAATCAAAAAATGACTAATCTACCATTTGAGGACTAAATAAACAACTATGAATTTGAAGTTTCTTGTATGAATTGTTGAGAAAACATAGAATTCGTTAGCTTTGTGTACCACTAACAACTACCTTGTTTCAAGTCATATAAGGATTTATTTAATCTGTAAACCTTAAAAGAGCTTTAAAAGGCACTATGGTATGTGGATTTCTTATGTTAATACTAAGTTTGAATTAATCACCTACAAGTTCATTTCCAAAGTTTGATTTTAAACAAGTACTATGATACATGACATTGTTACACCACATGAATCAAGAAAGTAAGTTCTCGCTATGACTTTTAGGCTCGTGGAATTTGTCAATGATAAGCCTTATGGGAGTTGCATCACGGGTTTCCATATATCATTATAGGGGTTTATTATGCAAAGGATTCTTATATCAAATAAATGAATTTCTTATGTTAATATTAATTTTGAATTAATCACATTAAAGTTCAAGTCTTTGTCTACAAACTTAAACAATGCCCAAGCATAAATACTTAGACTATTAAACCTCAACCCAAAAACTCATCAACTATTGTTAGAGGTAAAATTGCAAAGAATAACACAAAACCGATCACATTATAGTATTACTTAGTTGACAGACTTACCTTAACAGACGGACAATAACAAACTATAAAGAAGATGGACAAGGTTGGACAATTATCGATGCTCTTTAACATAAAACATGACCTGCAATCAAGCCTATATACAAATAGCTAGCTTTTGGTAAGTTTTGAATTGAGCATAGGTACAGAAGTAGCACAAATAGCCAAAACAAAAAATGCCTAGGACTTAAGCTATAGCAAGTCCCTGATAGCAACCTACATAATCCAACCAAAAAGAAATTAACTTCACTTTAACCTATTATTAAAACAATAGCTATAAGAATATAGTCATTATTGAAAGAGAGGGAAAACTATTAACAGATGGAATTTATGAAATGGTCATCCTAGTAGCCTATTCACTTCTAATCAATCTCTTCATAATATTGTAATGCATGGAATTTATGAAATGGTCACCACCACTTGTTGAATGATTACACTAAGCTTCTTTAATAAATGAGAAGTTAAATATGTCAAATATAGGAGCTTTGTTACCATCACCCTCTTTTATAGATAAAAGAAGACCATCATTTAAGATATCTAAATTAAGAATAGAGAAATCATAACGAGGGAGTTTTAAAAATGCAACTCTACATTAATAGTTGTCTTTGTTAAAAAGATTGTTGTGTACATTATTATACTTAATCCAAGGTTCTTACTTTCTATCTCTCTTTGCTTTCACATTTACATCATTTATTCATCTTTTCTTTGCGAACACTTCGCTAATGCCCAAAGTTCAAGTCTTTTGAACAATATGACTGCACTGTAAGTAAATGATGATTATTATAACTAATTTATAATAAGTACAATGGTGTATGTAAGGTACCTGAAATTGATGAGAAATTCCAGTAATATGAAAACCTATAAGCATTCAATTAGTGGACTTATGACATCTTTAAATACATTCAAAGTCCATCAAGACTCTTAATCAATGAAGAAAAGAGATAGATCTTAATTTTTTATAGAGCTAGTGTAATTCTAAATGGATAGAATGCAAGACAAGTGTAAGATTCTTTAATCCACCTCTTATTTGTTAGGGCATTCCAACTTACCTAAGGAAGAAGGAGCACTCAAGATCTTTCCTATTAATACCACTAATTGTGCGCAATTTATCATGAGAATATAGAGAATTCTTAATGATTATGAAGAACTCTTTTAAAGGAAAATGGATACATAGTTTCTATAGAAAAGATCAGAAATTCTGTCGTTTAAAGTTAAATAGTAATTTGTAATAGACAATGTTCCACATCCTCAAAATTAGAGAAAGATTTAGGATGAAATCATTCATAAGCTAGGTGATGGAACCTCTACTTCATGTGAACATGATGACTAGTTAATGGCAGGCCTTTTAAATGCTTTTAGGGAATGTTCATTTCTTTAAAATGTGATAGCAGATAATGCCTTGAATAATGAGGTTTTTTCTACAATTATATTATTGACCTCCAACTCCTTACTTCATTTAAATCCAAGTCTTCAAATCACGTAAGGTTTAAATGATATTATAGAGTAGAAAATTAATCACTAAAGGACTTTTACTAATGAATCTAGTAGGAACTTATTGCGAAATCATTAGACTAGTTTTATTTTATAAGGCATACCACAAAGCTTACTTTATGTTATGGCTAGATCGCAAAGGGAGACAAAGTACTATGGACAAGATAAAGAGATTTATGAACTTTGTTGAAACTTAGGTGCTTTTTAATCTAGTATAAACATTGAAACTCCTTTTTCTTAAATGCATGTTCTTTTATAAATTTGAGGTACAGTTGTAAGGATGTACAATATGATTACACTAACTATCAAATGGAAAGATTTCATTAACCGTCATTGTAAGAATAAAAGGAGTAAGGAGGAAGGCTAACTAATATTTAAGTTATCTCTCATAACATGATTTATGGAATACCGATTGAAAGGAACCCTATGATTTTTCAAAAGATATATTCACAAGAACATAGTTTCCTGAACTCAATAATTCAATTCCTAAGAGAACAAATAATAACTCATTAATTGCATCCGGCATGTAGTCAAGCTTTGGTAACAAAACTTCACTTTAGAAGCTTGATCTATTTTTACCAACTATTAGATGGTTCATGGAAGTTTCAAGCACTTTTTAGGTTTACTTATAGCTAACAAAGTTCCATTGAGTTGAATATAAGGACACTTGATCTTCAACAAGTTTAATGAATTAAGTTATTTTATAATGTTATAATAAAAAACTTGATCTTCCTTTGCCTTATATTGAATTCCTTATTGAGCTAGTTCTCTTAGTAGTTTTGCTACTGTTGCTGTTTATGTTATAATAACTTTGATTGTTGCATTTCTTTGAATTTAAAATCTTATTTTATTAATATAATTAATTTAATTTCTCAAAAAAATTAATTTAAGGGAAGAAATAATCAATGTCATATAAATTGCCTAATTTCCATAATCAAATTATACAACCTAAAAGAAAAAAAGTGAATCACATATTATTATCTAAATAAAGAGTACTTACTTGCACTTTTTACAGCTCATAAACTCAAAATAAGAAGTTGAACATGTGAGATATATTTAAAAAATTTAAGAAAAAAAGGATCATATATAATAGTTCAATTCATAAATATATTGAAAATAATAGTTTATCATATTTATAGCTTTTGTCTATTTATGATCAACATACAATAACATAAAACATAATGAAAAAAATTGTATAACCAACTGGGTGGTCTGCCACTAAATTTAAATGTTGTCATCACTATTTTTTTAATAATTCTCTTAGCTAGTCCTCCTCTATACTATTCCCTAAGTCTTATAGATATCTTAATGTTTTGTCCTTAAGAACTAGTGCAATTTCTTTGACCCCTACCTGCATCAATATGTTTCTCTAAACACTAAGCACAACACTTGCTTAACATAAAAATTTTTGCACATGACAATGAATCAAATGTTACATCTTGTCAATTTAATGAAGTTTGACATATTTGATACTAGATACTCTTGTTAAGCTAGTGAATATTTAATTTTATTTGTACATACTTCATCTCTTGTTGAGTTAATGAATATTTATTTGTTTAAAAAAATAATGAATTGCCTCAATTAATGCTCACTAAAAGTTAATTTTTCTCATAATTATTCCTTAATAACGATCCTCAAATCAAATCCGCATCCTATGTTAACAATTGATTTTTTTGGAAACAAACCTGAGGAAGGAGAATATGCTCAAGCACAAATTCTTAGGAAGTTAGTGGTCTTTAGTATTAAACCACCAGCTCCATCATTATGAAAGAATAATTGTAGCATAAGCATCAAGTGATTAGATTATTCATATGGCTATGAAGTGTATTCAAGAAAACAGTAAATTAATGGTCATTTATGTTTATAGTTCAAACTTAAATTTATATAAGAAATTGTTATGGAACATAATTGCAAGTATCCATTTAAAAAAATATGAACCGTAGATCATACTAGGAGATCAATTCCAGTGGAAATGTGAATGGTAAAAACTATTATGGTGATCTAAGGGAATTTATGGAGCAAACAGGAGTCATATATTTGATATATGAAGAGAGATATTTCATATGGAGCAATAAACAAAGCTTTAGATAATTAATAACAAAGGAACTAGATAAAGCTTTGATTAATGATCATTAGATGTCGAAGTTCCTTAAAAGTATAGGACAATTTATAAAGTCAAGGTTCTCAAATAATTCACTAATTATGATCCAAAATATCTTTATTAGTTGTAAGAAATTGATAACTTTTGTATTTAACAATTACCTTACAGGACTAGAAGGATTCAATATAGCTATTCTTAAAGGAATTAAGGTCCCTATTTAAGGAGTGAAGAGTTTTAAGTATGTTAAAAAAACTTCAATAGATAAAGCCAGAGTTGAAGAAACTAAATACTTAAAAGGATCCAATAATAAACAAGAAGTGACCAAATATAGATAAAAATGCTAATTATCCAACAACTCCTATATCAAAATCCTAATGATGGTACAATTATAAGGTTTTTAGAGTTTAAATCATCATGGAATTATTATGCCTTCTAAAGATGGTCGAACACCTAAGATAAAGGTAACGTATAATGATGTTAGGGACCTCTTATATAACTTTCATCGAACACTTGATACGCTTCAGAAATTCATCCCTAATTTGTTTCAAAACTACTTTTTTACCATTATTCACCAACATAACCAAACAACAACAAACAATGACTCATTAATAACCTAAATAAACCCTCACAACTTAATCCCGATTAACAAAACCAACGAACATACAACAATTTACATATAAAATTTGAAGTAGAAAAAATTAACACAAGAGCAATAAGTGGACAACCAACCTCGAGACGGTAAGCCCAAGACAATGGAAGCAGTTGGTGGAAGAACAAAAGAAGATGAGCAACGACAACCGCAGACGGAAGAACACAACAGAGGAGCAACAAAAAAGACGGAAATGAAGAAGAATGACAGGGGGGCTTCAGATTTTTGATTTTATTAACAATAAAACGTTTCCTTTAAATTTAAACAACAATATCGATGTCGTTTGAATTTACCTGTGGAATGATAGTTTCATAGATAAATTACCAACGGAATGGATTTTTTGTAGGGAATTTCCCTACGAAACTTTTTTTTGTCGGTAAACTTCATCCCTAATTTTTACTACGAACCATTAGCGCCTATTTTTACAATGACTCTCACTATTCCGTCGCTAAATTATGTTGACAAAGTTTCACAAATAAATTCCCTCCTCCTTTATCGATTAATTTTTTTTGTCGCAAAATACCATTTATCCTAACAAGTTTACTAACTCTGTTGCTAATTCACTATGAAATTTTTTTCGTCGATAATTTGTAATTTTCTTATAGTGAAAGGAGCTTGTTCAAGCAGTTCAACATCTTACTTATCGAGCAATGGATAACAAAACAAGTACTTTTCCATGTGGTCCTTGTCTATACAAGTTCATGATTGATCCTGGGCCTATAGATAAAGTTCATGTTATGTTCAACATGTGGTATACTTCAACTATATTTCTGCATGACAATCTACTAACAATTCAAATTGGTTTATTGTGTCATAATAAAATTTTTTGTACTATGTATTAGCCATCATAAAGCATCATGGTTTATTATGTAACAATGAAAATTTCTTGGTTGTTAACATAATCTATATTTTACAAAGTACTTTGATGAACATTAAGATGTCCATGAAAAAGGGAGATAGACATTAAATAAAAATTTGCAGATATAGTAATAAATATATGAATGTAGCTGGTCATTTTAGTGAAAAGGTTTTTCCCTAAGGTGGCTAATAAGAATGAAATTTCTTGTATATGGAAGAAGTATTGCAATTATTATTGGTATATAAGAAATATTGTATATGATCATTTAATTATTGATGGATTTGTCATATTATATGATGGTTCAGAATTTAATGAAGGATAAATTGATGCAAGTATGAATATAAATAACAATATTGAATTTGGTGGAAGGTCTATATTTTATAGTATAGATGGATTACTGTATGACTCCTTTAGAGATATAGATGAGGGTACAATAGTTGTACAGGAGTCAATAATGATCTAAATGTTGACGCTAAGAAGTTTTTTAGGTTGACAGAGGAAGGAAAACAAGATTTATACCCTAATTGTCCAAATTTTTCTAAATTTTCTTTCAACATTCGACTATATATCCTTTTAAGTTTACCCATGGGCCTAGTGATATAGTTAGACGTTGGTTTTGAAGAATAAGAAGGAATTTTACTTTTTATGAATAATTAAAATTTATTATATCATATTTTATATCACATTTAAAATAAATAGTAAAACGTAAAAATAAGAAGCTATAATTTTTAATTATTTTAGGATATTAAGAATATTAGTATTTGTTGATCAAAATAAAAAATTATTTAAATTTTAAAGAAGTATATTTAAAAAAATGCTAGAAAATTATTAATTAATAATTTAGTATAGATAAGAAAATTTGTTTAAAATAATTTTAGAATATTTTAAGGAGTAATTTTTAAACTTTAAAGAATTAGAAAGAAGCTAAGTAAAAAAGTTATTAATTAATAATTTAGTATAGATAAAGAAATTTGATTAGGATAATTTAAGAGTTTTTTAAGGAGTGATACTTAAACTTTAAAGAAGTGCATTTAAAGAAAGAAACTAAAAAAGTTATTAATTAATAATTTAGTATAAATAAATAATTTTGTTTAAGATAATTTAATAGTAATGTAAAGAGTGATGTTTAAGTTTTTAAAAAATATGTTTAAAGGACACTTAAAAAGTTATTAATTTATAATTTACCATAAATAAATAACTTTATTTAAAATAATTTATGAGTATCCTTCTTTAAACATTCTTAAACTTTGACTTTTTAGATATATTCAATATTAGAAAATATTTCAATTTCTATTTAAATTGATTTTTGTTATAATTTTTAATATAGGTAGAATGTAGATCCGATTAACAAGAATTGAGCTTGAGTCAACCATTGCTAAAATGACTAGAATTAATCATTTTAATAGTTGACCCTTACTACTTATAAACTTTTTAACATTTTCATGTTTAATCAATTTGTGATACTCTAACACTCCCCCTCAAGTGTATCTGGAACTGGACATTTAGTTGTCACTTGAAATAAATGTAGCGATAACCAAACTGGAACGTTTGGATTGGACATCCAGACGGACAATAAGGAAATTAATAATGACTAAACCTTCTCTGATACCATGTTAGAATTTTTAATATGGGTATAGTGCAGTCCCATTAACAAGAATTAGGTTTGAGTCAACAACTGCTAAAATAACTAGTCATTTTGATAATTGACCCTTACCATTTATAAACTTTTTAACATTTTCATATTTAATCAATATGAGATACTCTAACAATTTTTTTAATATTTTCAATTTTTGCAACCTCCTTTTCTATGACATAAGATAAATAAATAATTTATTTTTACTTATTCTTATAATTTTATCTTTTGTTTATTATATACCGATTTTATAATGGTTTAATATCTTAAGCATTAAATCTTTACTTTGACCGATTTGATATCCCGTTTTTAAAACATTGATCGTAATATATGATATTGATGATAATATTATGATAAGAATCAATTTTCTGACAATATTATGACAATATTATAATAATATCTTTTATTTTTAATATTTGATTCCAGTTTATACTTATACGTTTCTTAAGAATAAAAATCTAAGATTATTTAAATTTTATTATATTTTTGTCATTCCCCGTTTTTTCCATTTCAGTAACCAAATAAGTAAAACTTAAAAAATAAAGATTGCATTGGTATTCCTATCTCTTTATTACTAGTTACTAAAAAGGACCTAAAGTTATAAGTGTTATCGAACAAGTTTGAAAATATGAAACAGAAAAGTATAATCCTCTATTTGATCTCAAATTCTCCTATTCTAAAGGAACCTCAAATGCATTGGCTATATCATATAATTGCACCATAATTGTTTTTTATAAAATTATTTTAAAATAAAATTATTACTTGTAAGTTCACCAATTCCTGAGATGAGCATTACCACTCCTTGTGTATATATGCTTTTCATCTGCTTAATTTTCCATGACAAACTGGTCCGTGTGATTCTAGGGTGGATTTCATGATAAGGAATAAGAGTATAGCCTGGCATGAAACTCAACGAGGAAACAGAATCCAAGCAAGGACTGTTATCTACATAACAGCCCAACTAATTTTCCAACTGTTCAAATGTAAGTGAGCAATATTATAAATTATCCTCTATCATTCCATAATAATCTTCGTATATTACTTAATTTTTATGTAAGAATTAAACTTATAATTGAATTGATGTTTATAATGCATATATACTTCAAACAATTCCTACTAAAACGGAACAAATCATATATAATAGGGTTATTTTCAATATAACCAGAAAAAAACATTTGTTGAAGATATATAGATATACATTTATATAACTATAGAATTATGAATGAAGCAGAATACATAGTTACGAAGCTATGAGATTTGGTCTTTGAAAAGACCTATTCCCTCCAAATTGCTTATGGATACGATTGTTTTTATTTTGGATTACAAATCTTTTAAACAAACATTTCTATCCCATGTTTCAATCTGAGGATATTCTCATAGATTATGAGGTGTGACAAATTTGTTGCAGATGGACTAGTTCGAAATCCAATTGAATTTTCAAAATGATATTTTGTTGATCTTGATCATATTTTTCTGTTCTAAGTTTACAATAAATACAGACATGCATCCTCATCGTCAGCTACCACCTCTTCAATCTTCACTGTCAACATGTCAACTTCGATCAGAGTTTCTTTATTTTGTTCAATTGTTTTGTTCTTCAGCTCTCTTTGCTCTGCAATTGAAGTTACTGTTGATAATAGAGCAGTTAACATCGATGGGGAAAGGAAGCTTATATTATCTGGTGCCATACACTATCCTCGCAGCACTCCTGCAGTAAGTTTTTCTTGTTAATTCATAGCATGTTTTCGAGCAAATATAATGTCATACATCTTCAATCTCTCATTATTATTATTATTATTATTATTATTATCACTTTTTAGTTGCTTTTGTATATATTTAGTACCTGTCTTCGTTCCGTGCAGATGTGGCCGTCGCTTATCCGGAAATCTAAAGAGGGTGGTCTAAATACCATTGAGACTTACGTATTTTGGAACGCTCATGAGCCTCGACGTCGTCAGGTTTGTTTACTTTGACAGCTTTTGAGCCCCTGGAGTACTTATCTCGGTAACTTGACTTGGTTTTAGTTCCATTTAAACATCATGAGGCGTTTGTTCTTTTGCAAGTTCATTAATACGAACATGCTTATTTTTATCTTGTTCTATCAATTCAGTATGACTTCTCCGGAAGCTTGGACCTGGTCAGATTCATCAAAACCATTCATGAGGAACGTCTCTACGCTATTCTTCGGATTGGTCCATATGTCTGTGCAGAATGGACTTATGGGTAATTATTTCTTAATAAAATCATTCTTCTGTTTAAGCTTTGTTATTTGTGATCGTAATCTTTTGTAAACATGACGTTTTATGTACATTAGAGGCTTGCCGGTCTGGTTGCATAACATACCGAACGTTAAATTGAGAACAGATGATCCTGTCTACAAGGTAAAACTATATAGAACAACCAAATTTCACATTGTAGTATATACTAAGTTGTCTTAAGTTTTAAAACGCTAATGTTCTTTCTTCCTATGTTGTTGATTAAAAAAATAGAGTGAGATGCAAAATTTCACAACATTGATTGTGCAAAAGATGAAGCGTGAGAGACTCTTTGCCTCACAAGGCGGACCTATCATCCTTGCTCAGGTATATACTCTTATCTAATTATGTTAATTACCTCGTCTTATGAAGTTCGTTACTGACTGCGTAAAATCTTATGCATGAAGATTGAAAATGAATACGGCAACGTAGAATGGGCATATGGTTCAGATGGATACAAGTATCTCAATTGGTGTGCTAATCTAGCTCAAGGCTATCATGTTGACATTCCTTGGATCATGTGTCAACAAGACAATGCCCCACCACCAATGGTAATGCAGACCAACCAAGCTCGTGAATGTATTCTACATATATTTGCACTAGCGGAGACTTTTCTTTTGATACGAGCATACAGATTAGCCTACATATATTTGCACTAACGAAGACTTTTCTTTTGATACGAGTATACAGATTAGCACCTGCAATGGTTATTACTGTGATCAGTGGAAAAATCCCAAATCTAATACCCCAAAGATGTGGACAGAGAATTGGAGTGGCTGGTCTGTCAAACTTTTCATTGTTTATATATATTTGAGTCGTAGTTCATTTCAGGGATCTGTTAAGTATTTTACTAAAGAGAAATTCTTATGTTTCAGGTACAAGAACTGGGGTGCTCAAGATCCACACAGGACTGCGGAAGATCTTGCTTTTGCTGTTGCAAGGTTTTTCCAGCTTCAAGGCACAGTTCATAACTACTACATGGTTGGACTCTTGAAACCTATAAGTCTGTATTCTGAAATTTGTAGATATATAAATATAACATCTACTCGGTCTTTTTGTTGCTTTTAGTACCATGGTGGTACTAACTTTGGCAACACAGCAGGAGGTCCATATATCACAACTTCTTACGATTATGACGCACCCCTTGATGAATATGGTAAGGGAAATCTGTTACTGATATGTATTTATCTAGTACTGGCTTGTTATGTTACGATGATTTCAATAATTTCTATATAATCATTAATACAGGAAACCTGAATCAACCCAAGTGGGGACATCTCAAGGATCTTCATCGTTTATTGATATCTATGGAGAGTACTCTTACATATGGTTCAATAAGCAATACTAACTATCCTGAAAATAGACAGGTAACTGTTTCTAAAGCTATTTGATATTTGGTTTCCTTAAATCACATTTAATCTAATTTATACGCTCAATTTGCAGATTACAATCTATTCTTATGAAGGAAAGAGGAGTTGTTTCTTATCAAATGCACACCCTAGCAAAGATTATACCTTTGATTTTGAAGGTGATCAATACCTTGTTCCTGCATGGTCTGTTAGCATTCTTCCTGATTGCTTCACAGAGGCTTATAATACTGCAAAGGTAAATTATCTAGATCACTCCCATTCTTAAAGCTCTTAATTGGTATAAAAGCTATAGTTAGTATTCAACAAAGCTCCTGTTTTTTGGTAGGTTAATGCTCAAACATCAATAATGGTCAAGAATCCAAATATCATGGATGATGAAGAAGAACCATATAGTTTGAAATGGTCTTGGAAGCGCGAGAACATTCTTCAAGCCATGCCACATCATTCTTATGCGTTACAAAGCAATCAGCTCTTGGAGCAAAAGGCTGTCACTAATGGCACAAGTGATTACTTATGGCTCGTAACGACGTAAATAATATATTTTATTCTACGTCAAATTTATATCGTCTTAATCACAAATCCTCCTCTCTAATAAGTAAATGGACAGGTTTTTATATGACCAGAATAATTCTCTGTGGAACAAGGATCCCAAAAAGAGTCATTTCCTGAGTGTGCACACCAAGGGACATGTCATTCATGCATTCCTTAATGGCAGACATGTTGGTAAGTTGTTATATTACTTTATTGAGCTTTAAAATCATAGAAGACAATGAACTTATCATTCTTTTTTTCTTTTCCTCTAATGCTTCGAGTCTGTTCAACTCTATATCAGGATCACAAGCTGCTAAATACAGTCATTACGAATTCACCTTTGAAAAGAAAATTAAATTGAAACCTGGCACAAACAAGTTCAGTTTTGTTAGTGCCACTGTGGGACTTGCTGTAAGTTACATATTTAAGTTACTTACGTTAGTACTACCTGTTAATCTCAATACTTATGTTCTTGTTTTATGGTTAGAACTACGGTGACCACTATGATTTGGTAGAATATGGAATCAAAGGTCCAGTTAAACTGATGCTGAGGGATAAGTCGGGAACTGAGGTGGCGGCCCAGAATCTCACTGGGGTATGGAATTACAAGATTGGACTGGACGGTGAAGAGAAAGGACTGTCTGCAGGAAATCCTAAGCCATGGACTGTACATTCCCGTCCCGCTAATACACCATTCATTTGGTATAAGGTAATGACGGAGATAATCTAATTGACACAAGAACCTAGTGACTAGAAGTGATGTTATGTGCTGTCTTATGTGTAGGCCACTTTCCCAGCTCCTACAGGTGAGGATCCTGTTGTCGTAGACTTGCTTGGTTTGGGCAAAGGCATGGCTTGGGTAAACGGCCACAACATCGGAAGATATTGGCCAAGCTACCTCTCTTCAGAAGATGGTTGTGATTTTGAATGCAACTATCATGGATCTTATGGAGCTGGAAAATGCAGAACAAATTGTGGAAAGCCTAGTCAAAGATGGTAAGAAAAATTTTGATGGCGGAAGTAAGGCATCATCTGCAGTTATCTAATCTAGGATAAGTTTTCAGGTACCATATTCCGCGATCGTTCCTGAAGGCTGATGACAACGTGCTTGTTGTCTTTGAAGAAATGGGAGGTACTCCAGACCTTGCTAAAATAGAAACTGTTTCGGTAGAAAAAGTATGTGTGAATGGATATGAAGGACACACTGTGGAATTAGCATGTCAAGGTGAAAAGGTTTTCACCGATATAAAATTTGCAAGCTTCGGGTCGCCAAAAGGAACCTGTGGAGATTACCGGAAGGACATGCATTGCCATGCTGGGAACTCCTTAGACGTTGTTAGAGAGGTAGCAATGTCTTCTTAATTTAAATTTTGTTATGCTTAAGCTGTTGAAGACATAATACTGACTTTGTGAATTGCTGTGGTTCACAGGCATGTCTTGGCATGGGTAAGTGTTCATTCAAAGTTGATGAGAGCGCTTTTGGCCCCCTACGCTGTAGAGTTGATGAATACAGGCTGGCTATTGAAGCTGTTTGTTAGTTTTATAGGAATTCTTTAGTGGTTGTTAGTAGTTAATGTTAGAGATCACGTATTCATAATAAATGTTTAGAACGTAACAGTTTAGGGTTTATGGGTCGATAAGTGACCCAATAATAAGTTACATTTTGGATCTTTAATTCCATAAAATCATTTTCCATTTTTGGCAAGTAACAGGATGAAGAATTACAGTATCTGACTGCTCCAGAGTAAAGAGCTTGTTACTGTCTAAAATTTACATATCTACTTGAGTCTTGATATAACCAACTACTAATATTTATTTACATGTTAAAAGCAAAAACTAAGGTTGCAAACAATTCTATGACTTACCAATAGTCTTTGCATGAGCAATCGCCATTTGCAAAGAAATGAAATCCTGAAGTATCCCTTACAGATATGTCTCTTCCAGTGACGACTGAAACATATTTTAAGAATGTATGGCAATCCCCACAAAGGAGGATATTCTTGAATATTTGAACTGGTTCTCCTGGTCTAGTCATCAGGAGCGCATAAGTTGCCGCCAGTTTTGAGCTATGGTAGAACAAGAAATATTTCTTCTGATGCTCCTCTACTTCATGGAGAACAAAGCTTGTGTCGGGCTCATATCCAGCTTTTAGGCATTCCAAGATTAGTATTTCTAGACCACTGTATATGTCTTTTGTTTGAGGATGAGATTTGTCTCGTACAAAGAATGAATGCACTTTATTCTGATGAATGGCCCAACTTCGACACGGGTGCTTCTTAATGCCCTTTTCTCTCATATTCTCCCTCACTATATCCGAGCAATGCCACCTCCCAGAAGCAGAGTACAGATTTGATACAAGAGCATATGTGGATGGATCCTGTGGTTCCATTGCAAGTATGCGCTTTGCAGCACGTTTCCCTATGTTTGTATTCAAATGGAGTCTGCAACTGTCAAGCAAAGCACGCCAAACAGAAGCCTCAGGCTCAAAGGGCGTATTGAGGATCAATTGTTCAGCTTCTTCAAGAAGACCCCAGTAACCCAAAACGCTAACCAAGGCGGCAAAATGCTCTGAAGAGGGCACGGTGTTATGTTCTTCTTTCATAGAGTGAAACAAGACTTGACATTCGTTAACTAAATTTGTACTGGTATGCTTATAAGAAGATAAAATCAACATGAAAGTGACTGCATCAGGTTGTACACCAGCCTTCTTCAACCTAGACCAGACAGCCAAGGCCTCATCCCCTTGCCTGTGAAGAAGATGACCGGCAATTAGTGCATTCCAAGAAATTATATCATGTGTGGGCATCCTATTAAAGAATCTGATTGCATCAATGATATTGTAACACTTAGAATACATGCTTACTATTGAATTTCCCACCCCTAAATCAGCTACCAGCCCTGTTTTAATTGCATGACAATGGAGTTGCTTTCCCATCTCAAGAAACCCCAAAGTTCCGCAAACCCCAAGTATTGAACTCAATGCAACTTCATCCAAAACCATATTCCCTTCATGTTGACTACGGTGGAAAAGAGAAATTGCCTCGTCAGGCATACCGTTACGAGCATAACCACATAGCATTGATGTTTGAATTATAGAGCTGGCCCGGTCAGTTGGCCAACTGGAGAACATTTTATCAGCATCTTTCATCCTTCCACACCTCATGTAAGCATCAATAAGAGCTGCTTCAATAATAGCATTCAACATAAAACCAAACTTGACAACAAAACCATGAATTTGCCGACTGATATCCAATCTTGCGAGCAAGCCACAGGCATTCAACACACTAGTGAAAGCAGAGTCAGACAATTCTATTCCCTCTTGGGCCATCTCAATAAACAAGTTGAGTGCCTTCAACCCTTCACCATTTCGACAAAATCCAGCCAAAAGTGCATTGTAAGAAACATGATTCATCTCTGGCATCTTCTCAAATATCTCCACTGCCAAATCCACGCATCCAAATTCCAAATATGCAGTCATCATCTCCGTCCATGTCACTACATCTCTCATTGCCATCCTCTCAAACACTGCAACCACATCTTTTAAAGTACCACATCTAGTGTAGAATCTGATAATAGCATTGCTCAGACTCAGATTACCCTCTAAACCAATTCTAATAGAATAGCCATGAATCCCTCTGCCGTCCATCACTGCAGGGCTCTCGGTACAAGCAGTTAAAAGCGTTGATAGAGTGAAGTGATCAATTTTAAACTTATCATCTTGCGGCAAATTGCGAAACAACTGTAGAGCTTTATCGTATAAAGATTCTTTAACAAAGCTGGACAACAATGTATTCCACGAAGCAATATCTCTGTGACCCATTTCATCAAACAATTGAGCTACGTAATCCAAACTCCCACAGTTACTATACAAAGCCATCAACGCATTAGCAACAAAAACGCTATCCAAAAAACCCATCTTGAGAGCCAAGGCGTGAACTTGTAACCCCAATTCAAAATCCAAAACCCTCATACAAGCAGTTACAATCCCAACAAAACTGTAATCATTAGGCTCAATACAAGCCCTTCTCATTCTAAAGAAAAGCTCAACGGCTTCGCTCTCTCTATTCTCCTTGGCTAAACTCGAAATCAACGCAGTGTACGACACGACGTCCGGTCTATGAAGGCCCGTGAAAACCCCGTAAGCATCAACAAGAAAACCCATCTTGAGATAAGCCGAAATGAGGCAATTACCCACACGTGTCGAGTGTTGAAGCTTATGAAACAAAGCGTGCACAGCTCTGGCAAGCTCAACATCAGCATATTTAATGGACAAACGAAGCCAATGCAACAAGTCATTAGCGTCGATAGTGTCCTGGCAGTCGTGGAAAGAGTCCAAAGTGAAAGCGGGTTTGTGAATTTCATGCACAGAGAGAGATAAGTGTGAGGATATCAGAGGTCGAAAAATGGAGGACGCGACTGGTGGACAGTATACGTAACAGATGTGAGGTTTGGTTTTGACGAGAGAAAATGAACGGAGTGGTAACGGCGTCGGTGACTTCGAAGGAAAATGAGAGACGGAGGTTATCGGCGGTTGGATAACAGTAGCCATGGATTGGAGGCGCCAATCATAGTCGAAAAAAGAGAGCTGTTTGTTATCTCATAGGACGTAGTGAGTAGTCACCGCGCGCCAACCGTAGTCGAATAGTGATGAAACCAAAGTTAACAAGGCACGGCGTCGTATTGAATGGGAGTATATAAAATAATAAAGTAGACGTGCGGTATAAATATAATATCCTTGGCGTAAGTTTTGACGTCGGAAAGATCACGAATTTGAACATACTTGATCGGACCTCCATGGACGGACCTCG
The DNA here is from genome assembly GCA_025629805.1 of Erythroxylum baracoense. Classification (NCBI taxonomy): domain Eukaryota; kingdom Viridiplantae; phylum Streptophyta; class Magnoliopsida; order Malpighiales; family Erythroxylaceae; genus Erythroxylum; species Erythroxylum baracoense. The sequence continues at coordinate 40,070,406 of JAOTAY010000005.1, forward strand.
TAAGAATCAGGTGAAATGAGTTCTTCTATTCAGCAAAAAAAAGGAACTTGTTCAATTGTGCATTGATTATCGTTGGACCTTTTGATTGTAACGGTTCAGGTATCGCTAAGAGGAGCAAGTAAACGGGAGATATCGAGGGACGCGCTTCTGGAGAGAGTCTCAGTCGAAAGAGAGCTCCGGAGCTACGCCAGGAGAGCTTCTTCCGCCGCCGTCTTTGTACAGGTGCTTCAATTATTTTTGGTGTTTGTAATTAGGAGAATTAGGTTGTGAATCATGATTATTTTGATTTCAGTTGGGTCTATTGGATTGTGGAATGTATGAAATGGTAGTTTTTTGTGTTTCCAGAGAGTCTGGAGGAGTTATATAGGAAGAAAGAATGTAGCTTTGCAGCTTCAGAATGATTGGGAGACTATGGTGGATCGTTGTGATGGTTCCGTAATGACGGCCACTTGGGTTTCTACTAATGTCCTGAGGCCTTTTTTTTTCTTCATTTGGTGTTTATCGGTGAGGTGTCGGAAGATTCGCTCTGGAGATGTTGATTGTATGGGGAAATGCTTCAAGATTGTGCTTGAAAGCATAAGTTCCATGGGTATGCGCTTTAGTATATTCAGATGCATTGGAATTATTGCAAATGCTATGTTACTTCGTGTCGATCTGCACATGTTGGGTTATTCTAACAATGGAATGGGTGCTTTTCTGCTTTTCAAAAATCTTGTTCTCTTAGTTGCTTGTTTTCCTTTTGCAGCTCGTCCATCTTTCCAATCGTCATAATTAGCTTTTTGTTTCTGTAAAGATGTCTTAGTGGATCCATTTTTTACCATTTACCTTTAGAGAAATTGTTGCATTCATACTGTTATTAAACTGTGAATTTCATTTGTGTTCGTAACCTTATGCATCTGTTTGTGCTGTCTCTACATGGCATCATTTCCAATTTTTTATTCCTTTTTCTTGAAGGATAGATTCAAGAAGGAATGTTTGTTCTCTGGCATTGGGTACTCTTGAAGAGAGAAGACTGTGGACATATCAATCAGAGAAGCTTATTTTTCTTGGTGCTTTTGTACTTTCTGAGTATCACAGATCTTTTCCAGAGGGTCAAGATTCTGTTATTCTTACTTCTCTAGTAATTCGTATTCTTGTTGTGTTAACTGATCCAAAGGCATGGAACACTGTTAGCAATAATAGTTTTATGGATGCTCATGTAGTGGTGAAGGATTTGGTTATGTTCATGGGAAGTCGTAAGAGTGGTCTTTATGCATCTATTAGAAGATACTTAGAAAACCTGGAAATATCTTGTTGTCCACAAACAAACAATGTGGCTGGGACAGATGACAAGTTCCTGATCAGTGCCAGTACAATAACTTTAGCTCTACGGCCATTTCAGGTCACAGACTTCAATTTTACTTGTCCTGACCTGGTGGACTCACATTCTGCTGTTGCACAGTACTGCTTATTTATACTTACAATTCCCCAGCTTACACAGCGCTTACCATCTCTTCTTGTACCTGCTCTGAAGCACAAGTCTATTCTTTCACCATGCTTCCAGACACTACTGGTAATTATATTTCAAAGAAAACTATCCTGTGCTTCTGAGATTCTTTTTTGCAGCATCCTTTTTGAAGAGAATTGGGAGATTGTAATGGATTATTTTATTGTTAGCAAAACCTTCATAGAGAACTGAATCTTGGGGCACTAAATTAGTGTGCTCTTTGAGTTTCATTTTTCCAAGTCAATGGCTCACAAATCTATACCTTGATACTCTTTCTGATATGTAATGTGGATTTTGAAAACGATCTTTCTTTTCTCTTGCCATCGTTTCATTTAAACATTTTCCAATTGCAAACTTGAATATGTGCATGTTATCTTGTCATACCAGTCAAATTAGGTCTTTAAATTCCCAGGGCCCCCTTTGATTTTTTTCATACACCACTATGGTTTAAATGAATGAGGACTGATCAAACTATGGCAGATGATGACAGACCTTGAGAGATGATATCTTGACTGACATGTCAGAGGTAGATCAATTGAAAATTCAGCAATCTTCTAAGTTGATTCCACCAGTTGGTTGGGCTCTGGCAAACATTATTTGCCTAGCTACTGGGAGTGAAAATGAGTTTGTGAACCCTAGACCTGACCAAGGTTTAGACTATGCCTTCTATGTCCATGTTGTGGTCACTCTTGCTGAGAAGTTACTATCTCGTCTTGACAGAAGTGGGTTCAAGAACATATATCCTTTTGTTAATCATGATCATTCTTCAGTGATTGCTGAAGTTTTTTGTGAAACAGGAGAAATATGTGCCTTAAACATGTCATATTTGGACCTACTCAAACCTGTTTGTCAACAGTGGCATCTGACAAAACTGTTGTCGATCTCAAAGGTAGATGCATGTACTCAAGGGGATGGGGCTGTGGCATTGGAAAATCTGAAAATTTTGAGGAAGCTGGAATTGCTTGACATTGCATACTTCTATTCTTATATGCTCAGAATATTTTCAACTTTCAATCCCGCTGTTGGATCATTGGCTGTCCTCAACATGCTATCATTTACGCCTGGATTTGTTAATTCTGTATGGGAAACTTTAGAAAGTTTGCTTTTTCCTGTAAATGGGCATCTGTCTACGAATAGTCAAATTTGCATAAAGAAAGTTACAGATGGAAAAAGGCAAGAGATTCTCAATAAAAAACAGAAACATCCAAACAAGGATGGAACCAATAAGTGGGTCAGTGTACTCCATAAAATTACGGGTAAGTCACAGGCAGAGATAGACTGTAGTCTGATGGGTTGTGAACCGAGCAAACAGGATGAGGAGGATAATACTGATGTTTGGGACGTAAACTCTGTGAATTTTGGTGTACAAAGGATTCCAAAAGACTTGTCATGTTTGCTTCATCTGTTCTGTGCAACCTACTCGCACCTGTTACTGGTTCTCGATGACATAGACTTTTATGAAAAACAGGTAATTATCTATGTTTATTCTTTCTAAATGGTCTCTTCTAACCATCTGGAGTACCCTAGAGAATTTTCCCTGATGTTCTCTAACATAATTTAGGTACCTTTCACTCTGGAGCGGCAACGAAGAATTGCATCAGTGCTTAATACTTTAGTTTACAATGGCTTGGCCCATAGTATAGGCCAAAATGATAGACCTCTTATGGATTCAGCTATCAGATGCTTGCATTTAATGTATGAAAGGGATTGCAGGCACCAATTTTGCCCACCTGTTTTATGGCTTTCACCTGCTAGAAATAGCAGGCCTCCGATTGCAGTTGCTGCAAGAACTCATGAAATTATGGTAGGCAATGTAAAACTAGATGATGCTTCAAGTGTTCCAAGCATGGATTCTGTGATCACAGTTACTCCACATGTATATCCATTTGAAGAAAGGTGGGAATAAGTACTGGCTGGCTGTAACTCCTCGTTCTTGTCATAACTCTTCCTGTACCAGTAATTGTTATTTCCACAATAAAATAAATCCTTCTGCATAACTGGATCTAGGGGTCTCAAAATATATAATGTAGAATAGGGTCCATAGTCATGATTCGTGAATTATATTATAAGGATGCTTCTCTCTTGATGGCAAATTTGTACCTGTGTGGGTTATCATTCTTCTCTTGTTCTGTATGTTTATTCACTTTGATTTAATAACTCAAACTTAGCATCTTAACTTGTGTTGGCTGCAGCTTCTTCACCAACACCTTTGAGAATCTTTTGCTCATGACATCATCAGTTACTTTTTGCAGAGTTCAGATGTTTAGGGAATTTATCAACATGGATAAAGTCTCTCGAAAAATGGCTGGTGAAGTCACTGGACCTGGTTCCCGAGCAGTTGAAATTGTGGTTCGTCGGGATCATATTGTTGAAGATGGATTCCAGCAATTGAATTCCCTCGGGTCAAGGTTGAAGTCATCTATTCATGTTTCTTTTGTTAGTGAATGTGGTCTTCAGGAGGCTGGCTTGGACTATGGGGGGCTATCTAAGGAATTCCTGACTGATCTATCAAAAGCTGCCTTTTCCCCTGAGTATGTCCTGCCAGGTTCATAAATTGATTTTTTGATTCATCCATTATCTTCCTTCTGTAACACAGCCCTTTACACTTAGTTTTCTATCTCTGTTAAAAGGTATGGCCTATTTACCCAAACTCCAACATCAGACCAGCTCCTAATTCCCAATCCAACTGCAAGATATTTAGAAAATGGTGTCCAGATGATTGAATTCCTCGGAAGAGTGGTCGGAAAAGCTCTATATGAAGGAATATTACTAGATTATGCCTTTTCACATGTTTTTGTTCAAAAACTGTTAGGAAGATATAGCTTTCTTGATGAACTATCAACTCTTGATCCAGAGTTGTACAGGAACCTCATGTATGTGAAGGTAGAATTTCTTAACATGCTAATTTTATGTCTCTGTAGTCGTACATTACTTATTTGGTTACTTTTTTATCGAATAAGATTGCATTTCATGTTTTCTTGTTTGACTAGTCCTTGCTAAAATATTATTTGGTCTTATGGATATACATATAAATCCAGGAACGAATTCATTTCCTACTTTAATAAGATTAATATGTACTTGCTTGTTGAGCTAGCTGATGACTCAACTTGGTGAATCGATGCATTCATACCCCTGCCAATATGGATTGAAGAATTCACATGCAAGCTAGAAGTAGAAAGTGTGCATTCACCAGCTAGAGGGAAAATGTTGAAAATCTTAAAGATCAAGTAATTTTTATTACTATTATAATACAAATATTACGCAAATATCATTATTATAAAAAATGTATTACTCATAATAAATAGGGATGATGTACTGTGTATAAAACACAACTCTAACAAAGATGTAGTTCTTAGTAGTCTCTGTATCTATGGATGTAGGCTTTAATATTAAACCACGTTAAACCTTTTGTACATCCTTATCTCCATCCATCTTCTTTTATTTACTTTCACATGGTATCAGAACTTACTTTCTCAAGCCACCTCAATTGATTGGAAATCACCATCTTTAATATAGTTTGATTTAATACTATACATGGAGTATGTTGTATCTCTGTTGTAGTATATGCACACTCTTACATAAAAAGCTATAAATCTTAATGGTCTTTGAGTAGTTCATATCATGCAGCATTATGATGGTGACGTCAAGGACCTCTCTCTGGACTTCACACTTACAGAAGAAGCATTTGGTAAACGGCATGTTGTTGAGCTCAAACTGGGTGGCAAGGATATTTGTGTGACAAATGAGAACAAAATGCAATATATTCATGCAATGGCAGATTATAAACTCAACCGTCAGGTGTCTTGTAACTTGTTTCCTTTTATCATGAAATCTTGTAAACTTAATATTTAATTTAACCTATTGTTCTTGTAAATTTGCAGATATTACCCTTTTCAAATGCATTTTATAGAGGACTCACAGATCTCGTATCACCTTCTTGGTTGAAGTTATTTAATGCAAGTGAATTTAATCAGGTAGTTTCCTCCATACAGGCACTATGTCAAGTAGTTCCGGCCAGTTCCTTTGTTGATAACTTGCTCATAAATCAAAAAGAAAAAACATGTTTTGATTTCCATGTTATGATGTTGATTTTCACATGTTACTCTTCATGGATTCAGCTTTATTCATGAATGTTACCCAGCATTTTATTCAGTTACTTTCAGGTGGTGACATTGACATTGATGTTGATGATTTAAGAAATAACACGAGATATACTGGTGGTTATTCTGAGGGTAGTCGAACAATCAAACTTTTCTGGGAGGTAATTCCCTTTGGTGGATGTTGCATAACCCTTGTTTCTTTTCTGTACCTGTAGCTTCTATTTCTCTAAATTTTCAGAAGTTCATATGTTATGTAGAAAATTCCATCACCTAAAGAACTAGCGTTGCATGCTGTACAATTGGAGGTGGAAGAGTTTCATGGCCAGGAAAAAAGTAGAGTAATTGCACTTGAGATGTATTAAGAATCTTATAAGGATGTTTGGCATTGCTACTTCTTCTCTTGTGTGGTTGACAATATTTTTCTTTTAATCCAATTACATCCCTGGCCTGCAGCTGATCTTGATATATGAATGAAAAACTTTTCTTTTCAAATTCACGTGCTCATAATCTCGTCAATTTTGTGTTGAGCAGACTCAGGTTTGTCTTCATGTTTTTGACAATTTGAGTGCTGCTTCACCCACCACCTAATCGTCAGAGGGAACAAGTTTCCCTGTCTACTGAGACATGATGTGATTTCACATGCAAAGTTTGGACTTGATGATTGCATGCGTTCATGTTTTAAGGAGCAGTATAGTTGAGTCATGTTCCATTTTATGGTCGATTAACATTTTTCTGTTTGATATATTTGGAATGCTTATTAGGTAATTAAAGGTTTTAAACCGCATGAACGTTGTATGCTACTCAAATTTGTAACTAGCTGTTCTCGAGGACCATTACTTGGTTTCAAGCACCTACAACCTTCATTTACCATCCATAAGGTATGGTTTGAGATCACATGCAAATTATTTTTAACCTTGGACATAGAAGTGGGATCTGTAGTGATTATTTATGAGGCTTGAGGTCATTTCTGTGCATCTTTGAAGAATATTTTGTTCGCTGATGTTATCCAACTGTTTTTCAATAGTGAATAATATTGATTTGCTAGTGATTTAAGTAGTTACTCATTAATTTCACAAGTAGATTTGTTTTCCTTTTTAATTTTGAAAAACAACTGAAGAGATGCAATGGAACCTCCAACAGTAAACAAAAAGAATGGAAGAAGCGTTAAATGACAGTTAATCATGATATTTCTCTGTTTCAATATATCAATCTTATAGTAGATTGATTGATTTCTTTGCATCCTTTCATGTCACTCCCTGCCCAGACCCTGCTTCATCTTGAACTCTGCTATATTATAGTCCGTTTTCAATCAATCAGTTGCCTCCCCTGTAATCATAATCATTTGAGATAGGACTTCTTGTATCTACTTATTTCATGCCTTTTTTTTCTCTCGATAAATTGCTTATGTCATGCCTTCGCAAACACCTAAAGGAGGCAGTTAACACATTCATTGTTAGCGGGTAGCAAATTAAGTGGGGAAATTGTTCATATATAGGTGACATGTGATGCTTCTCTGTGGGCAACAATCGGGGGACAAGATGTGGAGCGGCTTCCCTCAGCTTCAACATGCTACAATACTCTAAAGGTATACTTGCTGTAAAACCTCAGGGCTGTCCATAAGTGGCATCTTTCTAACTTCATATGAGTTTAATATTTCTTGTTTTCTTTACAGCTTCCAACATACAAGCGTGCTAGCACTCTCAGAGCAAAGCTTCTTTATGCAATAAGTTCCAACACAGGCTTTGAGCTTTCTTAGGGATGTCTGAATATCTTGCTTCCTACTGTTTCAGGTGAATTTTTTGCCGGTTGTCATAAAAAAACTTTTAGGTCAAGCTGAATATACTAGACTGTGATTGCTATCTTATTGCTTGAATTGATGTATGTTAAAGGTTATATAGATTCACAGTTCGTTGGAAGAAAATGGTGAAATAGGATTGTTGGATCTTGGAAAGTGGAGCTTTGTTTTCTGTAATAAATTGTAGGCAAAAGGAAGATATGACCTTGTTGAGTTTTGAATATTTCGGAAGAAAAACCAATACAAAGGAATCTTAGTAGATCATTAGTGTATTTGGGCTTATTCCAGCTAAGATCAGTACTCATATAGTAAGCGCCAATTTGATCCTGTTTAGTGCTCGACTGATTCATAGATATTCCTTCAAAATGGCAAAAGCACAAGTGATTCTGGCTATGTGTACGGGTGCAATGAGGCTGCTACTACCAACTAAGAAGTCGTAGCATTTAGACATATGATGCATCCAAGAATATAATTGAAAGCTTTAGCGTGGTAGTTGTAAATGTTTCTAATAGTGATCCGAGTAATCTCAAGAAATGAGGGAAGATCCCTGGCTAGCTAGATCAGCGGCCAAGACTTGGTTAGCAGCTTCAGAGGGATGGAAACTATCCCAGAATACATACTGTGTGGCATTGGAGCATGTTCCAATTGACCATTCATTGCACAGCATTGATGTCTCGAATGTACCTGTTCCGCAGCAAGCTTTTCTTGACTCGAAGAAACCTGTTCCAAAAACCAACCTTAGCATCTTATGCAATGTTATTATCTCATCGTAGTGGTCGGATGGTATGATGTTTGTGCACTGGTTAAACAACAGTTTGATCATTTAACCCGAGCTGTGCTCTGGAGTAGACGTGTTTCTACTTTAGGATTGTTTTCTCACCTTTAATGGAATAAATCCATTTTATTCCTGGGATCAAACCTACAACTGAGTTAAAAGTTCTATGGTTACTTCATATCCCGTTTTATGCGTAAAATGATGAACGTTACCATAGTCAGTTGGCTTCAAGACCATGTCCAAGAGAGGTTGGTAGATATCAAAGACCACCAGTATTAGTCCAGGGAGCTTATGCACTAGGCGTTGAGAAGTGATGTTTAATTTGTTGTTGAAGGAAATGGCATCGTGGTTTAACCTTTCAACGCACTGGTTGCTTCCCATGCCAAAGAGAGTGATGGCCGCAGGCAAACAACCTGTCGGTGGTAGGCCTGTCACTCCAATCTTCCTTGCACCTCTTTCATATAGATTCTGCCTCAATACCATTCTTGTCAGTACAACTACGTTCTCTGATCAAAATAAGCAGCAGAATTTTCAGTTGATGCTTTTGAAGTTCACATTATACAACTTTCCGTCAATAAATGTACAAACATTGTACTTCCTGCTTTTGAAGGCTTGTTCAAATAATAGACTATGCTTTTAACAGTTACCAGTGGGGCAATTTCTTTCTTTCATATAGTTTAACAAGAATAAATTATATTTAAAATTTAAAATTTACTTGTTAATAAAAATCATTTTAAGTATAATCTTTTAGTTTATTTGATTTGGAGCCATTGGATAGATTGGGTCAATCTATGTTAATGTACCCCTGAAACTTTTAATATATAAATTCATTAACCATTGAATCATATTAGGAATAACTCTAAAAATTTCTATTTATTTATTAAAATTTCACATGTTTTTTAATGTAAGAGTTGATGATGATTATATTTGTAATAAATTAAAGATATGACGTTTAATTAATTTTTTTAATTTTACGTAGTATTATGAAATTTAATAAAGTTTTAGATGTAAATTGTAATTTACTCTCTAAATAAATAATTTAAAATTAAGGTAATATTATTCTATTTTCTTTCAAATTTCAAAGAAAATTTTCATATTTTCTTTCATTTGAACTATTAGAATTTAGACTAATGATTATGACACTACAATAGATTAACCAAAACTAAATATTTTTAAACAATACAACTGAGGCTATAATCATTTAGTAAAATTAGAAATTGATTCACTAATTTATAAAATAGTTTAATAAGAATGATTATATTAAGTTAAATTTTATTTAAATGACAGATTTATCAAAAAAATTAGAGAAAAGGATAGTTCTATTACATTAATCAAATCTTGTTGATGTCTCATTAATTTCAGAAGAGTATAATCGTTGTCAATTGTGAACCCTTTGGTGACGATTTCAAACATTAGTCACCAAATTTTTAACAAATTATGGTGACGATTTTTGAAAAGCGTCATTAAAAGTTCATTTAGCGACGAATTTCGAAAATAATCATCCATTATGGATTATTTTGTAACGATTTTTCTTAATCGTCACTAAATGTTTACTATTTGGTGACGATTTTTGTCATTCGTTACGAATTGTTGTTCCGTTTGTGACACTTTTTTGTTTAATTGCTAAATATTTAGTTTTAATGAAGATTTCTAAAATTGTCATAATATGATAACTTTTGCCTACGATTTTCCAAACGTTGCAAAGAAAAACATAACTAAATGTCTGCTTTGTTGCAAGCGAGAAAATGTTCTTCTTTTTTATTTTTATTTTTATGCTTTTAATTTAAAAAATCTTAAAAGCATAACTTTTGATTTCAAACCTACCTTTAGTAGTTGAGAAAAAGTAAATTCAGATTTAACAGTATTTACTTAGATAAATACTGTATATTGATTTTCAATAATTAAGGGGAACAACTAAAAGTAAAGAGAGCTTGGTTGATGATACCTTAATGAAAGTAGCGTAAGATCTCATAAGAAGGTCCGAGAATTGATCGGGTGTGTAGAGTCCGTAGAGCAGGGGATTGATGTAATAGTTCGGAAGAAAATCACTGCTACCTGTACTCAGAAGATGGATACTACCATTGATTATACCTTTGGTTTTGGCTTCTCCTACCATATTGACAACTTTTGCTTGGTAGTCCCTGTAGTTTTTGAATTGCTGGCTCAGAGAAATGCTGCCCTGACAATAAGAATAATAACACATACAAGAGCGAGTGATTTATTATCCTTCTGTGATTACAAAAAAAAAAGATAGAGCTCTAAATCGCATTGTTTACATATAATTTGGCTGTCCCATCATGAAGACCCGAACCAGCTGAGGCAAAGTTAGCTCCTTTCAGGAGGTTGTTTCCTGTGGCATCTTGGCCAAGATATGCAGGAGGGTATGAGGTGAAACCAAGAAAATCAGCTGCGCATGAACAGAATAAACCCATGAGACTAAATGACAAAGGAAAATAAGGATTATGTTGTGTTCATGGGAGATGCTACATTACCAGTGAAGTCTGCCGCCAGCTTTCCGTTGCAGAATCTTCCGGTTGCGGTGTGAGTGACAAAATCCCTTCCATAAGGAGGAAAGTTGGCCTTAATGAGTGTGGTGAGGTCGTTGTTGTTTCCTGCATCAACAACGGAGTCACCAAAGATGAGGAGTGCTGGTACAAGTGTATCACCATCACCACCACGAGCCACTCGGAAAACTAAAACAAGGAGCACGAAGGACGTAGATGAAGCACTAGCACGAAGCTTCATTTTTGTAATTCAAATTATTGTCTGCTGAGTGTTGTAATGAGAAAGGCAGTTCCGGGAAATGGATATTGGTGGTGCAGACGTTGTTGATCTCTTCTCCGAAAGATAGTCTGTGAGACATGAAGCAGTTGGAGAAGAATTTTAAAGGAGTCATGACTAAGGTGGCATAACAAACTAGATTCTAGTCAATGAGATGCTCATTTTCTCGGAAGACAACACGTTTGTAGCACAACTCCAAAGTTCCAGCTATCCTCTATCTTTGGTAAATGGCGAAAGAATAGTTCGTCTGTCCTCCAAATGCTTAGGAAGGAAGAATTTAGTTAAAGTTTTAGACAAAGAAATATAGTGAAGGGAAAAGGATACGACATTATGCATGATTATCCAGAAACAACCATGTAAAAACATATAGTCCAATGAAACTCTTAGAAGCCATTTTCTCCTGTTGCTGGTGCACAGTTTCTGGTCATTTTGTTCTTGTACTAACATAATATATATTCTTCATACAAGTTAAAAAAACACAACGAGTACGCCTTAATTCATAAGCCATAGCAACTGGTTTGAGATAATTTGTTAAATTTCTTCCTCTAAATATTCTAAGGTCATTTAATATACATAAAGTTATATATTAATAAACTAAAAAATGTCACTTAAAATTTTATTTATATATATATCAACAGTTTATCCGTATAAAGTCAAAATATTCCTTCTCTTATTACCAATAATTAATATGTTAAAAATTATATTAAAGAATAAAAGATATTTATAAAAACTTTTTCTATAGTTTCAGTATTTAAAAATTATTTCATATTTAGTAATTATCCCATTAGTTAATCTTTTCGTCGAATTGCTTTTACAGAATTGATATAAATAATTATGCACTAAACATTATAAACTCAGGAATGTTACACAATTAAGATATCACTGACTCGTCCATAATAGACTTAAAAATATTCTCTACAACTTTAAAAGTCCTTATTTCCAAGTACTAATTAGCTTCAGTCTCGGAATTGGACAAATCTTCTCAACTTGCAGATCCATTTTAGGACATGTAGGTTGCTTGTTCAATTATAAGATAACTATTCATGGACACTCCTTCAAAATGGCCAAAGCACAAGCGATTCTTACTATGTGTAAAGCTATTTAGAATATTGGTAGCCAATGAGGTTGCAGCAACTAACCAAGAACTCATAGCACTCAGACATATGAATGATGTACATAAGAAGATAATTGAAAGGCATAATGGTCATAAATGGTTCTAATCATGAACTTAGTGGTCTCAAGAAATCAGGGAGGCTCCTTGTTCAAGTAGATCACCAGCCAAGACCTGATTAGCAGCTTCAGAGGGATGGAATCCATCCCAGAACACGTATTCCGTAGCATTGGAGCATGTACCCACTGATCTAGCATTGCACAGCACGGAGGTCTCTAATGTTCCTGTTCCACAGCAAGCCTTTCTCGACTCGAAGAAACCTGTTTGAAAAAACTTTTTTGAGTGTCTTGTGCAATAGCATGATGTTGTCTGCGCTCGTTGAACAACAGTTTGTCCATTGAAATCCTGTGCATATGCTTCTATTGTGGTAAAATATTGACTAAATTGTGAACCTTACCGTTGTCACTTGGCTTCAAGATCATGCCCAAGAGGGGATGATAGATGTCCAAGACCACAAGTTTTAGGCCAGGGAGCTTATCCATCAGGCTTTTGGAAGTGCTGTTTAATTTTTTGTTGAAGGAGATGGCATCTTGGTTTAATCTTTCAACGCATTGGTTGCTTCCCAGACCAAAGAGTGTGATGGCCGCAGGCAAACAACCTGTTGGTGGCAGGGTTGTAACTCCTATCCTTCTTGCTCCCAGTGCATACAAATTCTGCGCCAACACCATTCTTGTCATTGTAACTACATATCCTGACCAAATTAATTTTCCCTTCACTTGATATATTCTATATTGCTATAATTTTCTACCTATAAATATACAGAATTTGAGAGGAATGTACTCTGTCAGTTTGATTTGTAACTCCTATCCTTCTTGCTCACAGTGCATATAAATTCTGCGCCAACTCCATTCTTGTCATTGTAACTACATATTCTGACCAAACTAATTTTCCTTTCACTTGATATATTCTATATTGCTACAACATTCTACCTATGAATATACAAAATTTGAGAGGAATGTACTCTGTCAGTTTGATTAATTCAAATGGTAGATATTTTAGTTTTGATAGGTTGATAAACATACATTCCACTTCATTCAATCGTATTAACTTTCCTAAAAAAATTTCTGAAATTTTTTTTCCAAAGAGAACTTGGTTTTGAAATGAACACCACAAGTCATGATACCTGAATGAAAGTAGAGTAAGATCCAATGAGAATGTCAGAGAATTGATCAGGTGAGTAGTGTCTGTTAAGCAGCGGGTTGATGTAATAGTTTTGAATGAAATCACTGCTACCAGCGCTCAAAAGATGGATACCACCAGAGTATATATTATTAGCTTTGACTTGTCCGACCATGTTCGCCACTTTTTCTTGGTAGTCCCTGTAATAACTCAATTGTTGGGTCAGAGAAATAGAACCCTGCAAAGTTCACAAAAAGCAGTGATTTAGGCTTATATTGTGTAGATATGAGAGAAAGCTCTAAATCGCAATGTTTACATATAACTGGGCCGTCCCATCGTAAAGACCAGAAGCAGCTGAGGCGAAGTTAGCTCCTGTCAGGAGGTTGTTGCCTGAGGCATCTTGGCCTAGATATGCAGGAGGGTATGAGGTGAAACCAAGAAACTCAGCTGTGCATGAGCCAAAATAAAAAACAACAGAACACCCCATGAGACTTAAAATGAGGCGAAAGGAAATAAGGGTTGCGTTGTGTTCTTGGGAAAATGTTACATTACCAGTGAAGTCTGTGGCCAGCTTTCCATTACAGAATCTTCCAGTTGGCGTGTGGGTAACAAAATCCCTTCCATAAGGAGGAAAGTTAGCCTTGATGAGTGTGTTGAGGTTGTTATTGTTGCCTACATCAACAACAGAGTCTCCAAAGATAATGAGTGCCGGCACAAGAGGATCACCACGAGCCACCGAGAAAACTAAAACTAACAGCAGAAAGGAAGCTTTTGCAAACTTCATCGTTCCTTCACCTCAATACCACAAACTGAGCTCAATGTCCTACTTTGAAAAATACAAAGAAGTAGATGAAGGTGAAGGTGAAGGTGAAGGTGAAGGTTAAGGTGAGGAATAATTTAAGGAAGGAAATTCCACCGAACGATTGCCAAAGTGTCATAACTATTCAGACTACAGTTTCAAAAAGGTACTTTATTTTCTTGGAACAGTGCATGTTTAGCACACTTCCTAAGGTCCTCCTTTTTGTCAACGTAATTCTGTATTTATTAGGCTTTTGGGATATGTTGAAGATGACACAATTTTTATTTAAGAGATTTAGGGAAAGGATGTGCCTTTTCCCATCTCTTATCACATTGTTGATGATCATTCATAAGCAGCAAACCTATATAGCCCGACTAATATCTTAGAAACTAAGTTCTACTATTAAACACTTTTTCAGGGTTGCACATTTTCTGGCCATTTTGTTCTTGATTGACCAACAAAGTTGGCCAACTAATTTACTTATACCGCGTTCCATTCGTCAAAAGGAAAAGACATATCATGAAGGAAAGTGGTGCTTTGCATGTGTGCTGCGTTCCTCAAGCAATTCGGTGCAACCCCCTACATATCAAAGTTAGAGAGTCAAGTCTTAGCTAATAGTACAGATCGAATCATGCATTTCCTTAAATATTTCTAACTTAAATTTATTTTTATTATTTTAATTATTAAACTTTATTAATCACTTTATATTAAGACTTTTATTGATCTTTTTAATAAAAATTATCAAAGAATCAAAATAAAAAATAAGATTTAAGTTCAAAGATTCCAAATGTGCTTATCCCTTCATGTTTTAGACAATGTATGAAAAATCACGTATACCAAAAAGCTAAGAACCATCCGTCGAATTAGTGTTTAGACTGAAAAATGTAGTTAACAAGACCTCTCTTAAGTAATTGCTGATTCGATTTGCTACCATTCTCAGTTTCTTTATTGCAAAACAAAATGGCATTGCATGGTAAGAAATATACAAAGACCCATCATTCAGTCAAACTCAGAAATGATAGACTGACAATTTTGTGTACAACTCATAAAGAGCTATGTATTGGTAATTACTACTTAGTCTCCATCTAAGAATTGAGGAAATTGCCTAAATCCATTAACATGTTCTCTTTCTTGTTACTCCATTTGTCGATTCTACTAAGCTACGATACTTTAGAGGAAACGTTCCGTCATTTGCTCTGAAGTAGGGTTCGGCCATATAAATGAAAATTTGTACTGGAGTGTTAATTGCCGCTGCAGAGCACCAATTACAGTTGTTCAGCGACTGAATTTAAGAACTTATTGTGGATTACACCAACTCGCCCTGCCAAAAGAGGCACAATCTACAATGCGACCCGTGTTAGATCAATCAAGTACTGCCACTTTGCGGACACCTCTTGCCTTTCATATTGCTAGAGGCATCACTTGGGATGTTTTCCATTTCTTTCTTTTCTGTCCATCCGACATGTGACACTGATCTCCTTAAAAATATAGTGTAAACTTGAACTAGATCGTGCCTCCGTTGACATTTAATTCTTCTCCTTTGTCGTCGTCACTTAATTTGAAATTTTGCAATAAAATGGAGTCTAATAATACGTAACTTTATCCCTACATAATAAAGAGGCTATTTTCAATTTTCTTTAGGAGTACAACACGAGAACTTCCTAAAAGGTCACTCATTCTAATACTACCCTCACCTAAGCACATTTAACTTCAAATTTCTGATAGAATCCGATGCATTAGAACTGGTATAATTGACGACCACTTATTGTAAAGTTGAGATGGGTTCCACTTCCACACCCTTTTCAATCTCTCAACAATTTAACCCATCCGTTGTATCTCTAATTCTCTATCTAAGCAAAAAAGGACCTTTTTGTTAGAAACTTCATGCGGAAAGTAACACAATAACTCAGTAACAATTGCATACAAACCATCATAAATTCACAAATTTTAACATACCATTTGATAAACATGCAGCCATATTAAAATGATGAATCCCCTTTGATTTGTAAAACTTAAATTCTTGATCTCTTCTTTTCCTTATCCAATGGGATACACAAATAATATGTCTTTCAAATGATGGACGAGAACTCTTAGAAAGGGGTTCTGTATCTTCTTTTATAGATAGGAGGAGAGGGCCAAGAGAGATAACTGTTGAGTTTTTAAATGTACCCACTCCATCAAAGAGTATATAGCCTTACAACAATTATTATTATTTTTGGCATTCTTGTAATTGGCCAAACTTTTATAAGTGGATAATAAATTAAAACACTAGGTTAGTGGGCCACCCACTTAATTTAATGTGGAAATAAAACTTTTTTCAGGTGTTTTTCTTTTCCTAGACTGAGTTATTTAGTAAAGAAAGTGGCTATAGAAGAAAGGAGAGATGAAAAGGGTTAATAAGGTTAATCCACGGACTTTGAACCTTGTTGAACTGTGAACTAATACCCTTCTCTTCGTTAGTTTGTACCTTTTTATTTCGTTCAAATATGACATTTTTATTTAAATTAATATATTTAATTTTATAATATATAACTATTATCTTATAATATAATTATATAAAAAGTTTATTTAATATTTGTTTCTTTTTATTTTATTTATAATAGTTTATTATTACTTTTTATAAAATTATATTAAATTACTAAATACAATATATATAGACATAAATTTTAGTTTTTAGTATTAAAAATATTGTATAGTTTTATAATAAAAATGGAAAGAGATCAATTCTTTAATAAATAATTGTATTTTACAGAGAAATTTGGCACACTACATGCATATTTTTATAATAAGAGTTACTTTTATATTTTAAAATCTCAATACATTACTGTCAATCTCTAATATCATTCAAGATGAAGGTGAATTTCTAATAAAATATTTATTAACTTAGTGTGTTAATGAGTACAATTTATAAAAAATTGAATATACGATATAAAATAATAAATTTTATTAACACATTTAAGCAATAATTTAAAAAAGGAAAAAATAAAAATGTAAAGTAATTTGAAAAATAATCTTACCTATTTTTATTATCAAAACTTTTATTTTGAAATTTCACCATAACTCTTCTTCAAAAAACAATTTTTATACAAAAAATTTAACGATAAAATTAGTTTTCTTTTAATATATATTTTAAAATTAAAATAATATTTACTTGAATTAATCACACGTCAAACTTTAGCAAAATTGTGGACAGATGTTCAAGCAGTTTAATCAAGATAAAAGGAATTAGATTCTAAACATCAACGAAAACTTGTTGACAGATGTTCAAGCAGTTTGATCAACAAAAATGGAATTAGATTCTAAACATCGGGAGAGTAGTTAGATTCTATACGTATGGTGCTGTGGAGTAGTCAAAAAGCAACATACCACTATCTCCTCCAAACAAAGGAAAGCCATGATCACACAAAGGTAAAGGTGAAGAATCTCAACGCAGCTTTCAAAACAATATTACAATTTGATCAAATTTCATTTTGTTTTGCCAACAATAGAAAGTTTTCTCAGTTAAAGAACTTCAACATAGCTTTCAAAACAATAGTACTAACTCATCAAACAGACCTTAGATGGAGAACACCACATCAAAGACAGAGGTGGTGAGACCGCTTTTCCTGAAAGCTGGAATACCGCTAGTGCTCTCTGTGGCTGCTTTTGTATCTGCAAAAATCATCTCAAGAAGATATGTAAGGTACAAACCTCCTACATTAGAAACCAAGGTAAGTGCCACTGAAACTATTGATTCAAATGAAGATTCCAATAATGAATCAATCCAAACTAGTCTCAATTACGCATCATCGCCCATTGAAGATCTTGGAGAGCACACGATCACCGACCATCAGTCCACTATTCATATAGAAAGTTCAGATGTTGCTGATGATGTTACAATTAAAGATGACGTATTGAATCTGAGAGAGAAGTTTGAGGAACTTCAGAATAGAGAATTGGAGCTAGAAAAGCAATTCCTTTGTTATTACTCCATAAAAGAGCAAGAATCTGCGCTTATTGAGCTCAAGAACAAGTTATTGATGGAGATAGCTAAAGTGGACTTCTTGGACAGGGAGCTTTCTTCAATGGAAGCTGAGAGACAAAGATTTGAGAATTTGGTGGTGGAGCATCTGAAAGTACTTGAACACCTTGAATTTGCGAAGGAGGAAAATGGATCGCTTGTAAGAAAAGTTAAGAGGCTTTCAAGGAAGACAAAACAGCAATTATATGTAATAAGAGAAAAGAATTCTAAGATTGAGGCCACGGAAGCAGAAATGTTGATGTGTCGTGATGTGCTAGAGGCAAGGAATAATGAAATCAAGAATCTAGAGGATGAAGTTAGAAAGATGCAGGCAATCGTATGTCAACTACAGGAGGAAAGTCTTCAACATTTGTTAACTAATCAAAGCTCAGAAGAAAGTTCATCAACTTCAACGGTCCAAACTTTCTTACACAAAAGTTTTGTGGGAGTCATTTTGTCAAGTTTTCTTGACTATCATAGCTTATTAATGCCATTGAATCTTCTCAAATTTGCAGATTGGAGAATTCGTGACAAAGGAAGATTACAATCATCTTAAAGCAGAGCTAGAACAACTCCAGAGGGATCGAACTGCTAAAATTACAGAACTCAGCTACTTGAGATGGACAAATGCTTGCTTAAGACATGAATTGATGAGAAATCGTGAGCAGAAACAACAAATTGAAGAGCACATCAACCATCTGGAGTTAGAACTTGAACAAAGTAGAGAAATTGAAGATTGTGAACGCCAGCTATCCAGTTCAGTTTCTGACCAGAGCCAAATTGTATCATGCTCAGGGGTGGCAACCAACAACGAGTCACATTCAAAGAGGAAGAAATTGGTCCAAAAGCTTAAAAAGTGGGTGGATGGAAGTGACAGTGTGAAACACGAATTGAATGAAAAAGGAAAACACGAAAACTTTTGTTTTGGGAGGCTTTCTGTTTCAGAAGAGCAACTAACTCAGGGAGGAAGATCTTGTTCTAGTTCATAAACCTGAACTCTTATATTTGTATAGACAAGAATAATAACCGAGTCCATACATGACTCGTACAATGTACTTTAACATGCAGTTATACTGAAATAACAACTGCTATTAAATCATAAGACCCTGTTTCTGGAGGAATTAGCTTATGGAGGTACAAGGAATTAGCATGAGTATCCGTATCTACACAACACAACTAACTACAGCTAAATTCTGTCGGGAAATGGAAGTTTAAGCATTCTCGATCATTCAATGTTTAAACAAAGTTTATCATGATTAATCATTTTTTAAGCTTATGATGACTAAGTATGTTCTATGCCTTTGGTGGGTCCAAAAGCTGGTTAAAGTTGACCCTATGACAAGCTGTTTTATGATTTGGGACACTTGATTTGTGGATGGTATTGTTAACGTTATCTTCTCTCCCTCCGCATTCTCAAATCTTTTAAAATGGAGAAACTAACTAGTCTTTGCTGCTGCTTAACTGTCCCTCCTCTTGCCAGACCAAATGGAGCTAACTCTTTTCCCTTATTATCAAAACAACACACCTGTCCTCTACAATTCTCACCCATCCCTAACCATCCCAAGTAGTTTTTCTCTATCTTTGTCTCTTGTGCATATAACTCTTTTTAGAGTGATGGGTTTTACTCTGAACTTTGCTTCAACAGGTAGGAGGCCGTCCACTAAGAATTCAAGACTCTTGTCATATCGCTGTTCTTTGTCTTCATCAAATGATGTTCCTAAACAACTCATCTCAGTCTCTGTTCAGCATGAGAATAGGAGGGAACTCATCGCTTATCTTCTCATAACAGGTGTTACTTTATGATCTATATTTGTCTTCGCCTATATCACAATTTAATGAAGCAATTGTGTTCGTACACTCCAAATCCAAATAGACCATTACCTATCGCACTAAATTGCTACTAGTTTATTTCCTGATTGTTTGCTCTACATCTTTGTTCAGTTCTGAATTCCTCCCTATTTTTTATTATGGCTCAGCTGCTGGGTATTGTGCATGCAATGTGGCTGAGGCTGTAAGCACAAGTAGGAGAGCTGTAAGTTTTTTTTTTTTCATTATACATAGTGGCTGGTAGATGTTTTCGGATTTGTGATTCTTTCCAAAAGTTCAATTGGCAAAATTATTTTGTTTTCTGCAGCTTAGAGGTGCAAAGATACCAGAGAGTGAATTCACAACCCTACCAAATGGTCTGAAGTTAGTAATCAAAGTTCATATGTGCCTGACTTTCTTTTTTTCAAAGATTATATCTGTATATGTATATATATTCAAATAGTTTCTGCATAAAAATATGGCAAAAGTTCCACTCTTCACGTGGATTATAAAGTGAAGCACGAAGCGTGTGGATGATGTTTTATACACAAAATTTATTTAGTTCTGATCGGTTGTTATGTTCTTCAGGTACTATGACTTGAAGGTTGGAGGAGGGCCCAAGGCTGTGAACGGATCAAGGGTTGCAGTATGGTGATAGTCCGGTTAAATTTCAATTTTGACTTCACAACCTTCAAATAAATCATAACTGATTTATGGCATATTGATAAATATCTGCAATCTGGATTCCGACTGCTAATAGCTTTTATTTATACTTTTTGTAACTTTAACACGTTATATATGGCATCCAGTAAAACACTTATATTGGTTAAACTTCAGGGCATAGATAGATGCTGCATGCAGCCATTATTTCATTTACCAAATTTCACCAAAATTTGTCTACTCAAGATGATTAAGAATGCAGGAAAAAAGAGTTAAATTTCAATACCAATAGTATGCTTCACGATTAAGTTCTGTGCATGTTTTTGCATTATCCAAATGTAGCTGATCCAGTTATTCTCTTTTTAGGTTCATTATGTTGCCAAATGGAAAGGAATCACGTTTATGACTAGCAGACAAGGACTTGGTGTTGGAGGTGGAACTGTAAGTCTTAAATACTGCACTTTCTGACATTTCTGTAGCCTATGAATTGGACAGTTAATGTGCTTATCGCATTTTGGCTTCCAATTATATTGCGAGCATTTCTATTTCAACTTCTTTTAATCGTTTTGAGTTGCTACAGCCCTATGGTTTTGACGTGGGTCAATCTGAGAGGGGAACTGTCCTCAAAGGTTTAGACCTCGGCGTTCAAGGCATGCGTGTGGGAGGCCAGGTGATGCCTGTTCCTGTTACTGACATTTTTCTGAATTTTGTGCAGAACTTAAATAGCATCTTTTGTATCAACTAAAAGACAATGGTAATGCTTTAGTTAATCTGAACTTATTTAATTTTCGTGCAGCGTTTACTAATAGTTCCTCCTGAACTTGCATACGGAAGTAAAGGAGTCCAAGAAATTCCTCCAAATGCAACAATAGAAGTGAGATGTCTGCCATCTCTCTGTTTCTTTAATTTCTTTTTAGAAATTTGATTTGTAAAGGTTTGAGTATCTATTTCAAGTCCATTCAGAAATCCTGCGAAAGGTTGGATAAATTATCAAACTAAACACTGATTCATGGAAAAAACCATGAGTAAGAGAAGGGAAATGTGAAAAAACTTACTCTTTTGCTTGTGCTAAATACGAAAAGAAAGGACATGTTTAGTATTTAGCTAACTGATCATCTCTTCTCTTCTACGCAAAATGGTCTAACTAGGAGAAA
Source organism: Erythroxylum baracoense (assembly GCA_025629805.1). Classification (NCBI taxonomy): domain Eukaryota; kingdom Viridiplantae; phylum Streptophyta; class Magnoliopsida; order Malpighiales; family Erythroxylaceae; genus Erythroxylum; species Erythroxylum baracoense. The sequence goes on from JAOTAY010000005.1 coordinate 40,092,052, forward strand.
GTAAATGTATTCCTGATCAAGCTAAACTGTTTACCTTCATGTTGAGCCGTGTATGCATCTCCTATTCTCAGTTTCTTTGTTACTCTCGAGATTTCACAATATTCTACATCAAGTTTTTGGTTCAATAAACTGATATATATTTGGTTAGCAAAGACATTTACTGTAATATCTCTTGAATCTGCAGTTGGACATTGAATTGCTAGCAATCAAACAAAGCCCATTTGGGTAAGTGTGACAGCAAAATTTAGATTTCGTAACCAATTCATCTTAATTTTAGCAATTGCATCTATCGAATTATGTTTTCTTGGCCTGCACTACAATTTACTACTTTGATGTGCAGGACTCCTGCAAAAATTGTTGAAGGTTAAAGCAATCAACAGTCATTATCTTGGTTACCATCTCCTAATTTGGATGAACCAAGTTGCAGCCAAGATTAAACCCCTGAAACAGATGGCTGCTCCAACTTCCATTGCAAAGTGAGACCAGCTCGCTTCAGTCTTTCACTTGAAAGAGCCAAATAGTCTGAAGATATATTATTCATAGCTGCATACGTTAAAACATGTTTGCATACCTTCTCAATCATGTTTGCTGCATGTCAGCTTCATTCCAACTTTCATTCAATTTCTTGATCTGTAGCTTCATACCCATTTCATTGCAATGCAACAGAAAACCCACATCCCCATGTCTACCCACGTCTGTAACCGAACATCTGTTTTCCTAAAGATGGAAGTTTATACATATGATATAGATCCATAATCTGTATTCTAGTTGTCTCAGAATATTTTTAGAATGTGTATATGCTTCCTCACTACTTTCTTCCCTTCTAAAAAAAGGAAAAGGAGAATTTATATTCAACTCATCTCGTATCAAACAGAAAATGCAAGTAATGGCATTGGTGAGGACAAATATTGCTTTACTTTTTGATCAGTTTCTTTTGAACAAGTCGGGATAAAAAAGTGCGAATCATTATTAAGCGGTAGAAAAAAAATAGACCCACCAGATAAGCCTAGCCTTGGCATCTTTTTTGGCAAAGAGATAACGTAATGCCGCATGGTCTGTAAAAATAATAACTTGTGAGCCCAAAAGATAAGAAAGAAATTTCTTACATGCAAATAACACTGCAAGCAATTCCTTCTCAGTAGTGGTGTAGTTTAGTTGTGCTCCCGTCAAGGTCTTGCTTGCGTAGTAGATGGCATGCAGCCTCTTCTCCTTCTGTCGGCCAAATATACAACCAATAGCGTGGTCACTTACATCACACATAATCTCGAAGGAAAGAGACCAATCTGGCAATATCAAAATGGATGCTATTGTAAGTGGCTTCTTCAACCTGTTAAAAAAATCCAAACAATCATCAAACACAAAAGGCACATCTTTAACTAATAAATGAGTCAAGAGTCTAACAATAAGAGAAAAATCCTTGATGAACCATCTGTAGAATCCTGCATGACCAAGGAATGCTCGAGTGCTCGATCCACTTCAATCCCCTTGCATGAGATCTTATGGCCTAATACAATTCTCTCTTAAACCATAAAATGATACTTCTCCTAGTTTAAGACTAGATGAGACTTTTCGCAACACTCTATCTAAGTTAAACAAGAAATGATTAAAAGAATCTCCAAAGACAGAGAAGTCATCCATAAATACCTCCATGAAGTTCTCATTCATGTCTGCAAATATGGTCATCATGCACCTTTGGAATGTGGCAGGTGCATTGCATAAACCAAAAGGGATCCTCTGATAAACGAAAGTCCTATAAGGACAAGTGACAATGGTCTTTTCTTGGTCATCCGAGTGTATAAACACTTGATTGTACCCTAAATATCCATCAAGAAAACAGTAAAAAGAATGGCTAACCACCCTCTCAATCATTCGGCCCACAAAAGGTAAAAGAAAATGGTCTTTCTTGGTGGCTAAATTGAGCTTCCTATAATCAATACACACTCGCCAACGTGTGATGAGCCTAGTAAAAATCTTTTCACCATGTTCATTCTTCATCACTGTCATGCCACTCTTCTTAGGCACACATTGCACTAGACTCACCCACTCACTATCTCAAATGGGGTGAATAATCCCCGCATCCAAAAGCTTCACTACCTCCTTCTTTACAATCTCTTGCATGTTTGGTTTTAACCTTCTCTGTCGCTCTCCCATAGTTTTACATCCTTCTTCTAGGTTAATCATATGCATTACCACATTGGGGCTAATCCCCCTAATATCAAAAATTTCTCACCCTATGGCTCTCATCCTCGTCTTAATGGTCTCCACCACTTTCTCTTCTTACTCACAATCCAATTAGATGGAGATAATGATGGGTAGGGTATGGTTCTTACCTAAAAAGTTATATCTCAAGTAGCAAGGTAAAGGTTTAAGCTCTAAAGTGAGGGGCTTAACAATGGAAGGTGGCGTGGGTGTATATGTTCTCTCCAACTTCTCTAGCTCAACTTTCTCACATAATTCATCTTCTCTCACACTCTCATCCCTGTGCACTTCAATAACTTCATCAACTTCCTCTTCAACCTCGTTCATATACTCATCCATAACATCAATTTTCATACATGCAATACCATCCATCAGTTTCTTAAAAAATTTAGACATGTTAAATTCAACTTGCTCATTACCAATTCTCAAAACAAGTTTTCCTTTACGAAATTAGACAATTTATTGTAGCTAATTAAATTTACTAACCTTAAACCATTTCCATCTATTGTCTGTGCAATACTCAGGAATTGGTATGGGCTTGACATACAATAGATGTTGAAGATTTAGTACAGCCTTTAACACACTATAGAAGACCCTACTTATTGTTTCTCCTCACCTTATAAACCTAACTTGTACTACTCTATTAGATTCATTTTGTGCTAATATTCTTAGGAAGATTAAAACTTTTTCT
>JAOTAY010000005.1:40095041-40108956 GCA_025629805.1 Erythroxylum baracoense
AAAAGAAGTGGGTGGGGGCGGGTTGGGAGGAATGGGTGGAGTAGGAATGGTTGGAGAAGAAGTCTCATGAATGGGAAAGGGTGAGATAGGTGATAAAGTAGGTGAGTCTGATGTATGTGATAGGGAAGGAACATTAGTAGTGAGTGGAAGGTCAATTGTGTCTAAATGGGAAGAAAAAGGAAAACTAGACTCATGGAAATAAACATCACGACTCACAAAAAATTTGTTGGTCTCTAAATTAAAAGTTTATAGCCCTTTTGACCTGTGGGATAACTAACAAAAACACACCGATGTGTTTTAGATTCAAATTTATGTGTAGGATGGACAACAGTAGCATAATTGAGACAACAAAAAACTTTGAAATGCTTAAGTGATAGCGGGCGTTTATATAATAATTTAAAAGGGGATTTATTGGAAAGCAAGAAGGTAACTGGTTAATGAGATAGACAGTAGTTAAGACACAATCGCCCTAAAAAGAAAAAGGTATATTGGAGTGAAAGCGCAAAGCACGAGCTACTATAAGAATATAACAGTGCTTACATTCAACAACTCCATTTTGTTGTGGAGTGTAAACGCAAGTGCGTTGAAGCTCAATACCATTGGATTGAAAGAAATCCCTCATGGATAGAAATTCAGACCCATTGTTTACTCTGATAGCTTTAACAGTGGTATTAAATTGAGTGTGAGCAAAAGTGATAAAAGACTTTACAAGGTTTTGAGTCTCATATTTATGACACATTAAAAACACCCATGTGCTTCTAGCAAAGTCATCCATAATAGTAAGAAAGAAACAAGCACCAGAATGTGTGGGAATTTTGCATGGACCCCATATGTCACAATGTAAAAGATCAAAAGGTGAATGAAATAGAGCTTAAAGAAAAAGGGAGTCTAGTCTGTTTGGCCATGGGACAAACATGACAATGTTCATTAAAGGAAACATCAGTAGAAGATAGTAATGAAGATGCCAATTTGGGACGTGAATGAGATGGATGTCCAAGTCAGAGATGCCATAAGGTGGAAAGGTGAAAGACTTGATGTGAGATAGGAGTTCGTTGCAGAGGCGTTATGTAATAAAGACCACCATACTGTCTACCTGAACCAATCTTCTTCCCCAAAGCCAAGTCCTGCAAAACAAAAAATGTGGGAAACAAAATAGCATAACAATTAAGGGAATTAGTAATTTTACTAGCGGACGTAAGGTTCAAATGAAAAGATGGGAAGCATAAGACATCTTCTAAGGTAATGTTAGAATTGAATGGGATGGTGCCAGTGCAAGTGACAGGTGTAGAAGAACCAGTGGGTAAATTAACAATGGGGATGGATGAAGGTTTGGTTTTAGTAAAAAAGATGAAATTAGAGGAGATATGATCTCTGGCTCCACTATCTAAAATCCACGGTTTAGTATATACAGAGTGAATTGAAGCATTATAGAAGTGTGTCAAACCTGTAGCATTTGCTATGAATTCTTGTTACAAGGAGAAAGTATGGCAAGGGCTTGACTCAGTTGTTGAATTTACTCTGCAAAAAGTGCAGTCAAAGGATTGGGTTGAGCATATATGCGTGCATATGGGGCTAACCCATATGGGTTTGTTGGCTGTTATGATTATGACTCTCGTGGGGTTGAGTCAGTAGCATGTGTAGTAGAATAAGAATGAGATGATGTCCCTTGGTAGCCTCCTTTTTGACTTTGTTTATTGCTGTGGGTCCTAGAATGATTAGGAACTTATGTACCATTCTTGACTTCGCACTGTTCTTCTGTATATCCTTCTTTATTACAAAACTTGCAATTATATTTTAGAATTCTATAATTGTCAATGTTATGTCCATCTCTGTTGCAGTGATCACAATGTTTATTAGGATTATATGGAGATTTAAATGGTTGGCCTTAAGCCACAGCGGCAAGAGAAAAATTCTCAGATGGTAATTGTTGTGGTTGTTCTGATGTCAATTGGCGATGTTGTTCATGGTTGTTGACAAAGGAATGGGTTTGATGAACATTGGGTAATGGTGTCATCATAAGGATGTTGGTGCAAACAGTATCATGGATATCATTAAGGCCCGTGAGGGATTGCATCATGATATTTTTCTCTCTATTCATTATGCTCTTTTATATGGTTGCAGGTGAAAGGATTTTCACATGAATCAAGTTGAGTCCAAATGTCTTTGAGTTTTGTAAAATATGCTGACATAGTTTTGGTGCCTTGTGACAAAGAGGCAAATTTTCTTTGAATCTAATAGATTATTGGTGCATTTTGCTGTGAAAATTGATGTCTGAAATCTTCCCATACCTGATGTACAATAGTAGCATGGACCACTCCTTTGCCAAGGTGGGATTATAGTGAATCTGAAATCCATGACAGAATCATGCTATTGCACTGACTCTATTGAGCATATTCTGTTGGGTGTTCTGTCTCTGAAGGAGGTTTAATAGATCTATTGATAAAGCCAATTTTGTTCTTGGCGTGAAGAGTGTGAATCATAACCTTACTCCATGATGAGTAATTTTCGTCATTCAATTTTTCAGGAATGAGCACATGGCCTGGGTGATCTGAAGGGTGAAGATAGTATGGATCCATGCCAAAGTTGTTGTGGATTGAACTGTTGAATTTTGGCGGTGGTGTTTTGTCATCTGTAATGATGTTTAAAGATATGGTAGGGTTGGTGATTGGTCAGGGAATCAGACAACAAATTGTGTGCTCTGATACCAACTTAATAAAGTTGTTGTCCTTGTGGAAATAATAATGAGTGGCTAAAAAGTTCATTAGTTCATGGGTATAGGAGTACAAGATAAATAATGTTATAATTACATAAATCAATCCTACTTCTAAGCCTATAAAGATTTGATCCATAATTAGTGGATTTGACCTTTTCCTTTCCTATCCTGGACCAACATAATCTATATTAATTACAAGATATTCTTAATAGAATAAAAGAGTTGGGTACCAACTAACAGATATATACTCCACCATACACTTCCATCTATGTGGGAACAACCATAATATAGCAGTGATTAAATTAGTCATTCTCGAAATGGTCCATCAAAAAGTTAGAACTTAAATATTTTATATCTTGAACGAGAATCGTAGTATTCAAGTACCCAGTACTATTGATATTCTCCTGATAGTTTCACCAAATAACCCTCGTATCATCAAAATTTGTCCATCCAAATATAACTAATAGATTCCTTCCTGTAATTGATTCATTAATATAGTCGAACTCTATCGTACATTCTCTGCACACTTACAGCATAAAAGAATAGAAAAAGGTCCGAGTCTTCTTATATTATCTACTCTTATATGTTGCCCTAGTTTATATTAATTGTAAAATGGCTTCAAAAGTGGTTCAATGTGTGGTATGTTCTTGATCTTTGCTATGATGCTTTGGTCCCAGCCACGATGCAATATAGCTACACTAGGTTGCTCATAAGTTTATCCTCATGTCTCAACTATGTTACAGGAAATTCTTTCACACCATTATCTTCTTGTTGCTCATAGCTTGCTAACGCTGTCCAATCAAGTTGCATAATGGTTAATGATGGTGGCTTGTCATTGGCCCTGGGTGAGTGTCCTTTCTACCCTTGATCAGGGCTCCTTGAATAAGTTACTTAATGTATAAACAAGCTGCTAAAACTTTCAACCTACCTTTATGAAATTTGTATAATTTTATATCGTGTTAACATCTTTTTGTGTCTTTCATAATATGTGGACTTCTTAATGGGTCAGAGAAATTGCACGCTTACAAACTTACTTAAGCAGGCTATAAGAGACCTTAACAACTATCGATACTAACTTTAATACTCATCCCCATCATAAGTTTAATAAATAACCGAACCACACTAATAAGGACCCATTTTTCTTATTTTTTAAGCCCTAATTGTTATAAAACTCATAATTAGTAATTATCCAAAAGGAAATTAAATTGCAACATTCTCCCTCTTTGAAAAATATTAATTACAACAGTTGTAATAAAAAAGCAAAAGTAGCTAAGAAAATTAATACAAAGTGATCTCTTTGCGAAACACTTCTCTGGATCAATATCATCCCTTTTGAATGTTTTTCACGTCTGGAATCACCTCTAAAAGTTTGCTCCTCTACTTTGCCTTCGTTTATGTCTTTTTATAATAATTTTTAGGATTTTGAGAGATACACGGTCTGATACAAGAGTGCATACTAGACTGTGTATACTTCAAAATCTCTAATATTTGCAAATCTACAAAGGCTAAGAGAATTACACAGTTAAAGACACAATCGTGTATCCCTTATATGCTTCATATCTTCGTTTTATGCCGCATTTTTGTCTGAATTCTTCTCCTTTTGGTCTGTGAAGGCAATTATAACCTTAAACTGCATTTGGAGTAAGTTAAATACCAAATATACAATAAAAGTATAAAATATCAAGCAAAATACATCAAATATAGGTGTAAAAATATAATCAAATATGCATCTATCAAACATCCTCATACTTAAACTTTTGCTTGTCCTTAAGTAAACCATAATCAAAATTATAAATCTTATAAGCTCCATCCTTCGTTAATCTTGATCTGTCCATTTATACTATAAATCATCATGTCATATTGAATTAAATTAACAAACAATTAGAATCAAATTATCCTAAAATTAACTTCCTAAGTCAATATTAATAGTAATTACATCGATAATTACGTTGAAGTCAAAAGTATAAACCTTTACACCATCACTAAGATTTCACGCAATACACTCATTTGTTTTGGGTGAACAGTACCAAAACTCTCAAATCAATGCAAAGTAAAACTCGTACTATAGATTTGCAATATTGTCACATCTTTACCACTTATGTATAAACTAGAAACAAAAATCAAGAGGTCTTTAAATAGGTTATGATGGGGCTTAGGTATGGTATGATTAAGATAATAAAGAGGGTCAAATTGAAGGGAATTTACTAAGGAGAAATTACAAGAAACTTGTTTAAAAATACACAGGTCCTTTTATTGCAACTCCATTAGTACCATATGCTTTTTTCTTCTTTTCTTTTTCTATTATTTCTTTTTTTATTCATAACAATTGTGTACCATTATTAAAGAGATATTAGACCTTTTGAAAATTCAAGTTTTAAACAAGCAAGTAATGTAAATAACATTCAATGTTCAAAACAATAAAAAGACTTTAAAGAAAAAAAAGATGAAAGTTAATAATTAGGTTATAATCAAAGAAAAAGGCTAAGACTCAACTTGGTTATTCCTAAAGATAAATTTAAGGTAAGGTAATTATCAAAGAAATAGGTTCAAACAAATTGATAAATCTAAATGTTTTTATCACTTCAATGCTTTTAATTTAACAAATATAGTCTCAATATGCTTAATAAAAGTAAGTTTTAGAATTATCCCACTAAAAATGATAATACACATGAAAGAAAGAAAAAGAGCTTAAAAATATTAAAATTTTTTCTCTTAGTCTCAAACGCTCACGAAAAAGATAAGTTAATATGTGTAAATAGTATGCAATATTATTCATCTTGGTTATTTCAATGATGACTAAAAATGTGATTTATAAAAGCAAATTTTATTCTAACTCTCGTCCTTTTACACACTAATTCAAATCAATATTCAGTAATGAAATACAGTAATAATGATCATATTTCAATTAAGTCGGAATATTAGTCAATAAAATTTAATAACTAAGATTATAATAAGCTTAAGAAAACTAGTAAAATTGTTAACCCCTTCCCCACACTTAACCTATCTTGCTCCTCAATCTCGAAAAGTCGAGACCATGTGCTAAAGTTAAGAAGGTTCCGAATTTGTTGCACTAAGCCAACTTGCTTTAGTACCTCCAAATCAATGAATTGGTTAGTAACAAACTTCTTATCCTTAAGCCTCTATTATTGCTCCTCTTGGGCCCCAACGTTGAACAATAACATCTTTGGCTACTCTAGGGATTGAGCTGAAGTTGAGGAGCCTTATCCTCCTTATTGCTTCATGGGGATCTCCTTTTCTCGCTGTGATTTTGTCATTTATGAAACTTTGAATGAGTGTGAGAAAATTTTGTCATATATGGATTTTCTTAATTTATTAACCATATCAGTCTTATCTTGATCATGAACCTTTCAGGTTGTTTCATATAGACTTTTTATAAAGTTCTCCATTTAAGAAAGCAGATTTAACATCTATTTGATATAGCTCCATGCCATAATGAGCTACTATTATCATGATCACTCTAAATGCATCCTTAGAGAGGATACAAGAGAAAAGGTGACATTAAAATCGATCCCTTCTCTTTAAGTGAACCATCTAATAACCAACCATGCATTAAACTGCTCAACTTTACCTTGGGAGTCCTTTTTGGTCTTATAAATTATTTACTGATAATGTACTTATAGTTATAAGGTAAATCCATGAGCTCCCATACTAGATTATGCTTTATAGATTGTATTTTGTCCCTTATAGCATCCCATCACTAATCTGCACGTGGTGCAGAAATGACTTTTACAAAAGTAACCTTATTCACTAGATGTCCAATATCATTGTCTTGTTCACCCAAATATAATATGTAGTCAGATGATATGACAGGTCTCCTCACTCTAGTGGATTTCTTTAATTGAATTGCTTTAGTATAATCATGTACCTTAGGAGCCTTATTTTGTTCACGTATGGGTTCTTATCCCTGTACTAGTACAGTACTATAACTTGAATCCACTAGTTCTAATTAAACGAGTGACGGATACAATATAATTATTATATACCTTTTATCATCTAAAAGATGAGAATGATCACCTTCATCAAGATGAGACAAACTATCCTCAATATAGAAATTATGTTTTGATTCCACTATTTTAGATACTTTATCTCTACAATAAAATCTCTATCCTTTAGAGTAGTCAAGGCATCCTACAAAGTAACAACTAGTAGAATGAAAATGTAGCTTGTACTTATAAGGATTACATAAGCATACCTTAATAGGGAAGTCCTACATACAAAGATGAGTAAAGCTAGGTTTCCATCCCTTCCAAATTTCAAAAGAAATCTTTGACACTGATTTGCTTGGGACCCTATTAAGTATATATAAGGTAGTCTTTATAACTTCACCCTAAAGGCAATCTGGTATGTTATTTTTAGTTTATGTTGATCTCATCATATCCTTTAAGATGTGATTCTACTTTACAACCACACAATTTACTCAGGATTACTTGGTATAGCGAACTGAGCCATTATTCCATATGGTTTCAAGTATTTAGCAAATGCCCCTATTTTTTATCTTGAAACGCCATGTCTGTTATAATATTCAACTCCACAGTCATATTTGACGATCTTAATTGGCTTTCTCAATTGATTCTCAACTTTAGTGTTAAAGATCTTGAATTTATCAAGAACTTCAAACTTTTTTAAAGTAAGAACATGTAATCATAATAAGAATAATCATTAATAAATGTTAGAAGGTGACTTACATATCGTAACTGTATAGGGGTCACATATGTCAGTATATATGAGTTCTAAAAGTTTAAAAGCATGAGTTGACCCCTTTTTCTTTGTTTTGGTCAACTTTCCTTGCAATAATCAACAAATGTTTCCATATCATTAAAATCTAAAGGTGAAAAAATATTATCCTTTATCAATCTTTCAACTCCTTCTTTGGAAATGTGGCCCAATATCTTATGCTATTATATGTATGATTTTTCCTTTATCAATAGTCTCTTTTTAGTAACTTGCTTGACAATATATGAAGAAATGTATATCTTCTTACGAGTTAAACACATTATATATAAACCATATGATAAGAAAGTTGTTCCAATATGTTTTATATTGAAAGATAACTATATAATTGAATTTCAATTACAAAAATATAGCTATCTTTATTTAAAACTGATATAAAAATCAAAATCTGTCTAAAAGACTGTATATAGAAAGTGTCATATAAAAGATTGAACCCAGTATCTAGGTTCAAACAAACACCCTCGACTGAGACTACATTAACTTCTTCTTTATTCTTTACCATCAACTTTTCCCCCTCCCTATTTGACCTTCTCTTTTATATGAATCTTGATATTATAGAAGCAACATAATTAGAAGCTTCAATTTCTAGCCACTAAGAACTTGATATGACTATAACAATATTAAATTCATGTATCATATAAGCCAAAGAGTTATATGACAGCTCTTGCCTTTCTTTCCAAGATTTTACTTCTAAAACTTTAGCTTCTTATGTCCCTTCATTTTACAGAAGCAACATCATATATTCATAACCCTTTACATCCTCCATATGACCTATAATTATATTGGATTGACCGATATCTTTATATAGAGGAAATTTAGATTTCTCACCTTTAAACTTTTAGGGCTTTAACTTCACCTTCCCCTTAGTTGTTATTAAAACTAATTGAGTTGTATTTTTTTAGCTTCTCCTCCTTAGCAACGCAATGGGTCATCAATGAATTTATATCCTAACTCTCCTTATAAGAGTTATATATGATAACCAAAATACCAAACTCTGAAAGAAGAGTATTCAGAGCTTGGTGCATAATACAAGCATAAGGTATGAAAATATTTAATGCCTTTAATTTGCTTAAAAGTGGACCATTCTAATTATATAATCCTTCACTCCCCCAACTTTTGTGTGTCCCATAGGGTATAATTCTATTAATAAGGTACCTATTTCAACATTAGAGGATACCTTATATCTCTGAGACACATTATTGAGGAAATTTCTTACTATATTTGTCTATAAAAGTCCAATCAATAGATGATCTAGGATCTATCTCTTTATGATCAAATAACACAATCTATTTAACCTCTCTTAAGCCACATAGACTGCTCTCTCAACATTTGCAATAATAGATGTAGGGGTAGTAGTATATCCCTAATCATGACCATATTGATGATATCCCTGAACATGACCATATTGATGTCCGCCATCTCCAATGTGAACTTTACATCTTGTTCCTACTTCTTGAAGTTAAAATTAGTGAGGGTTTCAACGGTGACAATGTTATTGTTTATAGAGAAGGTGACTGAAAAATTAATAATGTAAATCATCAACATAAAAGTAAGATAATAGTGAACCTCAAAGTCACAAAATAGTATCTGTAATGAGCATCTTATCATATATATCATGAAACACCTATGAGCTAAATACATATACATTAAATAAGATCCCATATAAAAGTGATCAAAGTATACATCATCAGCTCTTATGATTCTATCCTGTGAGTGAATAGATCACTTAAGAAATGGCTATTCCCTATCAAATGCCTTTATACTCATATCAAAATCTTATATAAGGTCAACATATATGGGCATAATAACTAAACACAAAACTAGAGACATCCCCTAACATGCAAGCAAAATAGTCCAAATATTAACTTGAAATCCTACTGTGGTTTCTATATTCTCATTAGTATCTAAACTATACTACAAAAACAAGGGATACACTTGTATGTTATCCTCACATTATCCTATAGAGCCATAAATATATGACAATTTACCAGTCATTCATGTAAAATCCTCATACACATTCTTACTATTATATATCAGGGACGAAAACATTATCAAAAAACTTCATTTGAGAATTTATAATAAAGAAAATCTCAATAAAGTGATAATTATGCAATACAAAACAATAAATGAACCATATGAGATAATAAATCAATACATATCTCCTTTATTTCAAGTTAATTGCATGAAATTTCACTTAATTATGGTGTTGTTAGCTTTATTTAAACAATTTTAAAGTTAAACCTTATTTATTATCAATGTAATAAATCTAGAAAATTAAAAAACACTATATGAAACCACAGGACCCAAAATAACTTTAGGGACCATCTTACAATTTTTGAAAATTTTGAGTTTTTTTGTCCTATAGTGTGTTGAAGTTAGCAGATGATGTGGATGAAGGGTGCTTGTACTGCACGCGCTAGCCTCATATAGACATGAAAGTGTGAGGCACGTGGACACATAAAGATGCATGACATCCCTTATAGTGCATGTTTGACACATGCTTGATGCACCCAGACACTCAGTTGCCTTCATGGCACATATGATTCACGAGCTCACACATAACAGAAGTGCCCATCGCCTTATGATGTGTGTAGTGCACATACCATGATGATTAAACATGACCACTGCTTCGTGTGCATGTGCCTACGTATTGGACATGCATCTAGCACTAGGCATACATCCAGCATTGGACTTCCGCATATGCCAATTGTCGCGTCCCAGGTAACATCTGGTTGCTTATTCATTTTCTATCATAAAAAGGTGATTTTCAAAGGCTTTTTAGGTGATTTTTCATGAATTATGATAATTTTAGTTAGAAAATCACCTAAATTTCATTTTATTCTCCATTTTTCCATACAACACTTATCCAAAATCAATCTAGATAACAAACATGAAGTTTATACAAACAAAACATATCGATTTCTCCAATTTACTTATGGAGAAATTTGAAAATTACCTTTCAAATTCATATAATCATGGAACTACTTTGATACCATGTTTTAAACATAACATACACCTTAATCATCAGCCTAGGATTAACTATGAACTTGTATAAATAGACAAAACATGGAACATTACCTGTTTTGCTATCAATTATTTAGTGAACAAGATGTTAAATTGCTTGAATAATTTGTTAGATCCTCTAAACAAGCTACTTGAAGAAGTTGCTAACACTTTCGATTGAACTTTATGAAAGTTGTACAACTTTATCTAGGAAGGTCAAAATCCGTTCAACCCGCCCTACCGGTCTTGATTTTGGCTCGAGTTGACTGGGCAACAGGCCAGCCAGCCCCAGCCCGTGGCCCGACCGTTACTTCATAAACGACATCTTTTTTGAAGTTCTTCTTAAAAAAATATGGCACGCTTGGTTGTGGCCTGTTGGGTCACAGGCCGGGCCATGGATCGACCCATGAACATCTTTAACTTTATGCCTTTAATGTCTTTCTACACTCTTCTTAATGCGTGGGCCTCTTAATGAGTTTAAGAAACTGTATATTCATGAACATACTTAAGTAGACTTATAAACATCAAATTAATAGGCAATTAAAGAGAGATCTTAATTGTTTATTAGTTAACTATAGGGTTGCTTTAAATCCAGTTGCATAGTTAGGGAGAATTTTGATAGATTTAAAGTTCACAATTCAATTTTTATCTACTTTAATTGGGATTATTTGATTAAATCTTAAGAGACGACAATCATAATTATTGGATATCTAGGGTTTAGTAATATTTAATCAAGAATGTAAAGTGAAAACAAATAAGGATATAATTAATTCCTAGTTTTCATCATTGATAAATCAACTAATTCACTGCTGCTTATTTCATTGTTTAGTTATCAATGCTTTTTTTTTAGTTTAACTTTTAGCAAATTATCTAATTGTTTACCTTAAACAAAGTTGACAAGAATTGTTAGGTGACTATTCCAATCCTTGTGGGACAATACTTTTTATGCTATAAGATGCGATCTGCATACTTATAGTAAAGAAAGTTTTTCATTTAAAACTTCAACACGTAAATATATGAACATCTTAGAAAATCATGTTATGTGTAGGTAGGATTCATAATATAGGAAACACCTATATTTTGAATATTGCTACTTTAAAACTATTATGAATTTGATCATGTAATTGTGGATTATAATTTAAAGGTCTTATAATTGAGAGGAGATACTTACTTGGTACTATGAAACCTTATCTCCAAATTGGCATTATTCATTATAGTGAACACCTTGTGGATAGAGAGGAACAATCAGGTATTCAGGAAAGGGGAAAAAGAAGAAGAGGCTCTATTTTATGCACTTATTAACATGTCCAAGGAGTATATTCTAATTCACAACTTGAATGAAGTCTACTATCTCGATATATCAAGAAGATGGGAATTAACCATATAAGACTCCAAAAGGTTTAGGATGAGCTATACGACACTACAACAAGAAGTTTGCAAGATGTACTCTTACAAAACTAAATTGGATTAGGCTAAGAGACATTGTTTTGTATGATAGAACCGCATAGAGTAACTAGTGCATTTTTACATCATTTTATTTGCAATTCCCTTGTTAAAATTATCTTTAATAAGGAACCAATTCCTTCTTTTGAAAAATGAAATTTATTTTATTTTTTAAATGCCTCATGTTAACAAAGTAAAATCATATAGTTTCAAATAGTCCTTTTCTCATAATTTTGCAAAGATTTATGAGCAATCCATAAAGTTTTAAAAGCAGTAAATTGTTCCTTCAATTCATAAACCAAAACTTTTTATGTACTAATTTATCGGTGACTAACATTCAAGTCTTCATTCTTTCGATCTCTTCACTATAATTTTGTGGCTCTCACTAAGTACATACTAGTTATCATGATTTTGTCTGTTTTAGGGACTTTGTAATGTCAAAATACTATTATATGATCCATAGTAAGTTTTCCAATAATTTTACATTACAAGTTTTTTTAGGGTGTCAGACTTTTGACTATGACCAATTTATACCACACATATGGATAATATTGTTTTACATGAGAGCTCGTGTAGCTTCCAATACTCTAACTCTTTTATTTTCCTCATTAAAAGATGTGTGTTATTTTAATATCAAGTACATGATATAACTATAACTAAGAGGGTAAGCCTTGGAGCAATCGGTAAAGTTGCTTTTTTGTGACCATAATGTCATAGATTCAAGTCATGGAAACATCCTCTTTGTAAAAATATAAAGGGAAGGTTGCGTATAATATGACCCTACCCAGACCCCTACAAAGCAGGAAGCTTTGTGCACTAAGTACGTTGACTTAATATAATTGTAACTAGTACTAGTGAGTGCAGGTCAATCCACGAGGACTAGTTGTTGTTTACCGATTCCTCATAAGTTTACTTATTTAAAATATCAAATATAATTGACCAAAATGAAATAAATGAATAATTCCAAAGCACCAAATTGAAACAGTGATCAAGTATAAAACCATTTGTGAATAAACTAGATCTAGGCAAGATATTCCGTGAGACTTTACTATGCTTTAACTTCACTCTCTTTAATGAACAATTTTAGTTCCTTGGATCGATAAGAACTCCTAAGTTATATGTTCTCTCTTAGGCAACATAATCTCTATTCTTATATCAAATTAACTGAAATCTCTTTCTAATTAAGTTAACTCAAGAATGGATTTATCTGATTCATGGATTTTTGTGATAAGTTTTATTCTAACCTAGGAGAATTGTTTAATTGTCTCTCGAGTAACCTATTCAAACCTCATCATTCATATTGTGATCTAAACATACAAATTATCTTTTGATTTCAATGTATGAATCTAATATTTGAATCTTTAACTTATATCCTAGGGTCCATCTTACTTAAATCTATATCTCAATTAGTTTATGAATAAACAACAAAAAACAATACAAAAACAAAAAAGAGCAAAAAAAGGAAACGTTTTCATGAATCTTGAATCTTTAAATTCTTATTAAATCTTGTTGAAATTCTTGGTCCTATTTTAAGATTGTCTTTCCTCTTAATCTCTGGTTATTTTTCTAGACTTCTAATTGATTCATTTTGCTCCAAAATCTTATATCTAAAAAGTCCCATTTCATTCAAACTGCCTCTTCTTTTAATAAATTAAATCCTAATTTTTATGTTTAGCATGGTCCTAATATTGGACCATGGGGGCTCTTTTTTATCTTATCCCCATTCTAAAACTTTTATGTAAATAATCACTGCTAATAAATGAATGAGCACTTGTTCATATTATCAGTATATTGGTGAACATAGGGGTATGTTAGTTGCACTTGGAGAAACAAAATGTTCCTTTTTAGAGCATGCCCTTAATACGGTGGCATGATGTCGTGTTCCTTGGATGAAAGTTTGCAAAAAGAAACATAATGGGAGACGATGTGTAACACCCCACCTCCGCCGGACCCGAACCCGATATCGACAGTGATACCCGAATTCGTGCCCCGCGAGGGTGGCGT
>JAOTAY010000005.1:40109056-40119166 GCA_025629805.1 Erythroxylum baracoense
GCATGAGATGTGGTAATTTACCACACCTGGACCCGTTTCTTTGGTCCGACCCGTTCTCTGGAAACGGGATGTTACACGATGGAACATGAACACGATAGTATGTTACTAGTATATGCTAAGTCCTTTCTTCACATCTTTTAACGTTGCTCCAAATTGACTCAATATTGTCTAAATTCACCCATTTTTCTTAAAGAGGATGGAACAAGACCTCAAAAATATGACTTATTTTGCTTACCAAATTCTATAAGAACTCCCAAAACACAAGTATAATGCTCTTATAATTCATTTTAAAAGTAAAGTCTGTTTAGCATACATCATAAGATACATCAACCATTCATCACTGGAAAACATCTTGTCCAATTGATCTAGATGTGTAGTCACTACATTACTTCGTCTTCTGAAATGGGACCAAGGACATGCTTTAATTGAGCTAGTCTCTTTACGAATTGCTTTCATATTCTGCCCACCAACCATTTTGCACACAAAATTGATTCCAACCACAATTTGAGACTAGTTTTTATAAGGTCTAAGTTGAGCCTATATCTTGACACTCCAACTTTTATGTTTCTGCAACTTAGTTCACCAATCAAGTTTTCATAGCATAATTTCATCGATCACACTTTGGACATTATAGACATTATATTTCTCAATGTTTTGGAGATATAATGTAGAGGAGCATGATAAATTTAATAATAATTGTATCTTTCTTAGTACTGGGAAAAGAATATAAAGTTTGGTAACATCATACATGGCAAGATCATAAATGATTTATCTATGTCTTGCATTATTTCCTAATTATATAAAATAAAAGGACAACTACAAGTTGTAAGGTTAGTCTATCTTAGAAAATTTCATTCCAATTGTCTTGTAGTATGTAACAATTTATGTCTAACTAAATAATATGATTATTAGAGGGACAATTTAAGCACCAATCAAAATAACTGCCTATAATTATCATGCTTTAGTTCACTGTAGATTTGGGAGAATTTTGTATGAATTCTCAAAGCTACGAAGAATTTGTTGAATTCTCGAAGGTGTGTATAGTTTGTTAAAGCCAAATACTTATCGAATATACCAAAAGTACTTCTACCAAGTTGTCAATAACCAATTATCAAATAGTAATGACAAAAATATATGGAGTATGCTCTTATCATACAATAGACAAATAATAAGGGTCAATACTTACTATCAATTTTATTCGAGGTTCTAAAGGTACTCACAAAACCTATATTTAACTATTTAAGAGTTAAGTACTTGAATATGAATATTTTACAAACTCATATTAAACAATGCCCATTTTCTTAGCCAGCTTTCCTTTAAAATTCAAATGACATTAGTAACAAAGACGACCTTCCCAAATAGCTCGAATTGTAGCTCTGAAAAGCAAAGCTTAGTCTTTTAGGCCCTATTTGGTTGAGGGGTTGATAATGGACGGGATGGAACGTGACACACTTCCATCGTTTGGTTGAGGGTTTCATAATGAAATAGAATAGAATGAGATGGAAGCGGAGGGTTTCATGTTACATTCCATTCCATCCTAAATAGTGAAAATAAAAAAATCCCGATTCGAGGTTTTAGGATGGAAAACAAACTAATAAATACATACTACCTAATATACCTTTAATAAATTTTCTTAATACCAATTATTTCTTCTAACCATAACCCTTTATCGTAAGCAAACTCGTTGAAGGTTCATTGTTCATGAAAACTGATACTAATCCCTTATACATGGTTCATGACATGGTTTCTTTGTATGTTGATAGCAAGACAAATGACTCTATTGGCATATTGCTTGTGGAGTGTTCAGCTGAAGAAGCAACATTTATTTTCCCTTGGCTTCTTATTTACAGAAAGGAGAACATCAAAAAGATTGCTAAATAAAGATTCGGGATTCTACTTGATACTGTGGAAGATATATAAAAATATAAAAATTATTCTTTAATTGTTTGTATATATTTCTATATAAATAAAAATAAAAATATATATTTTTAAAATATAAATAACATATAATAGAATAAAATTTATTAAATAATTAATAATATTATTTTATTTAATTAATAATAAATTATATGTAATTAATAATAAAATAATAAAACTTTCACAGTCGTAACTTTTTAATTAGACATGATTTCTGTTTTAAAATCATAGCGTTAAACCTTTTGCAACAATCATTTTAATATTAGAGATATAATAGTCATTTATTATACATTACATTATATTTGATCTGTCTTCCAAATAACATTTCACTACATTATATTATAAACCCTTTCGTTTTTTCCAAATAACCTTTCATTATATTACATTCTATTTATTATAAACTATTCCATTCCGTTTTATTTCATTAATTACATTCAACCAATCAAGTGCTTAGTCTGGCGCATGATCAAGTGAAAACGGGCAACTATTGACCCAATTACTTCTTTTCTTGTATCCATATCCATTACATAACCCGACCCAAATTTAGATATCCAGAAACTCGGAAATGTCTTATTGAGGTATGCAAGTCTTCAACGGCCAGCGTCAAAGCGAGTTGCCCGATTTCTGAATATGCAAATCCAGTTCTAGCCTTTTAGTCGCTGAATCACATCATCTTCCCGCCTCCTCTATCTGAAACTATCTTCTCTATCTCTACCTCTCTCAATGGGAAGAAGAGATAAAGAGCGGCCTTCTTCTTCCAAACGAAAAAGAAGAAACTCGGACGACTCAGAAGCCAATTCCGAGTCCGATTCTTACTCGGACGATTCAGATGGACGCGGTTCCTCTCCTCCACGGAGCTCTAGGAAGCGCAGAGAGCATGGTAACAGTAATCGGAGCAGAAACAGGAGGAGCAGTCGACGCAGCCGGAGCTCCGATGACTCTGACGATAGTGATGCGGGCGAGAATGGCCGCAGGAAGACGAGAAAGATCTCTGAAGAAGAAATTGCAGAGTATTTAGCTAAAAAGGCTCAGAGAAAGGTAAAGCTTGGCTTTTCCTTTTCAATTGTTTTTTTAACTCAGTTTTAGGGTTTCTGATTGGTGACGTGATTGTGCAGGCTATGAAAGTTGCGAAGAAATTGAAGGCGCAGTCTGTGTCTGGTTATTCGAATGATTCTAATCCATTCGGTGATGCTAATCTCAATGAGAAGTAAGTTTACCGCAATTTCTTTTTGATTTGTTTGTCTGGTAATACTTTTGAAGTTCTCACAATTTGATAGTACAACTATAACAACTATATTAGTGGTTGTTTGTCGAGCTTTTAAGTCAACTTCGTGGCATTGATTTCTGCAACCAGAATGCTGATGCTGAAACCTTAGTGATTTTGTAGCTCATCCAAACAGCCCTTCATACCCTTCAAGTCTACTTTTTAGTTGTCTCAGCTTTCTTACGTTGTGTCAACAAGACAGGATGTGATAATCTGTGACTACTTTTGATTGAAAACCATTCCGATGTCCTCACTGAACAATGCAAATTTGGCCCCCTACCTTACTATATCTGCGTATTCAATTTTGTTGAACTTATGGATTTACCTGTTTTTAAATTAGTGTTAGACAATATTTTATATTATATAATGACAGTTACTAATATTCATGAATTGTAGATTTGTGTGGCGAAAGAAGATTGAGCGTGATGTTGTCCAAGGTGCTTCACTTGATATATTCTCAGTTAAAGCCGAGAAACAGAGACAGAGAGAAAGAATGGTATGCATATTTAAGGCTAGCTACATGATATATAGCTTTCAGTGCATCTAGCCGTTCAATTTTTACCATACCGATTTGTTATGTGACATAACTTTTGCAAAGTGTGTTATCCAATAATTTTTATTGTTGATGTTCTTTCTGTCCGGTGTAGAGGGAGTAGTTTACACCACCTGACTCTCTATGTAGTGACCTAATAAAGCACGGTTTGAGAATAATGGATGAATGGACTTCATTTGCGTTATCTACTAGAGATGTGATGTCAATTCCATTCTTGGTTAACCTTATCCATAAACGAAAAATTAAAAGAAAGACAAAGAACGTTTGACTGGTTGTTTTAACATTGCTTTTGACAATGTTGTTTCATGTTTTTGAACTATTATTTCATTGATTATTTTCTTTCCAAGCAGTTATTGTTCTTTCGTTTACTTCATTAAAGCTTTTGATAATGTAGCTTAATTGTCAAATAGCAGACATGCTCTTTTTATTAGGTCAAGATTAATGCTTTTCATGATGCAGGCAGAGATTGAAAAGGTGAAAAAAAGAAGAGAGGAAAGAGCACTTGAAAAAGCGCGTCATGAGGAAGAAATGGTAACTTTGGAGTCCATGATATAGCTGAGTTTTGTTGTAGATTAGACCATTGCTTATAAGCTTGTTAACTTCATTCATATTTGCATTATTATTTTGTTTGTTTGACTTATTTTGGTATGGGATTTGGTTTAATAACTGCATTTCTTTCTTCAGGCAATGCTAGCTAGGGAACGTGCTCGGGCTGAATTCCAAGATTGGGAAAAAAGAGAAGAGGAGGTATGTGTGGTTGTCTCCGTTTCATTGAAATTCGGTTAAGTATTTTTTCTGCTGGCTGTCATGTTAGTAAAATGCATTCAATCTACAGTTTCATTTCGATCAAAGCAAAATCAGGTCAGAGATTAGATTACGCGAAGGGCGTGTGAAGCCCATTGATGTTCTATCCAAGCACCTTAATGTCTCGGATGATTTGGATATAGAAATAAATGAGCCATATATGGTTTTCAAGGTAATTATTGAAGACTTCCCTATTTTAATCAAGTATCATAAAATCAAGTTGAGTGTTAACACTGGCACTTGATATGCATAATGCAGGGTTTGACAGTAAAAGAGATGGAAGAGCTCCGCGATGACATCAAATTGCATCTTGATATGGATAGGAAAACTCAAACACATGTTGATTATTGGGAGGTATTGTCTTCCTGACATTTTTCAAAAGTTTTTTGACTGCCATTGCTATATTATTCAGATCTACATGTGCAACTTGTTTGTGGAAATCCTTAGGCAAGATATCTCATGCCAGGAACTGTCAACAACTTTTTTTGTTTTTTGATGTGGGGGTACACAATAAGGGCAGCTCTCTCCTTTTTATCCCAAATCTCACCCCTTCGTTTCCTTGGAATTGATGTGTCCTGCGGGAGGTATAGTCCTCCAAGCTTATTGTATGAGTAGATTGATTTAGTAAATATCAATACAGGAAACTAGTAGTTTTGGCTACGTTAATCTTGGTGAATTAAGTATTAGATGGACTATACTTGTTACTTTTCAGTTGGTCTCGAATGTTACTTTGAATGCTTATGAATGTAAAGTTCCTTGTTTGCCTTCAGTTTCCGTATATATGCGCAATTGTATATCTGGTGGGATGCGTCTAACTCGTACAATGCACAGGCGCTCCTAATCGTTGCTAATTGGGAACTAGCTGAAGCACGGAAAAAGGATGCAGTGGATCGAGCAAGGGTACGTGGGGAACAACTGCCTGCTGAGCTGCTTGCAGAAGAAAGGGGTCTGCATTCTAGTATTGAAACAGATGTCAGGGATCTATTGGAAGGGAAGAGTTCAAGTGAGCTTGATGCATTAAGGTCTCAAATTGAATCACAGATGAGCTCGGGCTCTGCAAAGGTAGTTGAGTATTGGGAGGCTGTCCTCAAACGACTCCAGATATATAAAGCAAAGGTATCTATGACTTCAAGAAGTTTATAGATTGTCTATGTCTTCTCAATTACATGGCGTCAATGTTGCCTGTGAATTGCTCCAAATGCAGGCTTGCTTGAAGGAAATCCATGCTAAAATGTTAAGGAAGCATTTGCAACGCCTTGAACCACATTTGGAGGGTGATGATAAAGTGGAAACTGATCATAGTTTGAGGCCTAGTGAAGAGGAAAGTGAGCATGATGTGGATGGTATGTATGCTTTGTCATTTTTTGTGAAACTCGAGATTCATTTTCAGAGTGCTGACCAATATTTGCACGCCTCTGTGAGTAGACTCCAAAACATTCTCTCCAGAGCCAATGTTGAAAGAGGATCAAGAGGCAGAAGAAGGTGGATCGTTTTCACCTGAGATGTTGCATGGAGATAATGATGAAGAGGCAATTGATCCAGAAGAGGATAGGGCTACACTGGTAGTTTTCATAAAAGCATCTTTAGATAGCAAGAGAATGCAAATCAAATATGTGTTCTTCGATTTGACCTTGAGTTTCTTGACTCAATGATAGGAAAGGAAACGTGTTGCTGTTTTTGAGGAGAAACAACGGCAGATTCGAGAAGCTATGGCTTCAAAGCCACCGCCTCCAGAAGACAACTTCGAGCTCAAAGCCATGAAAGCTATGGGAGTTATGGAGGAAGGTGACGCAGTTTTTGGCACTGGTGCTGAGGTCAATCTGGATTCGCAGGTGTCTTTTTCTTGGCTATTCTTCCTTTCTTTAACTAGTCAATGTTAGTTGTACTGTTTCGGGGCACCCATATAAAGGAAAACGCAAATTAATGGGAAACAGGTATTTATTTTGAATTTCTTTTCAACTTTAAATGTTTACATGCCGTTGCAGGTATATTGGTGGCATGACAAATATCGCCCACGAAAGCCCAAGTATTTCAACCGTGTCCATACTGGATATGAGTGGAACAAGTACAATCAGACACATTATGATCATGACAATCCACCTCCAAAGATTGTGCAAGGATACAAGTTTAACATATTCTATCCAGACCTTGTGGACAAGACAAAGGCTCCAACCTATACAATTGAGAAGGATGGAAATAGTGATGAGACTTGCATTATTCGGTTTCATGCTGGGCCACCCTATGAAGATATAGTAAGTTCTCTTGCTTCCCAGAGGCAGTCATTCAACTTTTTCCTTTATGGTACGTGAGAGACCAGTCTACTGATTTAAGTTTGTGTCATGTTACTAACCATCTTCAAATTTTCTCAGGCTTTCCGTATTGTTAACAAAGAGTGGGAATATTCTCATAAGAAGGGATTTAAATGCACATTTGAACGTGGGATTCTGCATGTTTACTTCAACTTCAAGCGCTACCGCTACCGCAGGTGATAGATGGCAACTTTGAGCAGATGTTTCCTTCCCTGTAAATACCAAATTAATCTGTTCCGTCATATTTGTGGACGAAATTATGCCATTTCCATAAACACTGAGTAGATGGCACAGGAATGTGCTCGTCCATATTAATTTATTTTAGGCACAGGCATGCACGTATTCTGGTCTGGTTTCACCAGTCCCATCAACTGGTATCACTGTAATGGCAATTGATGGATGAATTCAAGTTTGCTAGTCCAGGAGTTGCTGTGAATTTTATGGAACTGGAAGGCTCTCTTGCTATTGTAGATTTCTGGATTACGTAATGGTAATTCTAGTTTTTATGCTTCTTTCGTGTTGTTCTGCAGAAAGTCATCACATATGGAGCAATATCAATTTAGATAATAAAAGTTTATGATGATCGTAAGGCATGCTACTGTTATACTTAGTTCTTGAAAGAATATCAGTTCAATTGGGATGCATAAGAAGAAGCAAAGATGAGGTCTTTAATCCCCTTCTTTTCCTGTTAGCAACAGAAACTCATTGTGTTTACATAATTCAAATTCTTACTCTCTTTCTATAGATTTCTTAACAAGATGTTACTTGTCTTAAACATCGATAAAGATGAAAAAATTGATGAACTTAATTGGAATACGTGCTTGCAAATAACGAGCAAAGAATTATCAAAACTATTAAATCAAAAAATGTTACAAATATATGTAATGACTTATTAAGAAAAAATATGACAAAAATATATGATCACAAAAGGATAGTAAAGTAGCATAAATATTTATTAAGCTAAAAGCTTGATTGGAATATGAACACCAATAAAAATAATTTGATAGACTAGATTGAAATATCCTCTCACAATTACCAACTGAAGAATTATCAAGAAAAAATGTTATGAATAATATGTAGAAAATATAAGCTAACAAAAGGAGAGTAAATTGTTATAAATACTTATCAATAACAAGGCTTGATTGGAATATTCAATTAATAAATACCTATCAAGTAAAAAGCCTGATTAGAAGATTTGCGTAGCAATACCAATAGTGAGAAAAAATTTGATAAGCTAGATTGGAATATATGCCCTTAAATAGCCAGTGAAGAAGTATCAATATTTTTTTTGGGAAAATTAAAAATAATAAAAATAGCGAGTAAGAATATAATGACTTATTGAGGAAAAGTTCTATAGTAATTTATGCTCACAAAAGAAAAGTAAAGCTTGTAAATATACCAACAAAAAGAATTTGATTGATAAGATTAAAATATGTACAAACTAATAACAAGTAAAAAATAATCATAACTTATCAAGCAAAAACTATCACGAATAAGGAGGAAAAAAATATAATAACTTGTTGGGTAAACTTTATCAAGTAAAAATATTAATTGGAATATTTAATCTTCGATAGAGAGAAATTTTTTTAATGGATGTAATTGATATATCTAATTATAAATAACGACTAAAAAATTATCAAAATTAGTCAATAAAAACCTTAAAGAATAGCGAGTAAAAAAGTATAATAAAAAATTTGACAAATATAAAAAGAATCAGATAGACTATACTGTAATATGTGCTCACTAATAGCAAGTAAAGCATTATCAAAAGTTATTAAGCAAAAAAATCCTATGAATAGCATATACAAAATTGATGACATGCATGTCGAGTAAAAAATTGTAAGAATTATAAGATTAAAAAATGAGAGTAATGTTATAAATACTTATCAAGAGCAAAGCTTGATTAAAAGATTTGATCGCTAATAGTGAGAAATTTTTTTTATAGACCGGAATGAAATTTGCATCAAATATAGTTGTTAAGATATGGTCAGTAGTAAATGTCAAATTATTATTGTTGTAAATATATACTTTTTCAGAATAGGATATGCTATAATTTGGGAACATTATTAGGGAGTTGATTTGTCATAATTAAGGAATACGATATGTGTAAATGGAAGGAAAGCTCAGAGGAAGGGCACCAAGAATTTTCACAAAATCTTGTCTTGTTATAGTATCAAAGACCTTCATGGTTTCTTGTTCTTTGAATTGAATTTTTTTAGGTTGGTTTAGGTTCTTGGTTCATCTATTGTGAGGCATTTTGGTGCTTTTCTTGACATTGTATTCATGGAGAAATTAGAGATAGCTTGTATCAAGTTTTTCGTCAAGAATTATTTTGCGTGGGAATTTCAGTTCTAGATTTATGTTCAGGGGAAAGAATTATGGGGGATTGTTGATGGCACAGATAGTAGGTGTACTGATTCGACCAAACCTACTGAGTGGACAACAAAGGATGCCCGTGTCAAGAGGTGGTTGTTGCAGACCATGGATCTTGTTATTGTCGTCAATCTAAGACCATATAAGTGATAGTTGTGCATTAGTATGTATTTTTCTAAGTATTTGACATGTGTTTATTGCATAACAGGTTATTATTGTTGTGTTTTAGGAGTTATTTTGTATGTTTTTGTTTAGTTTGATTTTCATGGTTGTTTTTTTTTCATATATTTGATGTTGGTTTAAGGTAAAAATGTATCATTTTAGTGTAAAAATGGAGGGTGGCCACCTTTGTGATTGAGATAGGGACCAAGAGAGGAGAAGAGAAGTGGAGGAGTTATAAAACAAGAACCCACAATCGTGGGATCCCTAGCCTGAAGAGACATATAGGTTTCACCTATTTTTAGGTTTTTGTGACTATATAAGGGCACAAATACCTAAGGCCGAAGATAGCGTCGTGGGAACTTGCCTCCTTGAGCAAAAACACAGATTTAGAGCCTAGAGAGAGGTTGAGAATCAAGATTTCCATTCCAAATTGGGTAAAGAGCACACCAACTCTAGATTTTCCAGATTTGGGCAAAGAAGAAGAGGAGTTTGCTTCATCTAGTTCTTATTTTGTTTTTCTCTTCTAACATCTTTATTATGGATTGTTTGGTTGTTGGGGATATTAATGACATTATGAGTGGATAATAGAAATTGATACACGTGAGAGCAATCGGAGAAATTTAGAAAACACATCTCAAGCTCATGCATTTTTGCACAGTAATTATTGCACATGGAAAATATCTATACATGCATTCATGACATATTCCCGGTATAATTGTGAATACATG
>JAOTAY010000005.1:40119266-40135128 GCA_025629805.1 Erythroxylum baracoense
TCTCTGGCCCGGCCCATTGACATCCCTAGACCCTTCTTTTTGATTTTGTCCAAACCTATAAAATATTAGGAACGGTCCTGAATCTACCTGTTCAAATAATTCCTTGTTCATCAAACAATCAATAACAAATAAGGTAATCTTTTGCATTTTCTTTATTTATGCAAATTCATGGTTAATCATGGGACGATATCTAAGGTTGGTGTTATCATAGTCTTGTTTTTTTTTTTTTTTGACCCTTCTCACGTCCTATATGAGGCCATGACCTGATTCCTTTATCATTATCACGTGCTTCCTACTGCCGGAGATCGCCGTCTTCGATATCAATTGATAGCAACGAAAATATTTAAGAGAAATTAGAAAAAAAAATTAGAGAGAGATGAGAGAGAAAATTCTGTTATTTGCCAAAGTTGTTTGCAGTCGTTGTTTCAACGGTTAGTATAGCCGTTGATAACTCTCCTTTCTTCACTCAACAATTGTCACACTATTTACAACAAAAGTCAAAAAAATTCCATACTAAAGGTTTTTCTAAGGCCAGACGAGAGAAGATTTGCTCAAGTATTATCGCCTCTTAAGGAGGTCTGCCGCACAACTCTTACCCTTCAAAATGTTACCTCGGCAACCCTTTTGCTATCAATTGACTGCAACCTCAGCAGACAGGAAACGGGAACGAAGGTTGCCTTGCCCTGCTACTTTTGTCTTGCAAATCTTGAGAACCTGCACAGCCTCCTCCACCTTGGCTGCCAGAGACTCTGGTGACTCTAACAACAATAGTAGTTCCGAATTGTCCATCTCCAGGAGCATTCCAGTAATTTTTGCAACAAGATCAGGCTTGCGGGTAAATGCAAATCAGCAACTGTTAGTTTGGATTGCACTCTTTGTCTTGATAGTTCACGTGAAAGCAATAATCTATATAATCGAGATATCTAACAGGATACAAATCAAGCCTATACATATACACGAAGTGGGAGTTCTATCCAATACTAGGAATGTCCCTTCACATCCTCCTCCAGAGGAACCTCCTTTCATTAACTACATTCAGATTATAGTTTCCTGCTATTCAACCAGAGCCTACCAAGAAACTTAAAAGACATTTAGACCCCCAAATTTGATGACAAATACAACCTTCCAGATAGGTTTGAAAAAGACTGATTAGTCCACAACTAGTACCTTATGCTTCTGAACAATAGGGTACAGACGCTCTCCAAGAATCTGTTTCTGCTCCTGCGGGGAGGCAGCAGCAAGCAAGCTGCTCAGCGTATCTGGTCCCTGTGACACAGCTCCATTGGTATCAAGAGCAGCAGATGCGGCCCCAGATCCTTTATTCAATTCACGCGTACGACCACTTGGTACATACATGCTCTGACCACCCCACTACAACCAAATTGATACAAATCACAATAAACAAGCAAACACATATGGAGCAAATGTTGTCCGCAACCAAGGGTTAAAGTGGTTCTGTATGGGATAAAACAACCACCAACATCTATATGATATTACCCAACAAATTTAAACCGTTAGTGATGGTTTTGTTGAAAATAATTGTTTGATATAGAGAGACTCCTTCTGTATCAACTAAGCCAGCTCCACAATGGAAAATACCCGGCACTACTTGTTATATCATACGAATCTGAGCAATTCACCGTATCATATAGAACTGACTACAAGATTCTAATTCACAGATGCATTGTACAGATTCAAGGTCATCTCAGAAGTTACAAAGCATCCAATAACAATGATCAAGCATGAATTCACAGCATATCAATGAGGCAAAAACAAACCTTTTTGCTTAGATCTTTTGAAGCAGAAACCGACAGAGTGCGTTGCTGCATATATGAAATAGACTGAGGACCAACCTCAGGAAGCATGCAACCATTGAACCTTCCCCTGCGTTGCCTGTGCTGCCTCTGAGTATTTGGCATCTGCCACAGAATCTCAAGGAGTCTCAAGTAAGCCCAACTATAGTCTGAACTTCTGAACCACTCAGTATGCGATGAGATCATGAAATTGGTATAGATGGAAATCTAATAAAACAAGAGACTTGGCTAGGAGTGGCTCAATTGATGAGCTAAGATGGAAGTGCTTACAATAGGAAGTTCTGCTGGTTGAAACGTTGGTCTGTTTGGAGGTACAAAGCCATTACCCATCCATCCTGGCCTCATACCCAGAGGCTGGTACATCAGCCTAGGTCGTGGAGATACTTGTGTTACAACACCAGATGGAACTGTACAATAAAGTTGCGGATATCCAACAGGCAATACACTGGAAGGTGAAGCTACTCCAGTCACTACATGTGCATGTTCCAGCTGCAGTCTTGCTTGCCTGTCCTCCTTCCTTTGCGCAATAGCCACATATAATGGTTTTCCATGAAAAATAATTCCTGTAAAATTACCCAAAATGAGCGATTATCAACTTCTTCAAAAGAACTTGTTATTTTCACAGCATAGCAGTAAGCATGCAACATATGTATCATTGGATAGTGATTCAATCAACCTCGACATGATGCAAGAAAACCTACTCTCAGAGTTTGAAAGATACTCTTTGAACTTTTTACACTTTCATTTCTTCATGTTTCCATTAATGCACATGCTGCAGTACCCTACTTTGAATTTCGTTCATTAGACTTGCCATTAATCTTTAAGGCTGCATTTAGACATTAAACACTATACTTTGCCTTATTTTAGCCCCCTACTCTTTTAAGTTACTTTCAAAATAAAAATATCCAAGAGGGCAAACATATTGAAATTAAATTTTACTACTAAAATGTTCAGGGCTCTGTCTCATATACACAAGCTTCTTAACTTACCATCAAGGGTGTTAACAGCTATATTGGCCTCCTCAAGACTTGAGAAGCAGACAAATCCAAACCCCTTGCTAATTCCTTTCTCATCTCTCATGAGTTTTGCAGATGTAATTGTGCCACATTGACTGAAGTGTTTTCTGAGGTCTTCATCAGTGACATCATCTTCAATGTTTTTGACATACACATTCAAACCCTACAATTCAAGAAGGATAAAAATGCATTAATATTTCAATGCAGGAGATATGTGCATTCAGACTGAGATTTATTTCTACTTCACATTTTATAGCGGGAATAATGTCTGTTTCACATTTCAGATTTACATATATTAGCTTGCAACACTAGATACCCAAAAATTCTGGGGTTAAAATCATTATCAGATATCAGAACCATGCAAAACTAGTCTTACGTACTTCATCTTTTGTTAGTATATTTTATAATAACCTCTTCTCATCAAGAATGATGTGTCTGTGATTTTCTATCCATCTCCTGAATCTTTTCTTTTTTGTGCTAATTGATCCGTTGGATTTTCGCATCCAATCCTACTTAATAAATTAAATAATTACATATATATAATCAGGCTCCTGCAATTCTACAATTCCACCTTAATGCCAATATTTTGAGAGATGTTTGTTTCAGAAGTTTCTACAATTGCAATTTATCCTCTTCTTTTCTATTAAAAGGTGACTTTGAGTCAATTTCTCATCATAACAAGAACCCAACATGATATTTGTGGTACGTTGATAATGTTCCCAAAATATGCACGTTGCTATTATTTGGCTATGCTGCAGAGAAGAAACATTAAAATCATGCCAGATATCCATAATTTTTTTGGTACATCTTGTGGAAGTTGGAATAAAAACTCCCCTATATCACATGCAAAAGTGAATTGAGAAAGACAGACGCAGAACTACCTTGTATTTCAAGATCTGCTCTTTATGTTTCTCCTCAAATTGTCGACGTAAAATCTGTTCTCTCTCTGCTTTCTTCTGTGCCCTTCCAACGTAAAGAACCTTTGAACCTTTTCAACAGACACATAAACATATTGAATAGCTGAGAAAATGGAACAGAAGACTTTAATGCTCTTAACAGGTGTTACCAATCCTCAGTTAAGACCAAAAGGGGATACAAAATACAACGTACCAATTTCCAATCCATCCATCGCTTCCAATGCCTGTCTGGCATCATCTGGCTTATCAAAGTTCACAAAACCAAATCCTTTTGAGGTCCCATTTTCGTCTTTTGCAATTACCAAGCTAGCAACTTTTCCAAATTTGGAAAATTTCTCCTTCAGAAACTCGACTGTGACATCTGGATCCAAGTTTTTGACATATAAATTTGTGTATTTTGCATCAGGATTGGACATAATGCGCTCACTTTTCTTTACAAAATTTCCAACGTATCTGCACCATGAGTTCAAGTGTTAAATAAATAGAGAAAAGATTGTCATAAAAATGCCAAAAAAGATCAAGTTAGATGCTAATTGAACACAAGAGTAGGACATATATGTGCTAAATGTTAAATTTGAATGATATTACATGAAGAGCAAAGGGTCAAAATTGGGATGATACTCAACACGTCAAAAAAGAAAAATTTACACTTACATCTGCTTGTCACCAACAGTGGAGCCATTCAGCTTCTCAATTGCAGAATTTGCTGACTCTTCAGATTCAAATTGAACAAAACCATAGCCTTTGCTCTTTCCTTTGTCAAAAGTGGCAACTTTGCAAGATACAATATTACCAAATTGGCAAAACAAAGTTTGCAGCCCCACATTGTCGACTGATTCACTCAAGTTCTATCAATGATTATGGTAATATAAGATGCAAAGCCAATTATGTTAGCACAAATGCAGTTATGTATAATACTACGAAAGGAGGAATACCTTAACGAATACATTTCCTATTCCACTCTTTCTCACATCAGGGTCACGGTTTGACCATGTAACCCTTATCAATTTTCCTTTTATGGCAGTGTGATTTTTTGCTTCAATTGCTTGGATTGCTACTCAAACCAGAGAAAGCGACATCAACTTAAGTAGTTTGGACAAGCATCAAAAGGTATATACGGTAAGAAAGAAGAAAAAAATGAAAAGTTAAAGGCAAATCCGGATACAGCAAGAATAGCTTAAATCAGGAAAGCTCGATTAGTGTTCCCTGATAAGAAATCAAGGAGTATCCGTGCCCCTCTCATTTACCAATACACGTAAAACAGAGCACTAAAGCATGCAATCAAGAAGCCTCATTAAAACAAAGAATATTTTGTCACTTCGGAATTTTCATATTCTCCATTTCCAGCCTTCTGATCGTGCATTCCCGGAAGCAAAAATATTTCTTTTCCGATTAATTACCAATTATTTCATTCCATGGCAGCCAGCGGACAAATATAAAACGTCACTTCGAGAAACAAATTAAACAGGCCATGGAGGAGCTAAAAGAAAATCGTCCCTTAAGTTTCGCTCATGAAAGTTATACGTCGTGCATAAGGTAGCAAAAATGGAGTAAAAATAAAGAAAGTCGAACAGATGATCAAAAGATGAGGAGATGATTGAAAACACGTATAAAAAAAAAAATCGAAAGCTAACCTCCATTTTCTGGCATGCATTAAACGAATTACAGTCAAACAAACAGAAGTCTAATGAACCATACTACTGGAGCTCAAAACCAGCACCAATTAAACATTCCAATTCTTTCTCCATTTCCCGCGAACAAAACATAAAATGCACAGATTAACAGAACAAATAGAGCAGACAATACAGAAACAAGCAAACAACATCGCTTAGAAATCCACCATAATAAGCTCGTAAACAGAAAAAGGAAATGAAATCAGTCAGCACTACGTCGAAAGACAATCATCAAAAACGCAACATTACCATCTTGACGAGAGATGAAGTTGACGTAACCGTAACAGAGTGATCTCCCGGAAGATGAGTCTCTACAGACGCGTACAGAGGCAAGGCCGTTGAACTCGAAGAAGGCCTCGAATAGCTGAGCTTCAGTAACGTCGGGATGGAGGTCGCCCACGTAGAGCGACGCAGGCGCTGTCGTCGAAACCGTCGAAGGTGTCGCCATTGTAATCGGTTTCTCAAATTCAGAAAATGCAGTTTCCAAGAAACAACCAAAACGAAGCTAACAACCGCTAGAGTGAGAAATTGGAGAGAGAGAGAGAGACTGGCGTTTCTTGTTTTCTGTTTTTACAGTGGTTTTTGGGACTACAAAAGGAAAGGATTACTAATGAGAGAGTAAATAGACGAACTTTTTAAAGGGAAATTGGAGAGAGGGTGGGAGTGGTCTGGTGCGGTGTGGTGAACGGAGATTTTGCATGGACGCAAGAAGTTAGAGCCCTCAGTAACGGTTGCGTGAGGTGGGAGCCACTACCACGCGCATTTATACACGTTACTTCACGCTTCGCTGACGCTTCCTTCCTTTTCGCTATTATTAAATGGAGGTGCGGTTAGAAGTTACAAAATTAAATTTTGGTTGTAATTGGGATCTAAAATTTAAAGGACTAATCTTTCCCAAAAATTTTTATGATTCAATTGATTAAACTATAAAAATTTTAAACCGTTCACTTTTTACTTTCCGATTTGATTTATTTGAATTATTTTTATTATTAAAATTGATTAATTTATTAATTAATTGATCAATTTTTGTAAATCAATAAATTCTTATAAATTAAAATTAATTGATTAATACTCATTTAACAATTTTTTTAATTAAACGACATATTATTTAAACATATTTTAAATTCTTTAATTTTATTTAATTCTCGAACGTTTTCTTATATTCTAATTAAACTTTTTAATCATTAAACTTTTTATTCTAAAGGTTTAATTTTCGGTTCTGTTTTTATAACATTAATCTTTACCATCAGAATAACTTTTTTTATATAATTAATTAAATTGACTTTTATTTTCACCAATAAATGTTAAACTTAAAAATTAAAACAACATTATTTTAATTCAAAAATTAGATCAAACTTGATTGGATACATTATCATTCATAATCACAAATAATTAAAATAAGAGTGAATCAGATGATTAGATATAAATATGTCAAATTTGTAAAGCCAATTGTATGTAGTTATGCCTAAATCATACAATTAAATCACAGCATCTTGTTTAACATAAGTTGATAAAAGAGAAAAAGATTTAACCGTATGAATTAAATTTTAAAAAGTTGTAGGTTTATGTCTCAAAATATTCATCTATCCAACAACAAAATATGCCTAATTTCTTCAGTATCCTTCTCACTGGATATGCATCCTAACCTTCTTCTGCAGACCTCTTCTGGTTCTGCGTTTCCATCATCCAATTCATCAGGCAATTGCTTTCTTGCATTGCACTTACTGTTTGCAAACAGAAAACATTCTCCTTCACAGATTTTAGAAAAAGGAAGAAGTTCTCCCACAAAAAAGATTACTCGGATGCTATACTCAAAGTTGAAGTACATTTTGGAGGAATCAAATTTGCTTATTCGCATACTCTACACGGATATTCCTGCCATCCAACAACTAGAAAGCACCAGAAAATGAATGAATTAACGAATACCTCTTTTATCTTGGAACAAAGAAAACACACAGGAGTCCTAATCCTTAAGAAAATAAAAGTCTTTACCTGACCATCCATTCCTTTTAAAGCTCTGCTTGCTGCATCTTCAGAGACGAATTGCACAAACCCATATCTTTTTGATTTCCCAGTCACGGTATCACACATAACTTTAACTGCCAAAATAAACCATGTAATTTCTATGACTTTATGGGTGGACGAAAGGGGAAGGGAAATTCTCAAAGAACAGAGCATTACCTTTAATTATCTCACCATGCAATCCGAAAACATCCTTTAAAACGGTCTCGTTAGTATCATAAGAAAGCCCTGCAACTTGAAACACATGTTCATTCCCTGAGTTTGATGCAAAATGTTTAAGAAAGTAACTAATGCTTAACCTTCCTTCCTTCCTTAGATAAATTATTTGTATGAGACTTAGCAATGTTGAAAACAACTATGAAACTGAACATCCAGAAGTCAATTATTCATATAAACAAAAAGGGCAAAAATAGGCACCTCCAACGAATAATTTGGTAGAGAGGTGACGAATTGGCAATCGGAAAGCAGAAGGAAGTCGAGGAGAGAGACTAAAACAACTATATAAATACTGCCTGCCTCGCCCTAGCCAAATCATGAATCATCAAAAACCTTCAATGCGGAAAACGATGAAGGGTTAATAAGGAGCAGCGTTACCGCTTGTTCGCCTTCAACTATAAAACCCAGTAATCCCTAACCCTTTTCGTTTTTTTGATCTTTCGAAATGACGGGGGGGTTATCGCTGCGTCTTCAACTTGAGCGGTTACAACTTACAAGAGAGAGGGGTAAAAATGGCAAGGAGAGATTGGCTTCTGATTTCCGATGAAACAGAAGAATCGTGAGGCTTTAGTTTACTTTTTACTCAAACACCAGCCACAGACGCAATTCACAAACCATTTATCTTGAGAGAAGTAAAATAAATTTTATCCTTAAATTTAATTTTTTTGACTTGTTTAGAATAAGCGTGTAAGACCAAAATCATTGTTCAACACGTGTAGCTCATGCAACTTCTGTTTGTTTACCACAGATGCAGCATTTTGAGAAACAGTAATTCTATATTAGATGGGGATGGGGTTGGGGTACAAATACAAAACCAACATAACACATGAATACAACGATACTTTACAATTAAGGCAGGCACTGCAGATGGATGATACTTCCTTTACAACAAAAATTGCTGAATAGAATCAAAATGCTCCA
Organism: Erythroxylum baracoense; assembly: GCA_025629805.1. Lineage (NCBI taxonomy): Eukaryota > Viridiplantae > Streptophyta > Magnoliopsida > Malpighiales > Erythroxylaceae > Erythroxylum > Erythroxylum baracoense. The sequence continues at coordinate 40,127,846 of JAOTAY010000005.1, forward strand.
ATCACCACCAATTACAGGCAAAGAACAATTACTTACTGGACAACTACCTATAGGAGCATCGTGAACAAAGAATGAACTTTAAACCTGAAATCCAATTACAAAATTTGGAGCTTTATTAACACTAGTATGTGCATTAAGAGAACCATAATACGCAGACGTAGCATCTTCAAGAGCATTTCTCTTGAAGAGTTGTTTGTACGCAATTGTCCAGCATTGATGAAGTCCTTACTAGAAGTTACAGAGACATTTACAGCTAAGGAACCTGGGACAGCACAAATCAACAGGGAAAATGTTACCATGGATAGAGGGGATGAAGTATTCAACTAAAAAAACCCATTCATGATAAAACTTACAGTCATAGTTGGCCCATCCAATCCTTTGATGAGTCAGGTCATATACAAATATCTTGTCTTTCAGCACAAGATCTGCAAATTGAAGAATGACAAGACGATCAAAGCCATAAAACTAAAAGATCGAGAGCCAAATAAAAAATGGCAGTCATAACATAATTCTGTTAAAGCTACGAGATTTCCATCACATCAAGATCACTCTTTTGATTTGATAGGATCATAAAGAAGAATGTTCACAAGAACGTGATCCCAACTCAAGTAGTCATTTTAAATGCTTGAGAGGCTCAGCCAGTCCATGTAATTCTTCTGAAATTTACCATGAAAAGACAGAAACCATTTTTCTTTTTTTTCCCCTTTCTTTTTCTTTTTCTTTCTTGGATTGGTGCCTAGGGGTGGTCAGGGGACGTTTTGGCAGGGCGCGGGTATACTGTTGAACAGGGAGAAGAGGTTTTGTAGGGGACAACAATGCCCTACTAACAATGCATATCACACATGACTCACTGACAAACAGATCGGTCTTCTCCAAGCCACACTTTCAACCTAGTTGGTCAATGAAAAAGAATCTGGCTCTAGTTCAGACTAACCTCCTAATATTGTCACTCCATTTTGAGCTTTCTGGAAACCAACGCACCACATTGCAGCACCATCCTGCTAAAATAAAAGAGGTTCTATCAAACTTCATGCAATGCCATTGAGATGCTTAAAACAAAATAAAATGATTGTCCAAAGGTGAATCGAAGAAATTTACAAAGAAGCCATAATGTGTCAAGTATTCCTCAGGCTTTAACACCATGGAAGCATCACCAGCAAAATTAAGGCTGACTGGAGGAAATATCGTGGAGATGCTGCATATGAAAGAGATAATTGCTGCTCAACTCACAAGAACCAAAAAAAGGAAAACACGAAAAAGAAACAATACAAAGTACAGCAGAAAATACAATTTGTATTGTGGCAAGCATATCAGACAAAACATTAACTAGAAACAAAGTAAAAGAGTGAACCTGGATGAGACTTGATAGCATTGGTTTCCTTTGTATATAATGGGAGTTGCAGATTGTGAGACAGCGGATGTTATCTAAACATTCAGTAAGCAAGTCAACTTCACAGCAAAAGAAAGCAGCTCAAGATAAATCATTTCAATAAATCCAATTCATGAAGTATACATCATGTCAAATCACCATCAAGCTCGTTGGGATTAGCAATTTCTTCACTTAACAGGGAGAACCTATAAGCCCTTTTATCTCGATTAATCTCTTCAGCTCCCAACATCCCTTTCCAAAATAGTGTCTTTCTAATGCTAACAAAATTTTATACAGATGAATACCTGACTCTTCATCACACGTAATAACCTCTCTGACTATACTTGTTTCACCAAAGGATCTAAGGATTATCCCAAGTTCTACACGCTTTTGATGCCAACTTTAAGTAAAAAATCAATAAAAAACTAATATATTTTGACACTTTACTCTTTTTAACAATTTTTTGATGATCATCATAAGCAAGGAGTTAAACTACGATAGGATTTATAACAAACTAGGCTATTGACCTTTGATTGTACAGAATGAGATCTAGTTAGCCTATGATACATTCTATGAGAGAGTCTTCACATAGTGAAAGTAAGTTGTTCATGTTCTCTAGAACTCATAGATGCAATCGTAAGTGGCTTTTGGAGAGAAATGTGTAATTGTGTCTTCTACTTAATCTAAACTTTGATTGGAACAATTACTTACAGCACTGACAAAAGGATCAAAAGCTTCGTGGACAAGGTATGCCAAAGTTGTGCCTGTGTCAATGATAGTTCCTTGATTATTCGATGTTGCAAATGCTGAAGGATCAATGGGCAGCAGTTGACCATTAACAGCAATGCTCTGTAGATATAAATTATAGTGGGGCCTGAAAATTTAGGATGAAACAGTTAGTCTAGACACACTTTTCCAGTTGCAATTTCTGGGTCAAAGAGGTGAAGAGAGTATTGAAGGTGCAGTGTTAATATTGCTGGAGGTTCATAAGAAATCAGTAGAACATACTGTGATGGGACAAGTGGAGTATACACAATGCCTGGCTCCAAAATCTCGCCAAGAACCAAAATACCACCTCCATTGCCCTCTCCTCTCAAGCAATGAGAGAATATTCTGGGTGTTATCCCTCGAGATGACAACTGTGATATGACTGACAGCTCTCCTTGACCAAATCCAAAAATTCCATCAATTGCTTTATCCGTCTTTGTTAAGTCCCCAGATTGGTAGGTGCTACACCTGTTTCCAGAACCATGAGTGCAGAGATAAATTACTAAAAAAAATTGTTGTAGCATCAAAGAGAAAATAAGACAAGAAACAGAAGACATAGTACAAACAACAATCTTTACGAGTTTCATGCTTCTGTTACACCTCATTTCTATTATCAGTTAGAAATTACCTACCCAAATACAACAAGGGCTGAGGAGTTGGCAGTTAATGACTCTCTCAAAATAGCATCAAAACTGAATATATCGGACACATAATATCCCAATGTTCCACTTCCATCTCCGTATTGAAATGAGTAGATGCATTGATTACTCTGCGAAGTGCACTGAGTTGCTGTCGTCTGAGCAGCGGATGTGCAAAAATTGTCTGAACATGGGACTAGTCCAGCAGTTGATGAACTGGTAGTATCAAAATAATTGAGCTGAATCTACAAAATATAGAATAAGCATGAAATCAATTTCTAAGTTCAAAAAAACTATTTTGACTTTTAAGGCTAAGTATGGAGAGAACAGGGTTTACTCCAAGGCCACTGGATTGCGGGCAATTACGGCAGGAACTGCAGGTAACCCACAAGACATCACTTCCAGTATCAATCTGCAAGTTGAATTCTCTAGGAGGAGATCCCAGTTTCACTTTTGTGAAATATAGCCTAAATGAAAACAAGAGATAAAAAATTAAAGAATATAATCAAATTCAATGCTCCAAATTCTGCTATAAAGAAACCAGCATTTTATAATCTTATCCAAAGAGAATTATAATAATTGGAAAACAGAAGGAACCAAGTATATTACAAGGGTGTTGAAGATCCACCGACCCTGATAGAAAAGAACACCCGAAAAAATAACAGCAAAAACAGAATGAGTCAATAATTATATTGTCATATGGCATAACAAACACAGGAAATAAACAATTCAAATTTTATCACAAGCGAGAATACAAACTATATGTTGTTTCATTTGCAAATATGTAAAATAGAAGATGAAAAGGAAAAAGAAAGCAAACAAAAGAATATCACTTTTTGGTTTTTCATCCTTTTCACTGCTCTAGCAGAAAGTATCCAAAAATTGGACTCCAGTTAACCAAGTTGCGAGTTGTGGTAAAAAATCTATAATCATTTTCGGAATGCTGACCCAGAAAAAGAAAATGATGGCAGAAACGTCCACAGGCTTGCCAATTCCAAATAAAACAGTCCATAAAACCTCTTACAGTAATCGATCGTGAAAATTAGGAATAAAAAAACATTAAAAAAAAAGAAAAGGAAGTGAAAGGAAAAGTATAAGAATCTGCACCTGACTAAGCATTAAACAAAAGAGTTGCAAAAGTTCCAAGAAGCAATGCAAACCCATGAAAGATCAAATTTAAACAGAAAAGAAGCTAAAAAGATTGAAAGAAATACCCAACGAGGTAGGGATCGGAGGTTCCTTGGACAGAGAAGTCGACAACACCGCCAGCAAAGCTCTGCAAGAGGCGGGCATGCCTGACTCTGTCCCAAGCTTTAAGTTGCTCCAACTCCAGACGTTGCTCCAAAGGCAAAACCCTCTGGAGAGGGAGAACAGTAGCAGAGTGAACCACCGACATGGGCGCAACTAATGCTAATGTCACAATCAAGAGGTACCAAAGAGCGCGCATTTCTGGTGGGTTTTTCTAATTCTTGAAAGTCAGGCAGTGATGATGCCTGGTTTGAAGCATTTGAGAGAGATAAGAGTAAGATAAAAGTGTGGTCACGAGTGGTAAGGACGCAGAAGGCGTCTAGGCGAGACTGCGTGAGAGGTGGATGCTTGAGACTCAGAGAGTTGGCTACTTCAAGTTCGTGTAACTAAGTATTATGCAAACAAGTGCAAAGTCTAAAACACCCCTTGCTATCAAAAACAAAAATAAAGGGTAATTTGGTTGAAGCCAAGGATGTCCTCAATCCAATTGTCCAAGCAAAACTAAATAAATATCCTATGTAACTGCAATGTCGAAAAAGCAAAGTGCAAAACCCTTTTTCTTTAATTTTTGGTGTAAAAAATTAAACTAATTATAGAAATTAGAAAACTAAATGACAGTGTGATACGGTGCGTATCGAGCTTGACCCCAGAGTCCTTCCAAATCCGGAGTTGTGGAAATTATTGGTAGAGTGTGAAGGTCTGTTTTGTGTTTTCCTTTTCTGTCAGCGTCCAAACAAGTGGCCTCAATTAGGGTCCACCTTCCGATGTAGGTCAATTTTCGTTTTTATTAATTTTTGGCAAGGCGACGCACGTCAACCCTCAAGTTCCACCCGACAATGAATCCAGTAATTATTGTCTCCGCCACGTTGGATTTCGTGCTATATGCAGTTTCCTGTGTGCTTTGTCATTAAGACCCACAAGTAATCTTTTACTCAATGATGATTAAAGTATCTATGGAAGTGTGTACATGAAGTATTTCTACTTGGGAAGCTTCGTCATTATTAATTTAATAGGCGCAAATGTAAATGTTGTTTATTGCAAAGCTAAAATTTACTTTGATATATGGCCACAAAAAAAAGGTATATTGTTCGGACTCCAACCCAATACCGTACTAATTGGTACCGATCACAGGACAACAGGAAAAGAAAGAATTTTATAGACCGCTAATTAAACTAAAAAATAAATAAAGAATTTTATAGACCGCTAATTAAAATAAAAAATAAATAAATTTATCTAAAATTTATTTGATAAAATTTTGTATAATTGGAATTATACAAAGTGATTATAAATAGCATAATTTAAATATTTTTTAACTTTTTTATATTTCATATTGAAAATATGTGCACTTTTTAGTGAATAAATGTGAAAATTTGTTAAAATATGTAAAAATAACATTTGAAATTAACATTTATTACAAATGCATACTTTTTATTTTATATTATTCTTAATTTTATATATGTACGAGAGTTAAATAATCTTTTTGATGCTATTTCTTGCGGTTATTACTTATATGAGAAACGTATGAAAAAATATTAATAAGAAAAAAGAGATTTTTAAATTAGAAATAAATTAAATAATTATTATATTAAATTAACGTTATGATAATTTCTTAAAGTAAAGTTAAAAATTATATAATATAATATATTGAGAGAATATTTTATAATTATATAAAATTTAAAGATTATTTTATAATTATCAAAAAATGTCTCGACGGTAATATACTGAAATCAAATTCAATACTAATTCCAATATGAAATTCGACTCTAAACTTGGCTCCATTTAAGCCACATTTTGGCAGTCCAAGACCCAGAGGAAAGCTAGTCACTGAAGAAATATAAGTTTCATACGCAAGCATAACAAGCGCTTTGAAGGTTAGTACAGGCGTATAGCTCTGCTACTTCTCTTATGCACGAAAACATTTCCATGTTCAAACAAGCAACCAATCTCTTAGTTTTGACAATCGATTTGGATCTATCCTCTTTAATCGCATTAGTTTCCTGAAATTATGAAGAATTTAAGGTTAGTTTTACGTTTTTGAGGATATAATATGCATCCCTTAATAGAGGGGGCGTGGTCGTACATACTTTTAGGATCGGTTTAAAGTCTTACAAGGAAAAATCCAGCTTGAAATGGAAAAGAGACCAGAATCAATTAGCAATGATGATCATCACACCCTCCACGTTAACCCCATGTTTAATCATATTTGCTCATAATGATATGGATGGATACACTTCCAAGTTCAACTACCGTACTAAACAAAATTTTATGCATTGAAAAGGTAAGAGTGTAGTGTAGGCCACTTCAATTGATTCAGTGTTAGTATAACACATTGTTAATTATGAGCTGATTTGTAGATTGGATAGCGGACTTTTTCTGCTTTCTGTCAAGAAAGGAGATGTTTACATGTGAAATTAAGAGATGGTTATAGGGCGACAACGAGGAGTAGCCTAATGGCTTCAGCTCCTCACTTAAAGCTTTTTTTCAAAAAGGAGGTTTTGAGTTCGAGTCACGTCAAAGGAGGAGAAATAGGAATTTGTCTTATTGATGATCCTCTAGCCCTCTGGGCACAGCTTCTTGATCGGATCAATTACGGACGTCTCGCTTCCAGCGGCAATGTGGGAGTTGAAGCTACTAGGGAACCTGATGCTGAGTAGGGGACCAACGATCAATCAGCAGTTGACCAATCGAGTATGTGACGACTTCTTGTGCGCAGAAGTGTACAGGTTACGTAGGAACCTGAGGAGTCTTAGAGTTTCAGATTTACATCCTCTAGGGTTCTTAGAGTAGGGTCTTAAAAATTTATGATTAGTCCGACTAAATTGGAATACCTAATGTAATAAAAAAAAAGAGATGGTTACAGGGTCTTTTGTCACCTCTTGCGTTCTCATTTTAAGTCTCGTCAATAATTTCAGGCGGCTACTACCTTCTACGCGTGTTGTCCATAAATTTCCGAAGCCATATAATTCGCTGGGTCCGTTAAACAGCAAGTCAAGACTGGAGCCGACTTAAAGTCTCCTCTTCAGAACACTCGAGTAGATAAATACGGGAAGTCATAAGTTACGTTGTTTGATATCCGGTGAAAATAGTACTGAAACTAAGAGCGCGTTTGGTTCAGCTTTTGACAGGTAGAAAAGTACTTTTTTCCATCGCAAAAGCTATTTTAAGGAAAAAATGAGTGTTTGACTGTAAACTTCAAAAGCACTTTTGGAGTAGAAATAGCTTTTTTAAAAGCTAAAATACAGCTTTTTCAAAAGCTCAAA
>JAOTAY010000005.1:40141840-40165881 GCA_025629805.1 Erythroxylum baracoense
TGTCATGAATGCATGTACAGTCATTTACATGTGCAAAATTCACTATTCACGTGCATATATGAATGCATGAACATAGCAATACAATTTTAAACACTCCTAACCCGTTCCAATTTACTATTTTACCCTTCCCATAGGTGAGGGGATGTTACACGGGTAGTTGTATAATTATCATATGCTACCTATACAAGACTTGAGAACTCATGTGTCAACTATCCATTGTGTGATTCATGAACTCCTATGTTCTAATTATGGAAATTTCATTCATTAAAAATAATTCATTTTTAGCACTTCAAAGGATATTGTTGCCTTCAAAGAGGGAGTTATTGATGATGATATGGACTACTCATAGGAATGGCAAATATGGCTTGTGGCCCATCGCGCTGGGGGCCAGGACACGGGCCGGTCAGTCCCTGGCTCCATAGTCTGAGTGCAACTCGACCCGTTGCCATCCTTAAATACTCATGGTCAAAACGTACGTTTCATGGTGATGTGACTTTCTTAGTATAGTATAGGAGGAGGAAAGTGTTTACGAGCATGTTTCATAGTAGTTTATCATTCAAAATTATTAGGATGATCACTTCATATAATACATGAAATGGGTACTTTTCATGCTTATTATATTATTTTTAAGTTTCTGCTAATTAGCATTAGTTATCTTTAGAAAAAAATATTAGTTATTTTAGTATAACAATTAAGTTATGGATATTATTTGTTTTAAAAAAATGCAATGACATTTTAATTCTTTATTATTTTATATGTATGTATATGTTATATGTAGTGATTGTGAAATTTCTAAACAAATATTTCTAAATAGAATGGTTATTGATCAATTATTATATGGATGATGATTTAAAACTCATTAATCTTTTATAAGTAATTGAGAAAACAATTAAAGTTTCCATTTAGAAAGTTGCATCAAATTAATTAGAAATGACAACAAAATAAGTATGTCATTATGAAAACTTTGTATTTAAGGAAAATGACTACTATATATAAGAAAATGCATAAACACATCATAATTTTAGCTCATTCCATACATCTTTTCAATCACCAAGACAAATTAAAAATTTAATTTCAAAGAAAATCCTCTTGATTCTTAAAAGATACTTTTAGAAATATTTAAAGAAGTTTTTTTAGTCAATTTTGAATTAAAAAATTAAGTTGGAGCATTTAAAGATTTTGGAATCATAATTTTAAATTTGTTGGTCGACTTATATAGTTTAGTGGTTGACTTGTATAGGTTAAAATTGTTAAAATTTGTGCACTGGGACCTTAGCAATATTGGTTGATACCACTGCTTGATTAATGTGCTATATTGGTCGACTAATATGTCAAAATGATCATCTAATACTCTAATAACCAGTATATTAGTCGACCAATATTCAATAGTGGTTGACCAATACATAGAAACTAGTCACTAATAATAGCTTATTCTTGTTTTAATAGTCTTTAAACCCTATAAATACATAATTTCTCATGAGTTTAGACATAATAAAATATTTGGGTGTGTTATATACACATTTCTAAGAGCTTTTCAAAGTATTTTGATTATTCATTGTTGCATTGTGAAGTAAGTGAGCCTTTAGGTTATCAATGTAACACCCCGTGTTAGGGGTTAGAATATTAAGGAATTTCAGTGCACTTATTGCTTTGCATAATTGAATTTTCACTTATATGTGCTTATGCAATTTTGTATACATACAAATATTTGTACATGCATTCATTGACATTTTCGGGTATAATTAGTTTTAAAATTTCGATTAAGATGAGAATTGTGGTTTTTAGGTGTCGAAAATTTATTTGGTGATAATAGTTATTATTTCAGAATTTTGGTGAATTATGGATTAATTGTCTTGGATAATTAAATTGGTGTGTATTAAAATAAATTCCGCATTTTGGAGACATTTAGGATATTTTGGAGACTTATAAAAAATTTGAGGTATTTTTAGACTATGAAAAATAAAGAAGTAAGAAACAAATTATGGAGTGACAAATGGATCAATGATAGAGTGACACGTGGACTGCCTAAAGAATGACAAATGGCTTACATGCAATAGGGACATGTGGCAGTAAAATAATAATACATGAAATCACATGTTTAGGAAGGAAATTTTTGCTGTGTGTGTGTTTGTTCTTCACCGAATACATTTAGTTTTGCCTTTGTTATCCTGCACTCCATCACCAAAAAAATCATCTCCTCCTTGCTCCTCCATCGTTTAAAAGCATTTTTTTTTGTGTTATTGGCTTACCCACGTTACACCTTGTGAGTCTTCTACCATTTGAGAGTCTTGATTGTTACAAAATCATTTTGTAATCCAACATCGAAATCTATTGGTTGCTCTCCCCATTTTTGGAAATTTTTGCTGAAGTGAGAGAAATTTAAGACAATTAAGTTTATGCATGTTTTAATGTCTTTAATGGATGCATGCGTAATTAGAGTACACTTTCATGCTTGTAGATTGCTGTATGCGTAAATGGTGTTGATGCATGTGTGGGTAGTAATGAAAGATGCGGAAAAATGGAATATGCATACGCGAGCAGTGCAGTTTTTGATATGTAAGTATAAATTTTGGAATTTTGATTTATTTGTGTTAGGTAGAAGAAGTGGGTTAAGTGTCGTATGTGTTAATTGATGAATATAGAAGTGTAGAAGAATGAAAACACAGTAGTGAGAGAAAGCTTGTGTGAGGTTTCGATTTTCATGAATTATCATATAATCTTGCACTTGATTTGTTTACAGGTTATACTGGGTATAGAAGTCTCGAATATGTGATGTAGGAATGAAGAAAAACAGTGGAAGATAGAAAAAAATGAAATGAAAATGAAAGAAGCTGGTGGAAGTGCAGCATGCACGAGCGTGCATATTTGGTCGGTTATTTACGAATACCATCCTTTGATTTTTTTGCTATAACTTCTTCTCCCAACATCCAAATGACTCGATTCTTGAACCAATAGATTTTATCACATTTTTATACATCTCCATAACAATTGATAACCTTTTGAATGAATTTGAAAAAGATTAATTGTATGAAAGTGAGGGAATTTGTTGGAATAGTATGACCTGGAATATTTCACTGAACATACTTCAATATGTTGATTATATCTTGATCTGTAGAGATCAAAATGAGATTATTCTTGATTCAATTAAATTGGAGACATAAAGGTACAATTTTCCTGAAGAAGTAAAATTGTAATTCTGATTTTAAGAATTCCAAAATCTGTTATGAAGTTGAGTTAAGAGTTCTGTTGTAGCTTACAAACATTATGATATATTTTTGAGTATAACATTCAGTATATTGAATCAAATTGAATGATCTTGGTGTCATTAGAAACTTAAGACATAGAAGAACAATTTTTTAGAAGGAAGTATTAGCAAATAACTTTAATTTCTTGATGAGAATTATCATGAAAAATAGACTCGAAAGTTTGTTGTTAGACAAATCTGGATTGATCAATTGAGTATTGTTTTATATGAATGAATAATGTGACAAGATTCATGATCAGAAACTCGGAATTTATCATGAACATGCATTTTACATATTCAGTATACATGAATATGCATAAATGAATTCATAATCGTGCATAATAGTGATATGTGTATGTGTTAAATGCCTATAGACGAGCATGTCGAACGATCACTTCCAGATATTGCCGAGACTTCAAGGCGATGAGCAAAAAAAGGAGCTATTATGAGTAATTTAAGATAGTCTCATCTTCATTTATTCTGTTTGATACTGAATTGATTTGACCTATGCTTTGGGCATGAGTTAAATGTATGAATCTGTTCTGTTTTTAAAGCTGTTAAGTCCTAATTGTGCGTAAATAGGCATGCCTAAAAGGGTCTGCAACTGTTCCTGTGCACTTCGGTGTCTCTTGTTATTGAGACGTCAGTCTCTCCTATTTTATGATACCAATGATGGTATCTCCTGTCTAAGTCCCGTTACCCACTTTTGTTGACGGATTAGAGGTCATCTGGTTTTGTATTCTGTTACTTGTTGGATTTGATATAAACAAAATTATGTTTTGATCTGAAGGGATTGTGCCTTCTTCTGATACTCAATTCTGTTATCTGTTCTGAAATTCATTATTTGCTTATGCTATAACCTGATTCAATATATTTGATTATCAGTTTATGCATAATTTAGTTATTACTCACTAAGCTATAAGCTTAGCACGATAGATTTGTTCCGTGTAGGTCTTGAGAGATGTTTATAAAAACTGGGACAAGTCAGCCGCAATGGCCAAAGTAATCTAAGTTTTGGTTTTGATCATAATGTACTTTTGGGTTTAATTTTGGTTTGTATCTGATATATATGAATTTTGAATTTGCTTGTATGTTTGTAATAACTAAACTTCAGCTTGGATTGGGGTTTAAAAGAAATTTGTATTAAGTTCAATGTAATATCATGTATGTTTGCCTGAAATGTTTTATGGAAGTTTTCGAACGCTTTGATTTGTTTGTACTATTTTGTGTGGCATCTATATATCCTTCTAGAGAGTACGTGACTATTACGATATATATATAAAATAAGAATTTCTTTAAATAATTATATTACTAAATTATAATTAATTGATTAGCTGTAAGACCTAAACCACGAATTATATCATATATAAAGCTACAAAATTATCAAAACAAATTATTAAAAGAATTTTAAGTACTCTTTAACAGATGACACGGTGTAAAACAAAGGGAAAGAAAAAGTACCAATATGCTCCTTGACCAATACTTATGTTCATGTACTTTTAATATAAAATTTAACATTTTATATAAATATTAAATAGATAAAGGTATACAGTACTTATTTTTGTCTATCAAACTTTAGAATTAATTCTGATTTGATTATCAATTATAATAAAGTGTATACTGATCATGTTTATCATTTATAGAATATATAAAAATGTTAAGTATTCAATAACAAATAAAATTTATTCTTTTTCTTTTGTACAAGGGATGATATATTAAATATATGAGATTAATTTTGACTTATTAATTGATAAATTTTTTATCAATAAAAATGGCTAACCTGTGATATTTTATTGAATTTTGGTTTTAACAATTAATTAGCTAATATTTAATAAAAAATTATTAAAATTAGGATGCAATCTTAATTAATACATAGTATAATGCTAAATTCTTCATATTATGGAACTTTTAAATTTTAACTTTAAAGTTCTTACTAGTCAACAAGTAAAATTACAGCTTCAATTATTAATAAAATCCAAAAATAAAAATAATAATTATATAAAGTGAAATATAAAATAAAAACAAAATGAAAATTATTTATAAAATGGAAAGATTATCAAAAAATGATCTATAATTTATTTGATATGTATATATATATATAGTGAAAAATTATTTCATTGAAGTGAAAAAAGGTGATTACAAATTACATAAATGAACTTTTAATTTAATATAATGTAGATATATTTAATAAATATTTTTTAAATGTCATGTATTTTATAGTTTAATATTTAATTGAAAATTTAAAAAGTCTACGAATAGCTTTTTTTCAAGAATTTTTTAAATTTTATGTTAAATTCATTATAATAAATACATATTACTTTAAATTTTAAGTTATTGATTAATTATCATAAAAATTTAATTTTTACAAGTTTAAAGTCTAATTCAATTTTTCACTACCATATGTTTTAGAATTCATTATTAGATTAATCAAAATAAAATTGAATTCAGTTTATAAAATTTTAAAAGAATTTATTAGATTAATTTCATAGAAATAATTTATAATGGTTGATCATCGATTGTTTATAAAATAATATATATAATTATTTATATTGAATGAAATTATTCAAACATGAAATATATATATATATAATAACTAACTTAATATTTAAAAACCGGTAAAAGATAAAAAATGCTTAGTCAACTTTAAAATCAACGAGCATTTTTAATTTCAAATAGAATTCATGTTGAGAGAGTTTGGTCTAACAATTTGAAAGATTGGATTACCTTTTATAAAACCAACTTAAAGGTCACAATAAATTATGTTTTAATATTTATATTAAAATGATATTATTTTGATAATTTTAAGAACTCCAACTCAGATTATTCAAGTTAAGCTTCGAATTGTATCTTAAAAGTGACCTATTTCAATTTTCAATTCTATCCAGCACATTCAATATAGCAATAGTAAAATTTAATATTCCTGGTTACAAATCATATATTCTGGAAACTTCCAATGGACCCATATGGATGGTCCAATTCAATAGTCCAATGAACAAAATGTTTCAAGATCTATCAGACAAAGTTCTCCATTTTTACAGTTAACCGGTTGAGTAGAACAAAGAATGGCCGATTCCACTACGACGGTGCTGGAGAGCAAACCGCCGGCTGCGGAGCCGAAGAGATCATGGGGAGATGAGGTGGACGAGGAGGAGGAGGAGGAGAACCCCAATGTAGGAGATGATATAACCAAACCGGAGGATAAAGTCGTCTCTGAGTTGAAAGTCGACGAGTTGAGCATAGCCGACGAGAAGAAGGCTAATAAGTTCCTGGATGACCCTGAAGACTCCAATATTCAAGCTGTAAGATCTCTCTTGAAGTCTCTTTTTTTCGTATGTTGCGAATTTGAGTTGGTGAATACAGTAAGATGGCTTTATTTTCTCGGTAGTATTTTGTTTGTATAAACTGTTTCTTCAATTGATTTAAGTGAAGTCCTTGATTTTTCGTACGTGTGTGCCTTAAGAGTATTATAGGGTAAACTTTGTGTTGTAGAACATGCGCTGGTCTTTCTCTTTATACTGATTTGGATCCAAAATCATATCTTTATATGATATATAGTCGATTGAGTTAAAAAATTTACTTCTTACGAGGTAGTGATAAGTACTTTAGAGTTGTTCATTTAGCCATATTGACACTATTACTTTACATACGACCAACTGTGGCGCCACTAGAGTTCCTATTGCTTGACTTATTTTGGTTGATTTGCTACAGGTTACTACCGGGGATACTCCCTATACTTCAGCAGCCACATTTGAAGAGTTAAACCTGTCACCGGATTTGTTGAAGGGTTTATATGTGGAGATGAAATTTCAGAAGCCAAGTAAAATCCAGGCAATTAGTCTTCCCATGATCTTGAATCCTCCTCATAAAAACTTGGTAGCACAAGCTCATAATGGTTCTGGTAAAACCACTTGCTTTGTTCTGGGTATGTTGAGCCGGATTGATCCACAGTTGAAAAGAACTCAAGCTCTTTGTATTTGCCCTACAAGAGAGTTGTCAATTCAGGTTAGGGTTTTCATTCTTATTTATCTCTTGCATTCAATTTTCATTATGGTTTTCCTTTCATCCATAAATATCCAAGAGGGGTTGCCTGAGAATTTGAAATAAGATTTGGGACTTATTATATGAAGCACATCATGGTAATGTGTCTTATAAACTGATCCTCCGGGTTAGATTCTGAATAGTACACTTGAATAATCATCTAAGTATGTTGAAGTGACTAACTCCAAAGAAGCGCATATTCTGGACAGTATTTCAAACAGAGAGGCTTTCTCTTCCATCCTCTCGAATAGCCATTATGCTTTCTAGCTATGAGATTGTCTGGTAGTGGCTTAACATTTAAGTTTATAGCATTCAAGCGAAACCTTGGATTGTGCTTTGACAGTAGCAAATGTTCCTTACAGAATTTAGAAGTTCTTCGGAAAATGGGAGTGTACACTCAAATAACTACCGAATGTGCTGTGCCTATGGACAACACAAGTGGAGAAAGATCCAAGTTCCGGCCTCCCATCTTTGCGCAAATAGTGATTGGCACTCCTGGTACAATTAAGAGATTAATGTCCCAGAGGAAATTGAGTGTTAGTGATATCAAGGTTCTTGTTTTTGACGAGGCTGATCACATGCTGGCCAGGGTAATTTAGCTACGATGCTCATTGAGCTCATCGCATTGTGTGATTTTGAAGCTTACCTGCATTGCATATTTTAGTTGGTTGTTTTGGTGTTTCTCAGCACTTAATATTTCACCTTCTCCGTTATATTTAATCACTGATATGGGGGAATTGTAGTCCAAAGAAGTTGGTGATACATACTGTTTGATGCTTTTACAGTTTTATTGGTTATGTTTCTTTGAATTTTGTTATGCTTTGAGAATCTTTGTGTAAAGGTTACATTAATTTTTAAGAAATTTGAGAGATAATTTGGGGCCTTAAAGTGCTTTTTCAGCCCCATCTCTCACTGACCATGTTTAATGGTACAAAGTACTAACCAGGTCTTAACATAGAGCTCCTTGGCTTTGATGCCCTGAAACCTCACAGATGGAACCAATTGACTTCTGTTTCCGATGTAGTTACATATATTATTTGCTTTTTGCTTTGTAAGTGACTTAATTCCAATTGTTGGAATTTGGTAGGACTTATATGTACTCCTGATCTAATTGTTTAGTTAAGATTTTGAGCAGAGAATCATGCTTTTTGGCAATTTTGAACTTCAGACAAATTTTGGGGATAAATTGTTAGGTCTGCATCTATAAAACTGATGTCATGTCTTATAAAGTCTATAATCATGATATTTAATGCTTAGGTTACTAGTTTATCAACCATGTCAAGTTTTATATTCATGTTCCAAGTGTGTTTTTATATTTTGTATTTTATCAGTTGGTGCATTTACCTCTCTGTTTTACCTTAATCACTCTCTTCATTGGCCACCCCTAATGCACCTTACACTATTAAATAAAACTGAGCATACACACTCCAACAACCGTGAAATTATGTGCATGCACACAATCACTTGAAATACAGGCACTTTAATTGTTGACTAAACAGAGTATGGGCTTTATTGTTAGCTTTAATGTTACTTTAACTATCAATATGCTGAACATAACATCTTCTAGGGAACTGTCTGATGAGTGTCTCCTGAAGAAAGTAGTACACTTCGATTGGTTTTGAATTTCTCCATTGATTGTTGTTTTTAACATATTTCCAAGAAACCAATCTAATTTTTCGGTTTTGTGGGATATCTAGGGCCAAAACCAGTTCCGTAATTCATGTTCACCGGGCAGTCTTATGTGGCAGTAATATGATGCTGCATGTTTTAGCTCAAACTTAATGGAGAAAATCCTTTTGTTGATTAAGATTCAATTGGTGCAGGATGGATTTCAAGATGACTCCCTGAGGATAATGAAGGACATTGAGAGGTCCAATACAAAGTGTCAGGTCTGTGAAACGCTCAATATACTGTGACATATTTCTGCATTATCATATTTTTCCCATGCAAATGATACCTTCTCATTGAAATATTAAACTAAAACAAAAGAGGAAAAAGAAAAAAATAAAAATTGAAAAGGGAAAGGCAAGAACAGACTTATGTTTATACTTGCATACAAAGGCAAAAGGGTGCTGAGAAATACAATACTAAGTCCCTAACTTGTTTCCAGGTTCTTCTGTTTTCTGCAACTTTTGATGAGGCTGTCAAGAATTTTGTTTCAAGGACTGTGAAAGACTACAATCAACTTTTCGTGAAGAAGGAAGAACTTTCATTGGAGTCGGTAAAGCAATATAAAGTAAATTGTCCTGATGAACTTACTAAAATTTTAGTGATAAAAGATAGAATACTAGAATTCGGAGAGAACCTGGGGCAAACAATCATATTTGTTAACTCAAAACGTAGTGCTAGTATGTTGCATAAGGCACTTGTGGACTTTGGTTATGAGGTCACAACTATACATGGTGCCCTTACTCATGAAGACCGTGACAAGATAGTTAAAGAGTTCAAGGATGGATTGACACAAGTTCTCATATCTACCGATCTTCTTGCTCGAGGGTTCGACCAAAGACAGGTGCACTTTTCTATATTTCAAGATGATTTTCCTACAAGTTAGTGATTTTGGTGTTTAAACTGGCAATTCAGATATTTATGATGTTCACTTGTAGGTTAATTTGGTGATCAATTTTGATCTACCTGTGAAGTATGAAACTCCTAATGAACCTCATTATGAAGTGTACTTGCACAGGATTGGTAGGGCTGGACGATTTGGCAGTAAAGGTAATTTTTTTTGTTTGGTTCTGGTGCATATGTTTACTTTTCTCAGTGTATTTAATATAAACTGAAATCTATAAATTCCATGTCTGAAGTTTTGTCTCTTTTCAGCTTCCTTTTACTGGCTTGTAGTAATTGATAAACAATGTGGCATTACTACTTGCAAGTAAATTATCTGATTATGAATGTTTTGTTGGATCCTGCAGGCGCAGTTTTTAATTTCATAATGACTGATAGGGACCATATGATCATGGATAAGATTGAGAAATATTTTGGCACTCAAGTAACAGAGGTAATGTTGCCATGTGGTTATTGAATGCTTCTTCAATTCTTGCTTTGTGGTTCAGGATAGGTGAAATGGATCCTTTTAGATAGCGCCTTGCGAACTAGATTGAACTGTTTCCTATTTAAATTACCTGGTTTTAGTTTTGTTTCTTTGAATCGATATCCAAAAGTTCAGAGTACATATTCAGCGTTATGGTATAAGTTTTTTTCCCCCTTTCTGTGTAATGCAGGTAACTTCTTGGAACAGTGATGAAGACTTCAAGGTTGCTCTTAAGGCAGCCGGGTTGGTCCGAAGTTAATTTAGAGCCGTCAGAGATTGTTTATTTGAGTTCTTGCAACAAGGAGAACAGACTACTGGTCAATTGTGTGAAAACTGAAAGCACTCTTGTATTGTTTTGTGTTTAGGTAAGGTATGTAGAAGCAAAGAGTACTTTTATCTTTACCCACCATTCAAGAGATATAAAGGAAAGAGCTGTTTAATACTTACACGATCCCCTACTGTTTATATATGTACAAACTAAAACCAAAGAAAGACAAGAAACAATGTTACAACCGAACCTGCTCAAAATGTTCCACATCATTGTAGGACCATATCATCAAGATTGGGCAGAGGAAACCTCAAGGTCGCTGCAACACCGGTCAGCTGTGATAATTGCTCTCCTGTTATATTCTTGGAGGAGACAATAAGCGCTTTCCCACCTGTTTCTCTCACCGATCTAACCAACTTCTCATACTTCTCTCTGCTCATATTATCATTACTCCTGAATAGCTCGTCTGTGATCAAAAGTGTATCAATTGCCACCAACTCTTGCGCCATTTCTACGTGCTTTGGACCATAGCATGCGCGAGCATAATCATCCAACAACCTATCCGTAACCTCCTTGAAAGCCCTTATTTCTGTTACGTGCTTCACGTCTTTGATCAGATGCATCACAGCCTCAACGTGTAAAACCTCCTTTAAGCCAGTGGTCTTACTCGTGGTAACCAAAATTATGCTTGATTTCTTGTTTTCAATGGACTTAAGCTTCAACCTTCGCGCTTCTGACAATAAATAGCTCCTGAACTCATCTTTCATGGAATCAAAGCTACCGATGACCATCCCACTTATTGCATTGAAATCAAAATTCTTAACGCAAGTGTTGAAAAGGGTTTCGAAAAATTTGGTCGAATTATTCTTCTTGTTAGTGCTCAACCCTTCAACCTTGGCCCGGAGGGTTGCTTCTTTTCTCCCTACTGAATACACTTGAGCTAATCCTTCTTGCATGAGAATTACGGCTAAGCCAGCCCCAGAAGCTTTGTCACGACTCTCGTGCAAAGCTTCAATGTCGATCACACTCCAAGCCTCTTTCCTTAGAAGGAACTGCTTGTTTTTCTCTATTTCCAATGTATGGAACGCCCCAATGGCTACATGCTCGTTTACGGTCAAGTTCTTGCCACTAATGCGCAGACTGCTAGAATGGTCTTTGGTGAAATCAACAGCCGTGACTTTGACGTCGAGGATGACTCTGACGCGCGAGCAGCTCTTAACATTGCCGGAGTTGGTGTTTTGCACGACTTTGCGAGTGGTTTCAGCAGCAACAACGTCTCTGGGTTTGATCAGGTTATGGATTAGCCATAGGTCGTCAGGCTCCTCAGGGATAATCTTGACCGTCCCTGGTTGATTTGGAGATATTTGCTCTTCGGTAAGCTTCATATTCAGGTTCTCTGGATGGCTTGTAATGATCCTGAACTCGATCTAAAATAATGGGAGTCTTGGGTCCTCGCTAAAGTCCTGGACGTTTTTGCGGATGGTTGTGTGATCCTAATTTCTCTTGGTTTTTCTCTATTTTTGAAGGGGGTTCACTGGTTTGGCATGGCTATCGACATAACTAGAATATGATGTAAATAAATTCCTTTTACAATTTTTATAATTTTATTGCAATTCAAACTCTTACAAAAATAAAGCTACAGTCAATTTCAATCTATTATTTTCTGGCCATATATAACATAAAATGGTATTAAAATCCGATTAAAGAGAGATGGAAAATCTTTGTAAAATACCTATAATAAGTCTCTCTAGTCGATATAGCGTTCAAGACTTTTATGTTATTAAAAAGAACTTGTGTATCAAACTATTGTATTTATGAATATGATGAACTTGACGTCAGGATTTGTCCATATTCAAATCTGTTATTCTTCTTTTTAAGTAATAAGAATACGGCCATAAAAACCATTCTTTTAAATATCATTTCATTCTTTGATGGTTGGTCGTTTTACAGCTCTATTGAAAAAGAGAGAACAGATGCTTATCTTTAATTAGTTTAAAGTTGCGGTCAACTGTTTACTGACTTAAAATATTACTTCATGTAGTTAGTATGTTTGATTCCGAGCAAAATGGATTGCACGTCAGGATAGTGCTCATCCACTTCTAATCTAAATCATCTATAAATCTGCTTCCTGTCAACTTTTCCGATATCTTTTTCTGATCTTTTGTAAAGAAAGAAAGAATGGCGGCCTTGGCCTTGATGTGGTTAGTTGCAGCCTCAGTCTCGGTGGGAAGCACCAATTTGGTCATGGGCTTGGAGGAAGCTGCAGGGCTCATACATGTTGGTGGCAAAGTAATGTGTCAGGATTGCACTAAAGATTACAATGCATGGATAAATGGTGATAGGCCAATTAAAGGTGCCTCTCTTTTCCTTCTTTGCTCTTTTCTTTAAAGTCTAATTAATATTGAGATTTAAATTGAAAAAGATCTGTTGTCCTTTTACTAGTGTAGAGATGTCAATGGGATTATGGTGGCCTGTAGCTCAGCCCGCCATTTTTTTTAAAAGAAAAACTTCCAAAACGACGTCGTTTGTAGCAAAACGACGACTATGGTTGACCCGTGGTTTCTGTTAATCTGGGCCAAAATCAAGTCGGGTTCTTTTTGATTTCTCTATACTAGTGTGCCTTACGGCTCTGTAGTAATATGCATTGAAATTGGATGTCAAAGCTTGAGCAGCGCTTAATCAATTTGGTGTGGTTTTATTAATTATGTCGCTGCATTGTAGGATGCAAGGTGTCTCTTACATGTATGGATGAAAGACGAAGAGTCATATATTATGGAAGTGATGAAACGGATGAACAAGGTCAATTCGAAATGACAATGAACAAGGTCTTAAATGGGAAAGAATTAAAGGAGAAATTGTGTTCGGTTAGGTTAGTGTCATCACCAGACCCTACTTGCAATGTCCTCACAGATTTTGCCGGGGGCAAATCAGGAGTCAAGCTCAGGAGACCTACCTTGGTTTACCGAGACCTGATTAAATATGTGCTTACACCATTCTATTTCACCAGCCCTATTTGTGATCGACCTGATACTACTCGGTCAGATGATGGCTATACCAATCAAGGAAGTCAATATTGATTAGTATTTTCCAGTTAAGGTTATGGTCTACCACATGTTTCTCTTTTCATTATGTATTCGATAACCTTACCTTATTAATTATTATGCATGTTTTTCTTTCAATTATACTTTAGCTTGTAAAAATCATAATTAACGCACTAAGTTTCAGTTTTACTAACTTATCATCCATGACAAAACCCAACTTGTAATAATGAAGGTCAAAGGCACACGAGGCATAGTTTCTCATCCATTTAATATTAAAACAGTATTGCAAACTACTCTCATGGAGCCTGAGAATTTCTGTAAACTTATGACTTAGTAGCACCCACCAAGAACCTTCAATCACCTCATCATACAATATGATTTCCACTATCCACTGCCACTTTCAATGATTAAGTAGGATTCACAATAGATAGGATTGACATTTTATTTTTGGAAAAACTTGCTATACGAAGAATATGGGTCAAATATAGACTTATGTTATGAAACATGACACAAACACGCACCCATATTTTTCCCTTCTAGAGCTATGTTTTCAAGATAAACTCTTGAATGTATAAATTATCAAGTTACTAAGTAACACAAATTAAGCATAATACTGTATTCTTGACCTATATTGGTGGTGATTATTATGAAAAAATTTTGGTGTTTAGGCAGAAGGAGTGATAAAGCAACACAATCGTAACATAAGTCTATGCTAATGACTTATATTTGTGATAATATTGACAAAATTAATATTTTTAGTATCTGTGAAGAACACAGGACCAATACGGGACTATGTTGAACCTATGTTCGTCGAGATTTTAGGATTTCTTGAGATTAAAAAAAAGATATGTGAAGGAACAAAGAGTCATCTGAGAGGATAAGGAGCTATCAAGAGGGACTAAATTAGAGGTCTTGACTGAAGAAGAATGAAACACCTTAGAGACAAAGTTTAAGATTCTATCAATATTAAAACATTTTGGATAAATATTCATAATGCACCACTATAATAGTGGTTAACTAAAGGGCTGAGTTTATTAGTAAGTTGCATAAATGAGACAATAGCTAGGATGAAGATGATTGGTAATGGAAGGTTATGTGTAAGTGAAGAGTTGGAAAAAGAACTACTTGATTGTATTCCTTTGATGATAATGGAGAATGATGAAAAAATATTTGAGGTCTCCATCATGTTGTCCTACTAATGGAAATCATTGTTTAAGCAAAAGGGCAAGCAATGGAGGCCTACTGGAAGGAAGTTTGTAAGAGAAGACTTTATAGAACTGTTGGGAATCGACTTAGGCTTGGCATTGGGTCGAGCTGAGCTCGGGCCCTTTTAGGTTCAAGCCTAATCCAAAAATTTATGTTTGAGCTTAAGCCTAACCTGAAGCCAGATCAAATCTGAGGCTCGCGACTCATGCCTAAGCTTGATCAGCTTAGGTGGCCCAAAACTCAATTGAGTTTAGGTCAAGCTTGATTTTTCTTAATTTAGAATTTAAAAACATCGTTTTACTCAAAATAACATCATTTTCACTTAAAATTTTTGAATTTAAGTTTAGGTTAGGCAAAGTAGCTTGAAACTTGAAAATTCAAAAGTTGAACCTAACCTAAAGCTCGATCAACTCAGACTGAACTTGTTGACTTTAGGTGGGTCAGACCAAAAATCCCATCCCTAATTGGAATTCAAGTAGCAACTGAAGGGATAATAATAAAAGAAAGTGAGGAGATGGAGGTTCCAAAAGAGAAAGTGAAAGAAGATACCAGGCAAGAAGCTTTTATTGATGAAGTTGTAGAAAAAGTAATTGGCAACATTATCAATGAGAGAAAGTATAGTGAAGCAAAACAAGTAGAGGTTCTTCCACAATTAAATCAATTTGGTCTGTCTAATGTTCCTTTAAGTGAAGAAGTTATGGAGCCAAGTTAGGATGAATTAAGGAGTGATACAAAAAGGAAGTTAGGGAGAAAGAATAGATCTCAAGATCCAAATCCAAAAAACACTCGTAATGTTAATAATATCTTGGAATATTAGGGGTATTAATTGCCCTAAGAAGCAATTATCATTAAAATATTTTGTAAATGAAGTCAAACCAATGATTACAAAAATGCTAGAGGTCAAGCTTAATTAGAAGAATGTTACAAAACTAAAGATTTTTAGATCTTAATAATCTTTTTTGTCGAATCACTAACACCATCACTATGGTCACATACTAATAACTTTTGATTTAAGAATAGTAAGAATTAAAACTTTGGAGTATAATGATCAGATGATGCATCTCTCAGTTTAGTTTATTTAGGAGGAAACTAAGGCATTGGTTAATTTTGTTTATGATTCAAATTTCTCATTTCAAAGGACAGTGTTATAGGATAAGATAGGCAGTATCCACTCAACAATTTAGAGCCCTTGAATTCTATCAAAGGACTTTAATAATATCCTTTATAAATTAGAAGTTGAGGGGTATCTTTACGTGAGGAGTTTTTTAAATGATTTCAAGGAGTGCGTGGAAAAGTTTGAAGTCACTGATCTAAAGTTCTAAGGATGTTTTTTTTAATCTAAATAGATCTTCGGATGGCATTTAAGGAAGAAATCGGATTTGAATTTAATAAATGAAGCATGGTTGGAAGAATTACCAGAGAGAAAAGCTAGTTTTGGAAGCCTGATGTTTTGAAATCATTCTCTAATCAAAGTTCAAAATATATTCCTTAAAAAAGGAGGAAGTGTCGATGCAAGTTTAATAACTTTTTAGCAGAGTAGGTGGATTTAATGGGGAAAGTATAAGAGGTATGCCATGAGTGATCCAAGGCCACAACTTTCACATATTTGCTAAAAATATACATCTAATTAAACACAAACTGAAGGAGCTAAATCCTAACAAAATTTCAAGTACATGTCAAAATGTTATAAATGTGAGGAATAAAATGCTTATAACTTAAGAGACTCTTTACCAATAGCCTAGAGACTTTAAATTGATAGAAGAAGAGAAAATAGTTGTTGAAGTTTACACAAAGGCTATAAAGATATATACTCCTTAAACAAAGGGCTTAAGTTCATTATATGAAAGAAGGGTATAAAAATATTGGATTTTTCTATAACTCTGTTAAGGTAAGAAAGAATGTTAACAAAATCATCTCTCTAATAAGACAAAATGGTGAAGTTATCACTTTTTAGGAGGACCTTAAGGATGAAGCTTACAAATTCTTAAAAAACTCTCTTCGTATGATTGCCAGTAGTAGCTCATATGTTCAATTGCTAAGCTCCTTCATTAACAATTAGTTTAAAGATGAGTAGCTAGATTTCCTTAACATCCCCTTTCACAACTCAAGATATTGAAATTGTTATTTTTGAGTTGAATGCTACCGAAGCTCCAAGCCTTGATGGTATTAATGGGCATTTCTTTCAAAAAGCTTAGATATTGGTTAAGAATATAATTATAGAAGTAGCACTGAAATTCTTTGAGAAAAGAAAGCTCCTAAAAGAGATCAATAGGACATTCATTTTTCTAATTCCTAAAAATCCTAACCTTGGATCCCTTAGTGAGTTTAGGCCTATATCTTGTATTTTCTTATATAAAATTATTTATAAACTCTTGGAAACAAGTTTGAGGAGATCGTTAAATCCTTTGATAAGTGAAACTTAAGGAGCATTCTTAGAAGGCAGGCAAATTGGTGATAATGTATGTGCTAATTGCTCAAGAAATTTTTAAAGTTTATCCAAGAAGAAACTCCCCCATGAATTATGTTATAAAGATGGAATTCCAAAAAGCTTATGATTTAATAAGTTAGAACTTCATTCTTCAACTGCTTGAGGTATTTAGTTTTTAGATAAATTCAATTGGTTGAGGAATTACTTAACTTTTATTTCATTCAGTGTCTTAATCAATGAACAACCAACCAAGCTATTCAAAAGGGGTAAGGATTTGAGACAAGGTAGAGGTGTTAATTGGTTTTCTCATTGGACCCTAATTTTAAATACCAAAGCATATGCAAAAAGCTTAATTTATTCAGTCTATCATTTAAAAACGACTTATTCCTCTTTGATATAGCATATAACAAGGTTATAAGTGCTTTAATGGATTCTTTATAAACCTTTAAAAAGCTTTTAGGTCTAGTGATTAACTATGACAAAAGCCACCTAATCATTTTGATCAGTACCTTACATCTTTCAGATTGGCTTTTATGCCCATTCTTGGCCTTCCTTTTATTAACTAAAGAGACTATAATTTAAGGATTGTTTAAATATAAAAATTCAAAAAAGTTTGGGGAGTTAGTATAATAAAAATATTTTGATATATAGAATCATCTACTTCAATAATAGCAAGTATGTAATGTTTCTATATATATTACAATTGTAGAATAAAGACTTTTGTATAGACTTCTTAGATAATGAAGAACCTTGGAAGGAGGTCCTTTAAATGTTCAAAATATGGGGTAAACTCTATGCATAGTTTAATTAATAATAAGAAAAGAGTATTATAAGGAACTGATAACTATTTTTATTATTTATTGTAATAAAAAGAATGTTGCAATTTCTTCTAGCAGTATGATGAAAAGTTTACTCCTAGAAGTGTAGATGTTACAAATACATTAAGAGAAAAGATCATGATAATGATTTGAAATGAACATAAGTGAGATGATAAGAAACTTAGTTAGGTATGGAGTTTGATGATCTTATCTTGGACTACGTCTAGTATTATCATTAGTATTTGTATATACAAATAATGGGAATGAGTTGAAGCTTTACAAATGTATGAACCTTAAAGTGGTTATGTATGATTACTTCTAATGAATAGTAACTGTATGAACATTATTTCTTAAATTAATGAAAATGAGCTTAAGCTTTATTTAATGTATATATTTTTCCTAAATGGGATAAAACTAGACATTGGAATTTGTATGCACAAACACATGGCTCTGAACATATTGTCTAGACGAAAGATAATGCATATGTGTTTGGAAAAATAGGATAAAACTAAACACTAAAAATTAATCAATAAAAAATATCAAACAAAAGATCATCTACATTACATATAGGCCTGGAATAATAGGATAAAGCTAGACATTACACATGTGACTATGTAAATTGCAGTCAAATATCATCAACGCATTCAAAAGATCATTAATATTGCACATAAGATCGTATAAAATAACATCAAAACGTACAAACGTGAGTCAATAATGTACATAAGGTTGTCAAAAACATTATCAATACATATATGAGTCAATCTAAAAGATCATCAATATGTATAAAAGATCTTTAATATTGTACATGGAGCTGTCCAAAAGAATATCAATGCATACTAAAGATCATTAATAATACACATGGGGTTGTCCAAAAGATCACTAAAACATACCACATATGTTGTTTAAAAAAGTTATAAATATACAAGACTACAGGTTATACATATCAATTCAACTAATTCGACAGTCTACCTTCAAGTATAAAGGTTTTGAATTATGTTTTACTTATTAATTTGGATAGTCTAACTCCTGCTCATGTTGTGAACCTTGTTAAAATGCCAAATGTTCCAAATTAATTGTTAGTTGCCTTAATATTTGTTTATATTTCTTGAATTGGTGCCTTATCCCTATTTTATTGTGCAATGTGTACTACATTTTCCTGAGAACACATGCACTTGACCTTACAAAAAAGATATAAGATGTTGTCACCTGTATACATTACTACTCATCATCATTAAATTATGAGGAAGTTTACAAATATATATATACTACTCATCATCATTACATTATGAGGAAATTTATAAATATAGAAGATTAGGATTGACCTCATGTCAATTGACTTAAGAATTGACATCTTATAAATTATACAATTTTGGACAACATTTTTGCATCTAGACATTTCCTCCAATTCTCACTGAAATCTTTTGCCTTTTCTAACTTCATTTATTCTCTTTCTCTCCAGCTTTTCAGCTCTTTTCTTATAGATGGGAAGATTGATCTTATGTCTATATTCTTTCATAGGTACTAGCCAGAACTATCTACCTGGCACTATATTTATGCTCTTCCAATAACATCTTATATATGTCTTCTTTTTTTAGTCCTTATGTACGTAAACCTCTAGATTTCCTCTCTTTAAAATGATTGCTAAAATTGTATGGCTACAAGGGATCCTAGTTAACTCTCGTTTCCTACATGTGTAATTATTTGTTGTGAGATTCACAGTATGATAGACAATTATATAATGTTCAAATTAAAAATTTCCATCACCTACAAAATAAGTTAATTTATTAGTATTAATTTTTAAGCAATTAAATAACATATAAAGAGAAACAAAAACTACCTATAAAATGGACAAAATAAATAATAGTCTTTTTTTATTTTTCTCCATATTTGGCATAGTTTTAGGACATATACAGTCATTTTATGCAGCCATCTCTTGCTTCTTTTGATAGAATCTCTTCATGATTTCTCTTATCAGCACCTCTAACCAAGTTTTGCTTTGTCTCTTAAATTTCTCAAGTATGCATTAAAACACTCAACGATGTTCTTAGACAGAAAATCACTATTGAAACCTATTAGTAAAGGCAAGTCTACACTATCTTTTCTAAAAAATATTTTCTAACCAATTATGTGTATCCTTGATCATGCTCTACACTTCTTATTTCCTTTTTATACCCTTGCCTTGTATAATCAGAAGCTACTCTCCATATCTAATTTTTTGAAGATGTCTAAAATAATAACAATGTTCAAAATGTACATATTCATGCTTAAATTGTAACACCCCATTACCCTAGGGTACGCACCGAGACGCTATGTTACATAAATAATTCCTATAAACCCATCATCATATATTAAGACAAATTTAACATCAAAAAGTGTTATATTATGAAAAAAAAACTTAATGAATCTGATTATGTTACCTTTTATTTGTCACTCTTGAGCATTTATGATTGATCATTGCCAATATCATTAAGTAGACATCACAAAAAAAGTCATTTTTAACTCTCTTTATTTTCGAATCTAATAACAACCTAAGTCAAAGAAAATTGTTATTATTAAGATTCCTTTCAATGAATGTCACCAATTGTCTATCGTATTTTGTTTTCAAATGACAAATATTAAAGATATAATTGGTCTACAATCATTAACAAATCTTGATATCACTTGTTCAACAAAAATGTAGCTTAAATCAAATACTCCACTAAGAGATCTAATGTGTAGTGAGCTACCCTTGTTGCTTTCCTATATAGCTAAGAAGTAGCCTCTTAAATTCCCATATTGTGCCTTTCATCTTTAAGTAGCAATTGAAAGGCATACCTCTTTATGCTTTGATTATGAAATTTCTTATTAGTAATCTCGTACAATAACCCTTTTCAAACCCTAAAATATGCCATCTAGAACTCTCTCTGAAATGTGTCTAATATTTGTTAGTAATCTACTGATAATCTTTTTGCTGTTAAATGTTTTACCATAAGAGTGAATGTCTTAGAGTGCTAATCTAAAATGCATGCACATCTTGTATAAGGCTTACATGTATTCTCCATTCATGTTTATTTTTGCACTTTACACTAACTCTTAGCCCTTTATTTCTATATATATATAATTGAAATATATCTAGATACTTATGTTCTTCAAAGCCTTTCAGAAGCGATGACGTAATTTCTTTGTTCAAAACAAATTTGCCATCATCTAAACTAAAAGCGCTAAAGTAAGGAAAAATTGCTTTCTTCTTCTCATTATTTGAAGTTCCTTTTAGGATACCAAGATCTTCTTCATTGACTTAAAAATCATTTTCCCTAAATTAACATTTTGAACACCCATACACCACTCACTCTTGTTGGGTAAATCTTAATCTATGCCACATTATAATGAAGCATGTATAGTTTCTTCATTTAAATATCCTAACTAACTGAAATCTGTTGACTGACTATCATTATACGTTAGGTCATCTAAGTAATTTGATCCTTTACGGTCTACTTCAGTGGATGCTCCAAATATGCATTTGTGGGTGCCTAATGGGTGCATCAATGTGTTTTTTAATTGATTCCTTAATGACAGCTACAATAGCTTCTTGAAAGCTTGCTTTAGTCACATTAGACCATCATTACCCTCACTTACCTTGTAGGGATTTCAACTTTAGGGTCATTCAATGTACTTAATTTGGGATACTTCTCTCTCCATCCAAATACACCTAATCTATCTTTAATTTTCAATCTTCAATTACTTGTGTAAACTTCCTATCATCATTATCATTTTGTAGTGTCCTTAGACCATCTTCAAATGATAAATGTAGGAATTTATAGGTAAAATCTCATACTTTCCTATACCTTAACCTCTTAGTATTAAGCATGAAATCAACTAATACAATCTCATATACCTCAGTACCTAAATAATATATCTCCTACCTTTATATGTCATTTTTGGTTTGAATTTGAAGCATTCACCACAAAAATATTCAAACCTAATTCTTGGTTCAGATGTAACAACCATTTATCTAATAAAATTTACAACAACATTATAATAAAATTAATCATGCATAATAAAAACAAAAATAAAACATATGAAAGAATCAATTTTTTATAGTGCTTACATGTATAGTGAGAGCATATATCTACTGGTATGACAAATGTCCTATCGTGCAAGCTAATGATAGCATCCTATTATATGTCAAAGAAAGTTAATCTATTTATCATTTTTTTTTGTGGAATTTCATTTTCATCGTTGAAACAGTAAATTAGTATCATCACAAAAAATCATCTAATGTCAGTAAATTACTATTACAATTAGGAATACTTTAGAAGCATTAACTTAGAGCAAAAAACCCAGTTAAGAATTTGGTATACATGTTTATATAAACATTAATAAATAAGGTTTTAAGTAAGCTCATCAACCAACTAGTTTAGAACTAAGAAATCAAGATATAGATTACCATTCAAAATAACAATCAAGTAATAACTTAAATAGTTATGACAAAGTGACATCCAAAATTAAATGCAAGCTCAATCAAATCAAAAGGGAAGCCCTATATAACTATCTGATAATCATTCAAATTTGAGATGGTGAAAATTGAATCTTCAACAGCCACAAATTATAAATCCAATTAAATATATAACACAAAGGCTACACAGTTGTTTACTTCAATGCAAGCAGGTTAATAACAATTCAAAAAAAACCACGAATTTGAGTAATTACAATAAAAACAACATTTAATCATATCTTTGACTTTTGAGATTCCTCTTATTAGAATTTTAATTATGCCCTAATCAAAATCCTCAAATTCAAATCCTAATTAAACTTACACAAACTTAAACCTTAATCAAATTCAATCCCTAATAACCCATCAGCTTATATTACTCAAATTACAAAATTGTAAATTTACCTGGATGAAGACTTTCTAACAATTAATTGCCAAAAAGCATCGATGTAGAATTTGTTCCCGATGACAGATATTTTGTAAGGCGTCATCAGAATCATAATAATGATGTTGCATATAGACATCATGTGAGTTGAATAACTCACGTGATGTCATTTGTTATGTGTCAAAATTATTCAACTCACGTCATGTCATTTGTTATATGTCAAAATCGTGCCACATGTTATGTCATGTAACAAGAAACAGCATCGTTTTTGAGTTATCTATTATATCTTCTAATGGAGATTAATGGAAAGGGAGTTGTGTTACAAACCTTACCTCATAGGGGATGAATCGATAATTCTTAAAAATTAAGGAGTGAACTGAAAGAGACCCAAACTACAGTAATTCCTATGTATTTACTATTTAACCCTTAATAGAGAGGTATGCATTATGGCATCAACTTTGCTGTCTTACTGCATCAACTTGCTCTTCATCAGAAGTATGTATGTCAAGAAAACTTTGCTATTAGTAAACTTGTCAAAATTTACAATTTTGTAGTACTTCCCTTGTACTGACAGAATATTAGGTTATTGATTCTTTTTTCAGATTGAAACTATGTGATTTGTAGTTGAGCATTGTGAAGTTGGGATGTAAAAGAGTTCTACCAGGAGCGTCATGTAATTTGAATATATATCGTTCCTTGTTTAAGCTTATCATCGGGTCTACGCACAATATGATCCTTCACAATGAGCTTGAGTATACATAACCAAGCAGGACTAACCCTGTGTATGGTTACTGTCCCTAAAGATGAAGACAGATGATAAAACAAAAAAATTCTGTGCTTCGCAGTGTTTACTTGCTGACCCTACTAATTTTTGTCCCGACTTTAGATGATAGAGACATAAATTTTTTGTTCCTTCCAAAACCAAGAGACAAGATTTCTTGTCCCTGTGACAGAAATAAAATACATAATCAATTTTCAGAAATACCCCTCCCCCACAAGCTGACAAAATACATATGACTAATAATATATTTTTTATGAAATATTTTATTTACTAAATTTATTTTATTTATATTTATATTTTAATTTAATATTTTATTATTTATAA
>JAOTAY010000005.1:40175797-40188532 GCA_025629805.1 Erythroxylum baracoense
CATTGCTAATGTAAGATCTGAATGATTATAAAGTGTTAAATGTACAATGTGGCATGATTGATTAAGTGTATGTGATCTAATGTGATTATGTGTTATGTGAAATGTTGTGTTGCATGAATTAAGTGAACCATCGATGATGGTTACCTCATTGAGTTCGCAAAACTCACTAAAATTTCAAAGTTGACTTTTTAGGACTGAGAGACGACTCTAACTTTCGAGAGGCTCTACCAGCCGTGTAGATTGTGTTTTAGCAAGAGAAGTTATGGCTCAAAGGTCAGTCAACTGGGATTTGTGGACATATTAGATAGACTTTGTATATTTTTCCTCTTTCATGTAGTACCTTTGTACTAGGTTTTGTTGATGTACATGTAGTAAGTCTTGAAAGATACAATGTAGACTTTCGGTTTTGTGAACTGAAACAAGGAACAAGTTGGTGTTAAAATATTATAGTTTTCTTATGATGCTTTATAAGTGAGAAATGATATGATGCCTTGTGAAGTGACTGTAGCGATCGAACATAGCTCACCCTTATTGTAGGATATATGCCGGAATGACCTCCGGGAGTCCCGGTGTGTACCCTGCGGTAAGGGGGCGCTACATTATAGGCCTTTGAAGCTCTTAGTTTCCCACTTATGTTTATTGACTAGATCTGTCAATGTATCACCTTATTTAACATCTTAATCAGTAGTAAGTTTACTCCTACATTCAAAAATGGTAAATGCATCAGGCATAATGATCCTATTTCACCTTACTTATTTACAATATGTATCAATTATTTTCAATCTTTTCGTTGTTGATGACTTGTTGCTTTTTTACAAAGCAAAATCTTCCTTTGCAAAGGTTATAATAGACTCCTTGAGGAGCTTTTATTCCCTCTCTAAACTAGGCTTCAGTAGGGACAAGAACTTCACTCTTGTATCTAATGGTACAGAGGATCATGCTAATTATTTTACTTCATTTACAGGGATGAGATTAGGAAACTTCCTTTCAGGTACTTAGCATTCTTATTACAACTAAAAGGCTGACCTTTAATGATTGTCAAACTATCTTTGACTGTATTCATAGGAGAATCGATCATTATACCAACAGAAGTCTATCTTATATAGGCATGTTTTAATTTATCATATCTATTTTGAGTAACTTACATGCTTATTAGATATCACATATAGCACTTCCTAGGAGTTTTATTAAAGGATTGGAGAAAATCTTAAGAAACTTCTTATGGACAAGGGATGCTTACAAGAAACCTCATGTCAAAGTGAAATAGGATGATATTGGATTACCTAAAAAGGAAGGTGGAATCAGAATTTGGCCTATTCATCAGAGATTCTTATGCTTAAAAAGAGGCTTTACAGGATATTGACTGACAAGGGGTCTCTTTGGGCTAAATGGCTATACTCTCAATATCTGGAGGATGAATGCTTACAGGAAATTAAACCTTATGTTGTTGGACCATAATCAACATTCTAAAATTGAGAAACAAACTTAACAAAGAATTAAATACTCCATTAGGAATGGAAAATCCATTTGATCATGGAATAAGAACTGGTGTAATCTTATCTCTTTATACTTACTCCCATAGGTTTTACATCTTAGCCACATAATTAAACCAAAAACTAAGTTGCTATGCTAATTAATGATAATAAGTGGTTCATCAAGTAAAAGGTTTTCCACATCATCAAAGACAATTTTCCAAGATACCTTCCTAATTAATAAGAGCATGATTTTATTTACTGGTTTAAAGACTCCTCGAGGCTATCCAATAACAAATAAGGCTACCAAATCTTTAAAAGTCATTAATCTAAAATTCATTAGAGGATGTTGGAATGGAATAATCGAATTCTCTTAAGCTATCTATTATTCCCTAGGGAGAGTGGTAAATTGAGTGTTTATTAAATTCAACAAAATTTTTAACCGATGTACTAAATTAATAACAATCTATATAAACAAGGATGATAAAATTGTTTAATATAAATTAATCAACCAATTGAATAACAATTTAAAAAGGATAGGGAGGAGATAATGCAAACAAATTTACAGTGGTTCAACAAACAATCCTTGGCTATGTCCACTCATAAGACTTTTTTTAGAATTCCATTATAATTCTTCTTTCAAGGTGAAGAATAACCTTTGCACAATCTTTCTCGGTAAAGAGGAAACCTTTTTACAATCTTCTTCTAAGGTGAAGAAGAACCTTAATCTCGGTTGGATCACCTCCAAGTACAATATTTAATAACATAACAAGGTATTATAACTAAAAAACATCTCACTTATTCACTTGATAACTCCAAAATGGCTCACTCATAAAAATATGATGAAATGATGCTCCAATGATTAAAAACCCAAAACCTTCTTAATGCTAAAACCAATAAGAAATCACTTATTTTTATTGTTTTGGGACCCAAAATAGTTGTTAGAGTCAAGAATTACTGTTACAATGGCTATATATAATAGACTGGTTGACCAATATACATTTACAATACCAAATTTACTAGTCGTTAAAAAACCTGGTCAACCAGTGCACATATTGGTTGACTAATATGGCACATTGGTCAACCAATACATTAACTAATGTTTCTACAAGCTCCTGGTACATCAAATTCAACAATTTTAACCTATATTAGTAGACCAATCACTGCAAAAACACAATTTAAACACATTCGAATGTTTAAAACCAATTTGTTTAATCCTAATATGATTAAAACACTTCCTACAATGTTTCTCGAAGATTATTTGGAAGATCAAAAGGATTTTATATTAAAATCAAAATCTTAAAACGACTTAGTTTCTCATCACACAAGATAAATAGAAACGAGAATAATGAGTGCCTTTGGTGGATCCCCCTTCTAGGAATGAATTTGGGTTTCTTGTTTTGATTCTAATGTATAGAGAAGAAGATGACACATTGGTCAACCAATACATCAACTAATGTTAGCACAAACTCTTGGTACATCAAATTCAACAACTTTAACCTATATTGGCAGTCTAATCATCCCAAAAACATAATTTAAACAACTTCAAATGCTCAAATCAATTTGTTTATTCCTAATATGATTAAAACACTTCCCTTAATATTCCCCAAAGATTATTTGAAAGATCAAGAGACTTTTATATTAAAATCAAAAGCTTCAATGCCTCTTGATGAATATAAAGACTAATGAAATGAAGTAAGATGAAATGAATATGCATAGTAAGCCTTTTAGATTGTTAAATTAATAAAGTAAGCTTAAAAATAATAATATAATGTATGAAATGACCTTGATGAGCCTTGATCTCCTTTTTTTCTTATTTCAATATTTGTCCCATTGGTTACAAACTTCAACTTCTCTTTATCAACTTCATACAAGATCTTCTAGAGTTTATTACTTCATTTTTTTAATATTGATTTTTATCAAAATAATAAATACATTAGTAGTAATTATGTTTTGTTATCGTCAAACATCAATTGGAACATCCATTGGAGTTTTAATGATGACAAAACATTTGTGATATCAGAGAACAATAACAAAGTTAAGCACACAAACCAATATTAACATAATGATTAGCTCCCCCTATAAATCATGCATAAATCATAATTCAATTTCAAGAACAAAAGATAAAGGAATATCCATGAAGATAATATAAGTTTACTCAAGCATATCATATAAAGTGCAATATGCAAGAAATACAAAGATAACAAAACAATCATTCCCACTGAATTTCATCCCTCCCCTTTAATATTATCACTCCCTCTATATCTAATGTCACCCAACTTTCTCCCCCCTTTTGGAATCATAAAAAAGAAATCCAAAAATAGATAATGTAAAGTGTCATTCATCAAGCTAACTTGGATAAAAAGATACATTTGATCAAGATTTCCAAACTTTCTCATTGAAGAGTACTACTGAATATTTGAAGAGTCAAAATAAAAGGTTAATTTTTATAGAGATACCCTTAATTGCGTCTACTTTGAAAAATCCCCAATTTCAGCATGATGTTGAAATTTTCAATTAAATACACCAAAGGCAATTTTCACAAAATCAGTGGTTGAAATTGTAAAAAATAAAACATAATTGTAATATCCAACAATAAATTTCATGAAAAGAATATATAATTTTGAAGGCCCCTAAATAGAAATATAAAAAAGTTCCAAAAATACCAAAACTGAATAAAATTAAAGATGTATCAATATAATTGAAAGGGAAACAACCTAAACGCCTTGTACAATTTAACTATGAAGGCATTAACTTGAAAACAGTAATTTTTAATTAAGAAAAATTTTGAAAATTCTAATAATGAAATTTAAAAATGACAAGTTTTCAATTTGACGCAATTGAATGATGTTTTGATGTAACCGAGAATGATATTTTTCAAGGAAAAGAGTGAATTCTTTAGTGTTTTAGATGATATGAACAACTAAAATAAAAAGTATAAGAAAAGAAGATAAATAATGCTTCAATCGTGAAGACTAGTCGACCATACGCCTTTATTGGTTGATCAGTGTGTGGTTGTCCAAACCTATTGACGAATTGTGGTGCAAACTCACTGTAATAAAAAGGGAAAGTTATATTGGTCAACCACTAGTAGATATTGATCAACTAATGTGCGTAGGTAATCAATCATGGAATCAACCAAACTCCTTGTAAACTCACTGGAAAGATAAAAGAATGATAGATATTGGGAATTGGTTGACCACTAAAGAACATTAGTCAAGCAATGTGAATATTTGGGGACCAGATAAATGACCAATAAACCAACAAACTTAATAGATATCAAAATGGAGTGAAATTTAAATATACTGGTCGACCACACTTAGATAGTGATCTACAAATTAACTAGATAGTTTAAAGAATCATCTTTAAAACTCAAATTAAAACATCAAAACTTTAACAAAATAAGATAAAAACATATATCAACCAACTAAATATAGTCGACAAAAAAATTTGATCATATAAAGGGCCTTATAGAAAAGAATTCCTATTAAACAAAAAATAATGTTCCTCTAATTAAGCATGAATTTAGAGGAATAATAACCCAATCGATGTAAATTCTAATTTAGTGATCTTATTTTGACATAATCTCTAATTCTAGATACTAAGGGTCACAATTTAAGAACATCTTATTCATAATTCAAACTCAAATAATCATCACCAAAGATTTATACTCAAATTGATACATAATTACAGGTAATCACATATTTCTAAATATAAATGATAATTACCTTATGTTGAACATTACTTATCACTACAAGAGTTAAGACACTTAGTGACTAACTTTTTGTAACTAACTATCATTTCGTCACAGATATGAGATTTTTTGTGACAAAACAATTAATTGGTACTATTATTTAGATAATTGTGATGATTCATTTTTTGTCACTAATACAATGGTAATTGTGACAATTTAATATCTTTCACAATTAAATTGTCACTATTAATATATTAATAGTGTCAAAAAAATTTTATCACTAAGTTCAGTCAATAAAAGCATATGCAATTTGTCATCAAAGTAATGTTGGCAGGAATAAATTGTAATTGTGACAAAACATATATTGTTCACTAATATTTTCTATTTGTTGTGACAAAACATAGTTTAGTCACTAATATTTTTCTCTCGTTGTGACGAAACGATTTACCATCGCATGATATTTTACTTTTTGTGATGGAAACTTCTGTCAATAAAAATTCAATTAGTTAAGGTCTACTTAATATTGTTACAAAAATGTAATTATCATTATGATCACTACTATTCGTAATTTTTGTAACAAGAAATTTTGTTGTCACTTGATCATCAACTTTCTATTAAAAGGTTATCGTCAATATAAAGTTAACAAATTAATAATAGCTATTTCTTGTTATAATAACATATTAAAATTAACCACTCTAATGATTATTTTTGTCATTATTATATGAATTTTAGGGACTAAAAAATACTTGTCACGACTTTTTTTTAATATTATTATTTGTAAACAAATTTAAATATTTTTTTATAAAATATTTAAACTACAGATATTGATAATCAAAAAGTGATATTTTACTTTTCAATAGATTTTTGTTAAACATAACTTTGTTTAAAAAGACGATTTCATTCTTTACGACAATTTCAATTATTTAGATGGTAAGCGTTTCTTCTTGCGCAAAATTTTAGACTTTAATTGCATTGTTCATTTATGATGATCTAGATTCTTCTAAAAATAGTTAAGAAATGGAGGTGATTAAGCGTCGAGCTTTTAGTGAATATGCTGCTATGTGTTTATGAACATTTTTTGGGAACCAGAGTATGTTCTAAACTTGAAGATAAAGAACAGAGATAGTGAGTGGGAAATTTACCTGAATTAGCCTAAAGTCCGTAAATTTCCATGAACTAGTCAGAGGAAGGAGGCCTCCGACTAATAGGAGTAGTGTTTCTGCTACTAAATTCGCAAAAATCCAATGCTTGTTTTGTGGATGTTAGTGACATTCTCCGATCGACCTGACCTGTTTTCAGTGATCTAGTCGGGTCGGGTCAAGTAAGATTAAGTCAGGTTGGAACAAGTTATTTGTGTATGAGTCAAGTCGAAGCAAGTAAGGCTGACTCTAAATGAATTTGTAATTTGTTAAAGAGAAGTGAGGGCATACGCAAATGGGATCAGACCTTTTTAATTAATGGTCTGAATATTTTTGGGCATAGTCAACTTGGGCTTAAACAAGTTGGATTGGGTCAAATTGGTTCAAGCAGGTTTAGGTCGGGTCAAGTTGGTCAAATGAATGGGTCAGGACAAGCCATGGCTCTTAGTGTTCTTGTTGGCTTCATATCTCTCTCAGAAGGAAGAGAAGAGAATATAGGAAGTATCTGTTTGTTGTTGTCTGAGAATCTGATATTCGTTGATAGTTCTTCCATTTTGGTTTCTTCATTGTTCCTCTCTGCGCAACTCCTGGTATTCATCTTTCTATCTTTTCTTCTCATAGGAAAAAGCAAAAATATTGAAATTTTACATGGTAACTTTGGAAGAGAAGGAAAAGACTGGAGAAAAAGTGAGGTGTGAGCAGTTAGTTTTCTGGTCTTTGAAATTTTGTTATTACGTTAACTAAAAGAACTTCATCTCTTGACCAATTTTTGGTATGCTGTGAATCTGAATGCAAAGTGATTTTCGTTATAACAGCCCAAAACTGGTTTGTCTTAAATGGTTTACAAACCATTAAGTTCATATTGATGCCAAATTGAACTGACAATGTTCGTGGTTCATGCCGACCGACTTGCTCTTCTTCATTTTCACTAGCCCACTTCAAAGTTCAAACATATTAATAATTTAAAATAAAGGCTATCTTTATTTAAAATATTAAATAAAAATTAACGTCAATTATGTATTAAGTAAAATAATCATACGAATTTATTTGTTGGACTAACTCAAATTAAATAAAATGGCCGATGATTAAAGAACTATTTGAGAGCAGCAAAATTACAAAAGATCCCTTCTAATCTTCTAAATTTTTTCATTCAAGACTTAGAGAATTTGGACTAAAAATTTTCTACATTGAACTTCATGCAAAACTTGGACTAAAAATTTAATAAATTTCAAAACCTATATAGGAGGATGAGATAGAAAGAGTGGCCCTTTTTTGTTATGCCTTACAATATCGACGTCTTATCATTTCAAGAAATAAGACTTTCTTGAAATGATATGGAAAAATTACATTGGAGCGCGTCTACGGAGTAAAGCAGCGAGATTGGCACTGATTTACACCATGTACATGATATGGAAGACAAGGGTTACTGTCTAATTAGACCTGGCTTCTTTTACGAGCTTTGATGTAGTGTTTAAGATAAAAATTGTACTATACAACATCTAATATCGACTGTATCCCAATGCATTGATTACTTTTTCTATTTTTAGACTGTATAGGCAACATTGTTGATTGAGTTACAGACCTTGATCAGGATATGCCCCATTAGACCCTGTACATAATTTTTGATAAATATATTTACCTTTTATCAAAAAAAAGAAATAATGGAGACTTATATATTATCACTTAATGGAGCAGCAGCCATCTGAGCCATACACGGAGAAAGTTTTCTACAAAATTTGAAGAGAAGATGGTTGGGATTCGAAACATTCAAATTTCCATTCGACCAACTGAGGAGCACAAACGGAGTTATTGAGAGAACACTCCTGTAACGTTTAATTTTAAGGTAATTTAAAATTTTAAGTAATTTAACTTATTTTGTTACTTGTTTTTTAATTAAAAAATGTTTATCAATGTCTAGGAGCAAAACGAAAGAAACACAAGTAACAGGAAAAATTAAAAAATGAAATCAGTTTCTGGTACAAACGTGATTGTGTACATTGCATATGGGATGATAAGTAAAATTCTATTTACTTAAAATTAAAATTATATTTTCTTAAAAAAATCAAGTTCCAATTATTTATTAATTTTTCGGTCTTTTCTTTTTCTTTTTTTCTTTTTAGAAAGACAAAGATTCCGATGAGTGGCTCGTTGCTGTTAAAGTTTGGAAGGTATCACGACAAAAGCCAAGTGAAACTTGGTCCGTTCCAAATGGAGAAAAAATAATGGGATAGAAGTTATAGTAAAATTAGATTTTCTTTTGAAAATTTTAAAATTACTTTACTAAATTTTCAAATTCTATCTAAACATGCAAACTAAGCTTCAAGAAGAAGGAGAGAATAAAAAAAAGATTTCATTTGCATCTCTACCACTCGTTAAGTATTTCGGTCTTGTCCTAGAAAGAAAGTCAAGCTATTCATCTGGTTTAGGTGTTAAAGGGATAACATCTAAGTCCCGAGAAAAAAATTTAAATTTAGAAAAAAAATTAAATTTTAGTTGAAGCTGAGACTGCAAAGAAATATGCAAGTAATTCAAATGATGAAATTGCAAGACTTATTGAAATCACAAAAACACAAAATGAAAAGATTCAAGCTCAAGATGTAGCTATTGAGAAGTAAGCAACGGAAATGAAATAAATTTAAGTTGTTTTGCACATTTGGCAAACACTGAGTAATTCATAGTTTGTTACTCAATGCTTCTGCCTCAATTGGCAATCCATCAAGTGTTATAACGTCAAATACCCTAACTAGTCATGTGAGTTTATAAATTTATAAAATGTAAAATAGTTAGTATTACTTCGTATCATTACCATTATATTATTATAAAATGTTATTACTAAATTTATAGCTTAATATTTTATAAACTAATTAATTGATTCTATTTTTATTTATTTTGTAGGAAATAAATCAATAGTGAACTTTATTTAGAAGAATAGCTAGAAAAATTTATCTTGGAGAGTTTTAGATTAAATTAGTACGTAGTAGTTTAAGATAATTGTAATAAATATAATTATCTTGGATATTAAATTTTCCTATTTTATATATTGGAAATTAGAATTTTGTATATTTTGATATATATATATATATATACTAATAATTTTTATTTGCTTATGTGACAATATCTTAGCACTAAAAATCCATATCATTTGTGACAACTTCTATTTTATGGCCACCAATGCAAAAATTTTTATTGATTAAGCAATTGAATTGTTAAATTTAATAATATTATTTATGACAAACACGAACACATTAGTGATAAATTTATCGTAACATATAATCTTTATTTAGTGACAACATTATTGTAACATATAACTTTCATACTTGTGACGAAATCTGTTAGATAATATAGTTACCGATGCAAATTTCTTTTACCATTAATGTAATTCCATCGTTAAATTGATAGTTTTATTTCTGACAATAATAAACAAATTAACGACAATATTTTTCGGAAAAACAAATATTCATTTTTTTGACAAAATGATGTTGACATTTTTTCTTTAAAATATTAGCGACCAAGAAAAAATGGACATTGATAAAAAAAGCACGAGTGACAAATATTTTGTCACTATTTTCAATTATTTTAGTGGCAATGATGTTGTCACAATAAAATGAAGTACTGTTACGACTTTATTTGTCACTTTGTGTCAACAAACCTGTCATAAATATTGAAGTCATTGTGACTATATAATTTTATTACACATTCCATAGTTTTTAATGTCAGTACTTTTGTCACAAAAATATTGCATAATTGTGACCATTTTTCTAAATTAGTCACTATTTCACTAGTAACGGAAGATGATGACTTTAAAAATTGGACATTATTAATAGTAGTGACTAATATTACTGCTTTTAGTGACAACTTTTGCTTTCACTAAAAATAAAATTTCTTGTAGTATATGAGAGATTTGAAAGAAGATTCTTCATGAATTCTCAATCCATTAGTGACATCTCATCATTCTCACTTGGTTCAACAATTTGAAAAGTCTTGACGGTTAATTTCAGGAGTTAAATTCTCCATATCATACACCAACATTTTTAAGACTTTCTTAGAGGCAAGAATATAACATTCATTAAGATAAATGATATAAATTCTAAAAGTGATCCTCAATTCAAGATCTACTATCTCTACTACACATCATTTGCTTTTTTTTAATAGCTTTATAAAATAAGGTAATTAATATGTTTTAGGAACCCAAATAAGCTTGGTTCCTTCTTCTTTTTAACCGACACTTCTAAAGTTTTACTTAACATTATTTGCTTGATTTAGCAAAATCTAACAATATGTCTAAACTTACTACAAAATTGACATACCAAGTCATATGAGTAATGATAATACATAAATGCATTGCTTGGAATTCTATGTGTGTATGGACAATGAGGAAGTTTTCTTTGGACATTAAATGTGTTAAATGGTATCCTAGGTTGGTAAAAAGTCCTACCATAATTATATGTATGATGGCTACTATGAATGAAAGAGTGATGCACGCTTCTATAGGGGTGTGAGTGGGTTTGCATGTTATCTTAAAAATTATACCTATTCTTTCCTTGAGAACATTGAACTCTACGCCTAAGTTATGAGTCATATATGAAAGCATAATGTTTGCCCTTAGGTTGGGAATTAGTAAACGTGTCATGTGCATGTGTATGTTTGGATATGGATACTCCATGCCTATTTGCCATTCTAAGCAATGATTATTCACTATGTAAATGTTTTCTTTTGACAAAAGTAGTTTTGGTGTTGGAAATTCTTTCACATATGCATCTAATTCCATGCTTAACATTAGAACTCTTTTGAGCTCCTAACGCTTTCAAGTTTCTCATTTCCCTTTTTAAATTTAGATAATCAATTTCCTTTTTGAATGTTTCTTTCTCACACTTTAATGCATCTAAGTTATGATTGTCATCAATAATCACATTTTTGTATGCTTTAATGCTATGTAATTCACTTTTTATCTTTTGATTCTCACTTATGCATGCATCCAACTTTTTTTGAACTTCCTTGAGTTTAGAAGACAATTTCTTCCTTTTCTTACTCATAATTTCTAAACTTCTTACTAATCCATCATATGTCAAATTAATATCACTATCATTACAAGAATTAGGGTTTGATGTTACCTCATCATTTTCCATAGAGGTAAAGCACATATGAGCTATCTCTTCCTCCAAATGCTTGCCTTCAGATTTATTTGTGTCATCCTAAGTTGATTCTTTAAGTGTTGTCTTCTTATCCTTCTCCTTTTTATATCTTCTCTCATACTTCTCATTATCTTTGAGCTATGGACATTGTGACTTTATAAAACCAAGTTTTCTATATTCAAAGCAAGTAATATTAATGGATTTATGTTTTAAATAATTATTTGCTTTCCTTGAAGTCCTTTCATTTGGAGAATTTCTTCTTTAAGAACTTCTTAAATTTTTTATTGAGTAAGTCAATGTCTTCTTCTTTATTTTCACTAGTTGATGGTTCTTCCTCTTCACTTGATTCTTCTTTTGAGGATTTGAAAGATAATTTTCTTTCTTTCAAAGGTTCATCTCTTCTTGTGTCTCTTAGAGCCTCATTTCGTATATAAGAAGAGATTTAATAAGTTCCTCTAATGGAAGTATTATTAGATGCTCAACTTCTTGTAGTACTGTCACCTTAGCTTCCTACATCTTTGGAAGTAACATCATCAACTTTCTAACTAATTCAACATTAGTAAGGTCTTTCCAAGACCTTTTAGATAATTTATAATATCAACAAATCTAGTATAAATGCTAGAAATGCTTTCATCATGTTTTATTTGAAACAATTCATATCGATGTGTTAGCATACTTACTTCACTCTCTTTAACTTAAATTGTGCCCTTATGAGTAATTTCTAATGTATGCGAAACATCATAAGCCGTTTCACATATAAAGACTATTAAATTAATTTATTCATAAAGCACAAATTAAATTGGATGTGTATGGCTCTACTATTCAAGGATACTAATCTCCTATCTTGTGATTCCCGTTCTTCCTTTAATTTAGGTATGTTTATGTTATCTACAATTTTTGTAGGAATAAAAAGACTGCTAGAAACTATTTCTTGTAAGTTTACACTTTTGACCATTAAAAAGAATCTCATCCTAGTTTTCTAATAAAAATAATTATTACCATTTAAGAAAGGCGATCTACTAATGCTTTATCCTACTTGGTTGAATGATGATGATGATACTAATAAATATGCCATTATAATCTTTGCTATCAGATTTTTTATAGAAATACTAGCCAAATCAGGGATGTCAATGGGCCGGCTGGGCTTAGTCACGACACTTTTTGTCCAACCCGGGCTTACATGCCAAATAACACATGTTAAGGTAGTTTGGAGACACCTTACACCTAGTTGAATTAAGCTAAGTTGCTGCTGGAAAAATCCACTATCTTCTTCTCCTTTCTCCACCGAAAGTTGCTGC
>JAOTAY010000005.1:40198451-40222838 GCA_025629805.1 Erythroxylum baracoense
AAAACAAAAATTAAAAATTCACAATAATTATAAAAGTTAAAATAAATAAAATAACTAATTAAAAAACTTTGAAAAAATGGGGGAAAAGAGAGGTAGGAGGGAGGGAGGGAGATTTTAAAAATTTTTGAAAATTTTGCAAAAAAGTCCCCCAATTTTT
This sequence comes from Erythroxylum baracoense, assembly GCA_025629805.1. Classification (NCBI taxonomy): domain Eukaryota; kingdom Viridiplantae; phylum Streptophyta; class Magnoliopsida; order Malpighiales; family Erythroxylaceae; genus Erythroxylum; species Erythroxylum baracoense. The sequence continues at coordinate 40,198,609 of JAOTAY010000005.1, forward strand.
TTAAATTTTCGGTACCGGCCGATATTTGACCGGTATTTTGAATACCGCCGGTACCGACCGGTATTTACATCCGGTACCATAACTTATATACCGGTACCTATTTTGATCCGCTACGGTACGTACCGGTATTCATAACAAGGAGTCACGTGCACAAAATACATAATTTTCTGGTCATTTTTTAACACAATTGATAATCAAACCTTTGTTGTCGTGAATTAGCCAAGTTTGACGGTTATTGTTGATTGAGTTGGTTTTATGAGAACTTGAACTCAATTTTTACATAAAAAATTCATAATTTTAATATTATCGTACATTTATAAAAATAAAAATAAATGATAAGAACTATGTTAAGTTCGATTCAAATGTATTTTAAAGCTCAAGTCAAATCTCGAATGTAAATATTAAATCTTATCTATATTAATATAATTAGGTAAAGTTTGAATTAGATAACAATTTATATGATTTGTATTTTTATCTATCCACTCTCAACTATAAAGTATGTTAATAATAGAGAATCTTTTTACAAAATTATAAAATATAAAAATATTTCAATTGTTGACTTTAATTTTAGAAGTGAAACCTACATAATTAAATGATACTTTTAGACTTGAGGCTTATGAACTTTTACTTCTTTTTAAACTAAGACGTACGTTGAGTAACTTCTTAAATTTGAGAAATGTGTATCTTCAAGATTTTTATTGGACTAGATGTTAAAATGACTTCACGTAAACTTGAGGTATGTGTGTCTTTAAGATTGGAAGGGGGTTGAAGTTCTACTTCCAAGTTCTCCAAGAAGCTTTAGCTTCTCTCTATGGTTGCATCGTTTGCATGCTGACTCGTTGGAGTCCCTAACTGCTTATTAAGATTCCAAGCTTTAGATTTTGTTTTCTACTTCTTGACTCCTTTTCTCTCCAGCCTTGGTTTAGCTTATTCCAGTGTCTTCTGTGCAATCCCTTAACCTGTCAAAGCTTCCCATCTCTAGCTCTCTTAAGCTACTTTGTGCTTTTGAATCTAGTTTCTAGCTAACTCAAACAGGTGTTGCTTGTTTTCCCTTCTTCATCCTCCTTTTCATTGTTTCAACTTTTCAGGTGTTTTTGCCTCTTTAAAATACTTCCTTATTCCTAGTTATTTTTCTCCGCCTTTTTTAAATTGTCAAACCAACCTAGCCCCTTCTTTGCCAGAGTTTCCCATTTTAGTTTGAACACTAACTTTGAAAATCTAAGCCCTCTTATGCTCTTATCCCTGTCCCCTCCTTACAACCTAACAAAAACACATCCACACACCATAATTTTAATCAAAAAAAAGTTATTACTCAACCATCTTCTAGTGTCAGGAAGACCTGAGTTTAGGTCCTAGGTGATCTGGCGAGCTCCTAAACTTCACTACTACCCTCCTAACTTTTGAAGGGAAAGCCATAATTTAACCTAACAAAGAGACACTCAAAGAAGGAGCTCTCAAGTGGGAAGCCATTCTTATGTAAGGTCTATAAGAAACTATGGTGAATGAGGAAGATTTGTTTTTGTTTAGATTTGAATCAGCGAGCATAGCACATAAGATCGTAGAATCCGATCATTGGCATTATAACGACAAAACCTTATTCTTATCAACTTGGAACCGAGCATATTCTTCCACAATCTAAAGTAGAAGTAACTACCTTTATAGATAAAATTTTATAGTATCTTGTTGGAGTACTGGATAACGAGAGGATTGGGTCAATATATAAAACTTCATAGTATATTGATGGAGTACACAATAATGAGAGGATTGAGTCACTTGGTAAGCTATGTGGGACAACCCTTATGCATGGATGACGTTGCAATAAGAACGAGTAGGGTGAGTTTTGTAAGAATTTGTATCCTATTATTGCAAGTCCTAGATGTTCTACCAATCTTGAGGCTAGATGAAAAGGACAAGTTATTTGACAACAAGGTCCTAGTAACCTATTCTTAGAAACCAGGGAATTCCACACCAAGGAACCTTGGCTCTCGATAGGAAAGAGATTCAAAATTGGACATTCATTAAAATTGCTCGAGGAAGAACATAATGAAGAAGTTAAGGACCAAGTCAATGCAACACGTAAAGGAAAATGGGAATGCAAAATTTGATGACACCAATGAGAAGAATGAAGTGGCCATAGAGTTAAGGAGTCAGATAGGAGAGGATGAAACATGCATCAAAATTGAACAACATGAGATCTAACTTAACACTCAATCGGTAGTTAACGTAGAGAAGTCCTTAACTCTAAGTAAGGAGATTGGATCAAGCACAAGCATGACATTTATCAAGGAGGAGGTTTACTTTCATACCATCTTAATAAGGAAATCAAAGAGTTAGGCAAAAAATAAAGAAGAATCTCCTAAAACATAACTATTTTAGTATCGAATGTCAGGGGGACCAATAGTCTAAATAAGCATATTCTTTTTTCTGTAAGAAACAAATCCATATTTAGTAACACTATTAGAGACCAAGCTGAAGCTAAATAACATCCAGAAGATGGGCTTTTTTTGAAAAACACTGGAGATACTTATCTAACCATAGTCATCACTATAATGGTAGGATAATTGTGGTTTTTGATTTAGAGTTGCTGGAGGCTACTAAAACAACTATGGATAAGCAGTTTATACACCTTAGTGTTCACTTTAAGTAAGATAAACCTGAATATAGGTAACATTTATTTATACTATAAACCATGCATTCCAAAGGATAAGGTTTTAGTCCAAGCTAGAGGAGTTAGGAAGTGTTGTAACTGATTTATGACTGATCACTAGGCACTTTAATAGCTTACTATACCTATTCGAGGCCAAAGGGAATACTTTAAGAAACTACTTAAAGCATTTTAGTAAATATGCAAGTGAGATCTAACTGACTGATTTAAAGATAGAGGGGCAATTCTACATCTAGTGCAATAAAAAAAAGGGAGGTAGTTTTTGAGAAGAAGATGTATATGGCTCTAGTGAATAAATTATGGTTTAGAACTTCCCCATAGAGTAAAACCTTGTTCTCCAATCCAAGATTCTTAGATCATTCCCCTATTCAAATATAGAATATGTTTAAAATTGAAAGAAGATGGTCCTTTTTCAGTTTAACAACCATTTAATTAAGGTTGAGGGTTTTTGCAGAATGTGTCCATAAAGTTATTTCCACAACTTCTCAAGGAAATAAGATGTCCACTTGTATGAGGAAGCTTTAACAAGTCAAAAAGGAGCTAAAATTAGTTAATAAGAAGGTGGGAACTCATCTACAAAGGAGATATCCAAAGCTAAGAACAAGTTTAGGTGTTTACAAAGTTCATTGCATCTTAATCCTTATAGTGTATCGTTACAAGAAGGGGAGAAAGAAACCCTAAACAATTGACGTAACAACTCACATTAACTATTCAGTGTTAAGGCAAAGAGCTACATTGAGTTAGCTCAAAGATGGTGGAAAGAATATAATTTTTTTCCACAATTTAATATTGGAAGGAAGAATATAAACCATATCACCTCTATCATAAATAAGGATGATATAGTACAAAGGTCAAAAGAAAGAATTTACGAAGAAGTGATGACATTGTTCTCTAAAACAATTGGCTTACCATAACTAACTTCTTTGTTAGTTTCTATTATGAAATCCCATATTATGGATCAATTATCAAATAGTTAAAAAGAGATCTTCATTAAGACTTTCTAAGCTAAAGATGCTGAAGCTGCATTCTTCTCTTTCAAACTTAACAAGGCTCCTGGACCAAATGGTCTGAACTCTTAGTTCTTCCAAAAAATGTGTCCTTTGGTTAAGGAATTCGTCATTGAGGTAGTTCTTGAATTCTTCATCAGAGGAAGAATGCTTAGGGAACTCATTTTCCTTATTCTTAAAGTACATGCTCCTACTAAATCCAACACCGGTTAATCTGATTGATAAGTCATAATGAGCTTTCATACGAGGAAGACAAATTAGGGACATTTTCCTATCTCAAGAGTTGTTTAAGAATTATAAAAGGAAAGGGCTAAGTAAAAAGAGTGTGATGAAGATTAATTTAAATAGAGCATTTGATTCCTTAGATTAGGGATTTATACTTAAAACTTTTTATTGCTTTCGGGAACCCAAGTAAATTCATTCAATATAGTAAATAATGTGTGACTACCACTTCCTATATAATGTTAATTAATAGTGAGCCATCTAGGACCTTAAGGGGTGTAAGGGAAATCAGGTAAGGGTCCCCTTGCTTATTCATTTTGACTATGAAAGTACTCAGTAGATTGATCAAAATAGTGATTAATTTAGATGATAGATTTAAATGTAGCTCAAGATGCAAGGAGTTGGAGCTTGCTAATATCACCTTCGCAAAAGATATCCTTATCTTTTACAAGTTGAGCCTTACTCAATAAACTACCTCATAATAACCATAAACTCATTTAGTAAAATGTCAGGGATAACCATTAATAGCAAAAGTCACAATTATTTGTCTCAGTAGATGCTCAAGATCTGTCAGGATGGATTTACTCCTTAACTAGACTACAGACCTCTTAACTCCCCTTTAGATATTTAGGGGCACCTATTTCTTCTAAAAAGAATCGCTTTTATGAATTTCAATATTTTTTGGAGTAGTTCACTATAAGAATCTCAAGCTGGTGTAATAGAAGCTTAACACTAGTTAGAAGAATATAACTTGCTATTTTGATATTGAATAATTTACACATTTATTGGTCTTCACATATAATCTTTCCTATAAGGGTGATTAAATACATAAAGAAGCCAATAAAAAGATCCATCTAGTTGGGAGAAATAAGATTAAAAATTGGTGCAAAGTTCAAATAGAGTGATCTATATTTGCTTAAAGATGAAAGAGCGCTAGGTATTCTACATCTTAAAACCAATTGTAAAATGCAAATCATGAATAGAATTATAACAAATAGGGAGGTCTTATGGGTAAGTAGGTACATGAATGTCACCTAAAGAAGGAGAGTTTTTGATCTATTAAACCTAAAAGTTGCTCTTGGATGATGATCAACATGCTAAAATAAAGGGATGAAATCAAATAGGAGGTTAAATATGTGTTAGGAAATAGAGAAACAAACTCTTTTTAAAATGAAAATTAGAAAAATCTAAGCCATCTAAATAGTTGTAATGAATGTTCTAGACTAAGAGGAGTCTTATGTGATTAGATCATAGTGAAGGAGGTGTTAAGCTTTAGCTCACTAACTCATTTATGGCTTAACACTACTCCACTAGTTGCATAAGTTAGACAACTTCAGCTAAGAGTAAAAAACAACCTCATATGGGTAAGACATGCTTCCAGGATATTATACAAATGACTCTTGTAGACAATGGTTGAGACCTAGGTCCCCCAAGATTGCATTTAACAAGGTGGTCCAGTTCGAGTAGAATTTACCTAGAACCTTTATCTCCTTATGGATGGCAATTTGAGATAGATTGACCACCATGGACCATTTAATTAACTTTACTAATATGCTAACTACATGTAAATTATATGAGATGGGCAATGAATCTATTAACCATTTTTTTTGTAATTATTTCTCTTTTTTTGGCCAAAAATCAAGGTAGCATGTAATATGGTAGCTCCTAATGTACCTTGGCTGGATCTAATTAATTAGATAGCAAGGAATATGAAAAGCAATGATGTAAATTGAATAGTTAATAAAATTGCTCTAAACATCATGATCCATAAGATATAGTGGGCAAGGAATTAAGAAATATTCAAAGGCAAACAACAATAAAGCGAAGCTACTTATAGGTCTATTGGACTTTATAAGAGCTCAAATACTTGCAAAAAATATAAATATAGGATGCAACTGGAAATGCCAACCTAATGGAGATTGTTGTAGCACCTCACACAAATCCATAAACAAGGAAGTTTAGGTAACTACATGCATATCCCTAAAGCAAGAAATTCTGGGCATATTTCTTATGACTAAACAGGTTTTCCACAAGCAAGTCTCAAAGCAAGAATAAAGAGCAAGTTAAAATTTGTATGCCTAATAATTAACACAAGTAGAGACTTATTATAGGATGGAATAAAGTACTGAGTAGTGGTAACAAAGAAGACATCGAGACATATATAGAAGATGATGACAATTACTATCCTTGGACCACATCTCTCACCTCATAAGCCAGGAATGAAGAACAAAGTAAAACTCTGAGTATCTTATTCTTCAGGCGAATGTAACTTAGCCACTCCTCATTTACCTTATCAGAAACTCTATATGTAGCTCTAACATAGGACACTTATCCTTGAATGGTTCAGTCGGGTCATCTTGTGAGCTATTATTAGGCTTTGAATTATTAGTATTATTATTATGATATTATACTTCAACTATTTTTTTCCTTAATACAACTTAATTATCTTCCACTTTTGTGTTTATGGGGTTTTAATTGGACCATAGAACTAAAATAACTTCACTATTTTTATGCCACTAATATTTTTTATTGGATTCACTTAAACTTGCAATTTTTGTTCGTGTGGAGGTTCTTTTTTGCTCAAGGTTACATGTGCTAAGTTTTACTAATTATAACCTTGGTAATTACCACAAGCGCACGGGTCGTTCGCGTAGTACCTAAGGTGTCGATCCTATGAGAAAGGGAACTAGTCCTAAAATCTAAAGGCAGCTAAGTTTCTAATTAACCTAATTAAACAACTAATGAAAAAATTAAATCAATTAATAATTAATATGAGAAATTAAAGTGCTAGAGAGTCAGCAAAATAGCAAAATCACAGCCTAACTCAAAATTGACCTAGAAATTACCATGGGAGAGAAAGGGGATTTTAATTTGAAACTAAGAAAACCTAATTAATTATGTAATTATCGAGTTAACGTGTTTAGGTGATCCTAGGGTGAATTACTCTCTCTCGAGTTATAATTCCTAACCCTAATTAGTAATCCCTAATTCAAATTGTGGGAATTGCGATCTCTCAATTTGTAATTGGTCTAAAACCTAAATTAGTTTTAAAATTACCTATTAATCTACCGAGAATCTATGCTCGATCTCTCGTTACAAGACTCTACCGGTTTGACTCAATTCTCTACCTATCGATTTACCTAACTCTCATTAGCCCAAATTGATGATTTTTACCCGGCTCACCCTCTCAGTTTGTTGCCGAATTATTAAGAACAGAATTGCAATCACAGCCAACTCAATAAGAAATCACAATAGAATAAATTTTATTAATCTCAAGAGTCAAAATCCAAAAGTGAGTACAAACGTAAACTCAACATTCACACAACGAATCTCAACACCTATTTCAATTCTATACATAATAAACTGAAATAAATGGAAATACTGTTGGGAACGGAATCTTAAAGCGGCAATGGGGGGAAACCACCTGTTCTTGGAAGTACTTCTCGTCTAGCATGTCTCCGTGTTTCTCTTCCTTCGTCTCCTTCCTCAATCTCTTGATCTCTCTCGGATTTGATGAAATTTCACTCTTTTGGCACGAGTCTCTTCACTTTCTAATGACTACTGGCGGCTGTCTTATTGTGTGCTATTTATTCTATAGCAACCCTCGGTCAAACTCGGGGTCAAATCGGTCAAAAAATCACTCAAAATTTGAATTTTCGTGTCAAACCGACGTAGGGAACAGTCGTGGCCCTGCCTGCCACGATTATGGCTAGGATTTATCCTTTCTGTCACGATCATGGCCTGAAGTGCACGATTGTGGCCTGACTTGATGCTCTCTGTCACGATTGTGGCCCCAGGTGCATGATCGTTATAGCACCCCACTTCCGTCCGACATATACACGTACACCTTTCGGGGTAGGTGCACATACCCGATAGAAATGGCATGCTAACTATCTCACTTTTAATATATCGCATGGCATCATAATTACTTCATAATTAACATAATGTTTAAAACCTAAAAAATTCGTCATATCATTTCATAAACCATATTTACAATGTAGCATTACATTCACCATCCATGCTTGTACAATATCAGCCTATCAGAATCACAACTCTGTCTACAAAGTATGTTACAAGCATGAGGAATTAAAAAAAATTAAATTAATCCTTCAATCCCAGCTGACCGACCTTTGAGCCATATCCTCTATCCAACAGCCGTACAAAATCTCTTCTAAGCAGTCTTAGAAGCTAGGTCGTCGCTCTCTCTAACCTGGAAATATCAACGTTTCAATTTAGTTAAATTTATCGAACTCAGTTGAATAACCATCTTCGATGGTTCACTCTTGTCATGTAACACACAATTTATGTCATCACATAATTCACATCATCTTAGTTTTCGTCATGTAATATCAAGAAACTCTTTATTCACATAGAGCACATTTCAGAATCCATGCAATTCATCATTCCATTGCAATTATGCAGATTATAATCATATCATATGTATATGCAATGCTTATGAGACTCAACTTCATTTATTTACATTGTTGTGATCGAGTGCCTTTTTCACTATCCCGTATCCGTTGTGGATATTGGGCTCTATCATACTGTCTTGTATTCGTTGTGGATACCGGGCTCTATCATACAAATTGAGCCATAGGCTCTTACAACAAATGTCTAAGCTCTAAGTTCTTTTTCACTAGCGACTCCAGTCACAACTGCCTTTATATTTGATGCATTTATGGAATAAATGCATATCACATTTTCAAATATCATATTCAATCTATTGCATTTGCATTTACTTTCTCATTCACATTGGTCATCGAATTTTTGGTCTGGCATTCAACATAATAGTTGAGAATCATTTAGTTAATCACATTCACATTCAAGGAGCACTTCCAATGTATTATTCATGCATCAAAACGCCTCAGACATTGAATATCTGGAATTCAATACTTACGCATCACAATAATTTAGTACACAATTTAACAAACAATCAAGGTGAGACCATCTTAGGTTGCTCACAATTGCTCCTTTCAGCTTATTGTCTTGAAGTCTCCACAATTTCTGGAAGCAGTTGCTCAATGTGTTCTTCAATAAAATGCAATCATATAAAAAATTTACACATTCAGATAAATAGTCAATCATATGCACATTCATGAATGTATCATGTATTATGCATGTTTAATGATAACTTTTCAGGTACGTTTCCTTAATACACTTTATAAGCAATTACAACACCTTCCAAACATTCGTTAATCTCTAATACTCGTTACTCACTTTAATCCCCTCATTCAATATCAATTACATTCATTTAAGTTCTCATTTAAACCTAAATACCTCATATGGTAACATCCTTACTTGAATCAGGTTGAAAAACATCCAAACAAACACTCTTTTATATAGTCTTATGGGTCACGACCGTGGAGGTGCACGGTCGTGAATTTTGTGACTTTCATCAAAACTCACGATCGTGCTTCTCCTCCAAAACTAACAAGGGTCACAATCGTGCAGCTGCACGATCGTGCCCTGCAGTATTTTCTTCCTTCTTTCTTGCCATTTTTGACCTAGAAAAAGAAGTTTTTAGGCAACATTTTCTTTTAATCAAATGTTTCTTTATGTCTTACATTTCTAATGACATGCAATTCATACATTTTGGTTCAGTATCGTGCAAGATATAATCAAAATACCATATACTGTTCTCATACCTTGACATAATACAATTTTCAATTTCAAGCCAAATTTCAAGACTCTTAAGGACATAATGCAAATTCGATTCCTTCATGAAAAATGTAGCCATATCGCTTTAGTTTACTCTAGATTAAAATTCATTTAGTTTGGATATTTACAGATCAATTTATGGACAAAATACAGATGTATGTTCAGTCAAACACTGCATATAACATACTCCAACACAATTCATTGCCAAAGTTTTATTACTTCTCTATCATTTCTCTATCCTTTCATGTTGATGATTAAGTTATACCTCAATTTTTAGTTCAGTAATCTTTATACACACTTCACAAGTTCATGAATGATCATAAACGGAACCTAATTCATACTTTTAAATATCGCATTTTCTGTACTTCACTAATCTTCATTTAACTTCAATTATCACAATCCTTTATACACTTTCGGCACATTTTTTACTGATTTAACTCCTTCATCACTTTATTTATATCTCAGAAATTGCTTCTTCCTACACCACTCACGCATGCATCGATTCATCTTGCTACGCCATTCACACATGCATCCTTTTCAAACATGAAAACATGATCAAAAGTCATTTACCCTACCATAAAACTCAAAACATAACTTACTTGGTTTAACCTTCAAATCCTTCAGTAAAATTCCAGAAATAGGGAGAGCAAATGAGAGGCTTCGATGAATGAAACAATGACATGAATGGAGAAAATCAGAACAAAATATGGACTGGAATGTTTTCTTTGCAAGGAGTAATGTGGGTAAGTCAATAACACAAGAATATCTAGCTAGGTGTTTCGGTGATGGGCAGCAAGGAGAAAGTTTTGGTGTTTTAGTGATGAACAAACCAAAGAATTGTAGAAATCTCCTTACCAAAAAACGTGAGTTAGGTGTCCCTTTTAGGTCTTGACACATGTCTCCAATGCATGTGTTACATTTGTCCACTAGTTATGCTACTGTTTGTTCCATAGCTATTGGTCCTCATGTCCCACATTAATGGATCCATTTGTCACTCCATAATTTGTCCATTTGTCAATGACTTACTAATCCAATTGTCACACTTCCATTTGTCTCTTATTTTTATATTTTTCTTAGTCTAAAATACTCCAAATTTTCAGAAATTTCCGAAATGTCCAAAATGTCACCAAAAATACTAAATTAATTTTACTACACACCAATTCAATTTTCAAGACAATTAATCCACAATTCTCATTTTAATCACATAAAAAATCACTTATACCCAGAAAATGTCAATGAATGCATGTACAATTATTTAATGAGCGACAACATTATTCATGTGTCTGTGTATGCCATATGATGCATGAAATGCACTTCTAAATTCTTAGTAAACTCTCATATATAGTATCATAAGGTTCTAACCCTACTCACAGAATAATGGGATGTTACAATCGTGGCCTAGCTGCTTCTAGCTCTTCCTTCTCTGTGCACGATTATGGCTACTGTGCATGATCGTGACCTATATCTTTTAGCCCGAAACTATTCAATCTTCATCGTTATTCCCCGTTTACCTTGCAACACTAACACACACATCAAGGTTCCTAAAACATATAACAATTAAGCTCAAAGATTCATACTAACCCATAAAAACACATAAACATACAAACTAACATAATTAACATATAAACACATATTTAACTTTCAATTTAACGCTAAATACTTACCAAATTACACCCTAAAACATAATGCAAAATGTAACTATCGACATCCCCATACTTAAACGTTTGCTTGTCCTCAAGAAAACAAAGCAACAAAACATATAAAAACACATAAAACACAATGCAATAATGAGACAATGGCTTTGACTTCATGAAATAACTTTAATCTTGGACACAATGATTCGAATTATGGCAAATAAACAAAATATGTGTCTAGGGGCTTTGAACTAAATATACAACTAAATCAAGACCTAAGTATTACTTAGTTACCCTTTTCAATTATACACACAGATTAATAAATCTTCGGTCCCTCGGACTTTGTAACTGTTCTTAAGCGTAATTCCATGAAAATTCAAGTTTATTACAAGTCCGAAAGGTGTTTATTTAAAACACTTCTTTTTTTAATTTTTATTTAAACTAGGACTTAGTCTTTTACTATGAGGCAAATATTTATGATGAATGTCAATCCAGCTACTCAACTAAGTCATTTATTAAATAGCTTAGTTGAAACGTCATTATAGCCTTTTTACGCAAAGGCACACATTTGTGATGCGTGTCGATCTAGTTACTCAGCTACATCACGTTTTCAACTAGCTACTAGCTCTATTCATAACCCGAAGGCCAGCAGAATAGTAATTTATTAAACTAACATTTTTTTACCTTGTTGTTTTTAGCTATTTGTTTTCATGAAAAATACTATTTAAGCTATTTAACCTAAAAGAACTCAATTTATGAATGAAAGTGACAATCTAGAGAGTGCTAAATTTACACTAAGTTCAAATTACACTGTATATTTATCCAAAGGCCCCTATTTATCTAATTTCGTAGGCTAATGATCGTTCATAACTTGATAGACTATATCTCAAAATTAAATAAATTTCACTCAATCTAAGCCAATGACATATTCATACACTTCACGCAATGTAACCTAGTACTATGATACAGTACGCAAAATTCACATACAAAAGAAAAACACATAATCCCTCCCCACACTTGAACAGCACATTGTCCCCAATGTGAGAAGGAAACACACACAACACATATACGAAGGGTAAAGACAAAAACTTAAGTAACAAAGAACAGATAAAATTAACCATAGAAATATTAACAATAAAACTAAAAAATAAACATAAAAATAAATGGAACAAAATAAAATTGAAGACAATTTTGGGTTAGACTTGGATCCTAAGGTGACGGAGGCAGTGATGGTGTCAAAGGTGGGAGTTGAACACCCTGAGACTTGAAATACTGATGGATCCGTCAAATATCTCGGCTCTGGTGTCGTTGTGTGCGTGCCATCTCCGTAAGTGTTTTGTTAGTCTCAGATATTGCATTCAAAACCTTCTTCTAGCCTTGCTCTTCCTCTTCTTCTTCTTTCGATTCTTCACTCATTGACTCCTCTTGTTGAGGCTGCACTGCACTCGAACTCGTTTGACCTGTCCTGGGCTACACATGTGTCTTCTCATGAATCTCTCACAGATTCATGTTCGTGGAATGGATGACCTCCACCCAGAAAAAATGGTGAAGATTGAGGAAGTTAGGAGGGTGAATTGTTAAACCCCTTCATTCCACACCGAAATGTTCGGCAATGGCCAATACTATGTACCCCATTCCAAGGTGGTTGCTCCACTTACGTGGAGCTGTAGCAATGACATTAAGGACATGGGTGGACGTGCATACTGGAATACTGTGATCTATGCACCACAGTATAAAAAAGTTCCTTGGTAGAACAATAGTTGGTTTCTGACTTGTCAAAAACCAACTGACACATAAATTTGTGTTGTAGCAAGTGTTTATATGACCAGATAATGTTGTTGTGTGCATTCTTTACGTAAAATCGCTCAATTCCAGTCAGCTCACGCCAATATTAGGAGACATTGAAATCATCATGATGATCAACGATGGTGGATTCAGGGAATCTACACATCTCACACATGAGTTCTACAGTTAATTCATATGCTCTCCCACCCAATCTAAACCATGTTTCCTTTGTGTTCCTAGGGTCAAAGGTCAAGGAAGTAAAAAACTCCAAAATAAGTTCCTCATAAATACAGAATTGGAACCGTATGAATTGGCCCCACTGGACTCTCTAGGCTAGGTTCTTTACTCACTCACGCAGTTCTAGTTCATCTAATATGTCAGCTTCAAAGTATTTGGGAATTGAAATTTTCCTAGAATGAAGGATCAGAAACGAATACCTTCCTCCTCGGTATAAATAGGACATGGTGCTCTGAAGTCCACTCCCCATGATTCCGAACTCCTATTCCTCTTTTTGCTTTTATTCAACCTAAACAGAAATAAACCTAAGTAGCATTTCTTTTAACGTCAGTAGCTCGATGCTAATTTTACACTCAAGGTGGTTGAAATGAATGGTTAGATGGTAGCGTCGCCATTAATCTCAAAGTCTGAGCCTTTGCTACCATATTGTAACTACCACCGTCCTTGCGTTTTTCTTTGCCTTGCTTTCTCCATCGCGAGTGCTTCTTTCGGGAAGCATCCCCAGGATCCTCTATATCCTCCCATTCACCTCGAAGTTCAGGTTCCTTGATATCCACTAGAGGTGAAGGAGCTTTGTTCTCTCTAATCGTCACCTTGAAGATCAATTTCTCCTTTCCAATTCGCAGAGTTAGTTCGCCCCATCTACATCAATAATTGGGCATGCAGTGGCCAGGAACGATCTTCCAAGAATTATTGGGGTGTCCTCATTTTCACTAATGTCCAAAATATATAAGTTTTCTTGGAAAGGTAAATTTACCAACCTTTACCGACACATCTTCTATAATCCTTATCGGTCTATGCGAAGTCCTATCTGTCATCTTAACCAAAAATTTGGTGGGCACTAACTCTCATAACCCCAGTTTAAGACTGAAAGTTTAGGGCATCATATTTATACTCGTGCCTAAATCCGCGAATTCTCTGTCTATAATGATGTTGTTGATACTACAGGAGATGAAAAAGTCCCCTGGATCATCCTTCTTCACAATGTTGGGGTTGTCCTCTAGTGGTTGCTCCTCAACCTTCTTCTTGACGGACTTTTGAGTTTGAGCTTTAGCTGTATTTGGTTTGTCACTTCCTCGATTTTGTTATGCTCGATTTCTCGCAATTCTTTCGCTTCCCTCTTTGCATATAACTCTCACTGCTGCACAATAAGGAACAGAAATACCCATCTAGTTACTTGAATTGATTCCATCGTGGGCTCAATCGAAAGGTCCTTTTCAACTTCTTAACCTTTTGCTCTATTTTCTACCGTTTCCTGCGCTTGTGAAGTTTCTCCATCCTGAGTTTGAGTTATGACCATGATACGCTCCTTTGGATTTGACTTGGTGTTAGTTGGAAGAGTTCTAACATTTTGAGTCGACATTGCTTCCATTAACTAACCCACTTGGACTTCTGAATTATGTATAGATGAAGCATGATTTTTCATAACTTACTCGAATTTACTCTCGAGCCTCCTATGTGCTTCCTCCATACCTCCTATCTTATCCAAAATCTTGTCCAACTTCGAATCCATCGAGCTTGTCTTAACCTGTTGAAAGTTCGATTGCCCTTAAGGCCTGAACTGCCCTCCATTATTGCTGTTCAACTAGGAAAAGTTAGGGTGATTCTTCCACTCAGGAATTTATGTGATAGAGTAGGGATTATTACCCCCTTCACGTCCAAATTGGGCCTCTATATAATTAACTTGCTTCAGGTTACTATCTCTCATCAGATAGCAATCCACTGTATCATGATCTAATTGGCCATATAGCTCACACTTCAATTGCACGGCCTTTACCGTAGCTGAGTATGACGCCTTCATATTACTGAGTTGTCGCGTCAAGTTGTCGATCTTAGCTTGCATTTCCGTCATTTGATCTACAGCGACAACTCCTCTCTGTTCCCTAAAGTTAGTAGATTGCCTACTACGTTTACTCACCCATAAACAACTATTGCTGGCCATCTCCTCTATTAACTCCTCTACTTCATCGACCGTCTTTCTCATTAATGATCCTCCGGATGCCACATCAACGGTGCCTCTGGTATGTGGGTTCACTCCGTTGTAGAATGTCTGCAGCAGAAAATCTTTCGGTAAGTTATGGTGTGGGTATCTCCTCGGTAGATCCTTATAACGTTCCCACGCTTCATGATTAGACTCTCAGTCACCTTGTTGGAAATTTGTAATTTCCTTAATGATTTTGGTGGTCTTTGTTAACTGGAAGTATTTATCTAAAAAGGCACATACTATCTGTTCCCACATTGTAATGTTAGCGGGGCTTAGTGAATGATACTAAGCCTTCGCTCTATCCTTAAGCGTGAAAGGAAACAGCCTAATCCTTACTACTTCTTCAGACATCTGGTGATACCAGAAAGTATCACAGATCTCAAGAAAACACACGATGTGAGCATTCGGGTCTTCATTTGCTAGTCCATAAAATTGGATGTCCTGCTGAATCATATTCAGGAGCACCGGTTTAATTTCAAATGAGACTGCTTGAACTGGCGGTCTAGTCACTCTTTGGTTTGCAGGATTAAACCCTGGCCTCATAAAATCCACGAGGGTCCTCTGTTGTTGCCTACCAGGGTTGACTTCATGAACCATTTTTCTTTGGAATTCCTCGGCCATTTGTGCTTTCTCGATCTCTTCTTTTCCTTCTCGCCGAGCTTCCCTAAGGGTTCATTCTAAATAAGTTACATCTAAATCTAAAGTCTCCGCTGCACAACTCGAACCCCTCGTGACTCTTGTGTTCATGCAAGAGCACAATTCCTAAGTAAAGCTAACAAAAAACAAAGAAAAAATTTAAATTATTTTAACGCCTTAAACTATAAAACTAAGTTGCCTTCCCCGACAACGACACCAAAAACTTTTTCGCTCAAGGTTACACACGTTAAGTTTTACTAATTATAACCTTAGTAATTACCACAAGTGCACGGGTCATTCACATAGTACCTAAGGTGTCAATCCCTCGAGGAAGGGAACTAGTCCTAAAATCTAAAGGCAACCAAGTTCACAATTAACCTAATTAAACAACTAATGTAGAAATTAAATCAATTAATAATCAATATGAGAAATTAAAGTGCTAGAGAGTCAACAAAATGGCAAAATCACAGCCTAACCCAAAATCAACCTAGAAATTGTCAAGAGAGAGAAAAGGGATTTTAGGTCGAAACTAAGAAAACCTAATCAATTATGTAATTATTGAATTAATGAGTCTAGGAGATCCTATGGTGAATTACTCTCTCTCGAATTATAATTCTTAACACTAATTAGTAATCCCTAATTCAAATTATGGAAATTGAGATCTCTCAATCTGCAATTGGTCCAAAACCTAAATTAATTCTAAAATTGCCTATTAACTTACCAGGAATCTATGCTCGATCTCTCGTTATACGACTTTTTCGGTTTAACTCAATTCTCTACCTAATGATGCACCTAACCCTCATTAGCCCAACTCTATGATTTTTATCTAGCTCACCCTCTTAGTTTGTTGCCGAATTATTAAGAACAGAATTGCAATCACAATTAACTCAATAAGAAAACACAATCGAATAAATTTTATTAATCTCAAGAGTCAAAATCTAAAAGTGAGTATAAACGTAAACTCAACATTAACACCACTAATCTCAACACCTATTTCAATTCTATACATAAATAAAATTGAAATAAATGGAAATACTACCGAGAACGGAATCTTGAAACGGCGACAGCGGGAAACCACCTATTTCAGAAAGTACTTTGCGTCTAGCATGTCTCTGTGTTTCTCTTCCTTCGTCTCCTTCCTCAATCTCTCGATCTCTCTAGGTCTCTCTCGGATTTGATGAAATTTCGCTCTTTTGACATGACTCTCTTCACTCTCTAATGACTGTTGGCGGCTATCTTATAGTGTGCTATTTATTCTATAGCAGTCCTAGGTGAAACTCGAGGTCGAAACGGTCCAAAAAATCACTCAAAATTTAAGTTCTCGTGTCAGCCCGACATAGGGCACGATCATGGCCCTACCTTTCACGATCATAGCTTTTCCTTACACAAACTCATAGCTTGCTACTAATATTAAATTTAAGCCTGTCCTTTGTCATTAGTCTTTAAGAAGCTATAAGCCAGAGAATGAAAGCATGAAGGAGCAGTACTATTATGCCAAACTAAGTTGAATATGAGATCAAGTTCAGAGCTTCTTAAGAGAGTTGCTTTGCAAGAAGTATTAGTTAATCTATGAAATTTATCTTATAAGCATAATATGGAGTCCTCTTTATTAAGGTCAAATTTCTTAGAAGCCTGTAATTAAATGATATGGCCAATTCCATCTCCGATTCAATAGGATAGTTTGAACTTTTGTTTGGTAGGGACAATGGATTTAAGAGAGTGATAATATATAGTATGATATAAGGGTCCAAATATATGGCAATTATTAAACCAAAAGTAAGTTAAGTTACCATTCCCATTCTTTTGCTTTATATTTTGTTGTATTAAGGTTCTTATACCAAGGATAAACTAGAATGTGCTGGAATGGGATTATTTAGGTGTCACTATACAAATTTTTTTTGTTTCCTAAGTGGTAGGTATGGATCCATAACACCCACAAGTTTTGTTTATCTATATAGATCTTCTAAAGTCTTTTTGCCATCAAAATTTTGGACATGGCTCTTATAGATGTTAATTCTAAGCCACCCTGCAATTTGGGAAGACATAAGGTACTCTATTTCACACTAAGAGCTTTACCAATATTGTTGTTGCCTTTCCAAATGAAGTCCCTCATAAGCCAATATATAGTTTTCATTACACTTTTTGGGAGGGCCATATGGGAGCATTAGTGAGTGTAGATTTTGTTTAGGATAGAGATTGATAATTGAAGTCTTCCTTTTTAGGATAAAAATCTATTATACTAGGTGGAGAGTTTCTTCTCAATTGAGTTAATAAGTAGGGTACAATTATGGTGAGCTTCTTAGTTAAGATAGGGATTCCAAGGAATTTCAAAGGAGGGAATTGAGTCTTTAGTCCCATAAAAGAGACTATGTTACCTAAATCAAAGTTTTAGGAAGCTAACAGATAGAAAAAGCTTTTCAAAGGGTTATAAGATAGACCTAATATCTTTGTAAAATTCTGCAAATATTTGATGAGTAAGTTGATTGAAGAGGATTTAGCTCCATAAAGCATTATCAAATCATCTACAATTGACAGTTGGTATTTTTTTAACTTGTTACACTTGCTAAAAAATTGGAAGCTGGGATTTCTATATATACCTCTCTTAAACTCAGATAATCTAAGTCTGCATTGTCAAAAATTTTTGGTGCCTTACTTACATTCTTCAATATAACTCTATGAGCAAAATTTCTACCATGAAATAACCTTATACTCTCTTCCATATATTGCAATCCTATACAAATAAATGATAAAGATCAGTACATAATAAGCAAAAGTAACATATACGTATAAACCATAATGATTATCCAATATACATTAACCATATTGAAAGAAAACAATATAATACACAACTAAAACATGACCATTTTGATTAACCAATATTCATCAACCATAATAAAAGAAAGCAACGTAGTCTATAGTTGAAAAAAGACCTAATAGATTAATGTTATGATTTGATATATAATTCTTTGTTTTTCATTATTATTTTAAAGTTCAATTAACATATAATATGTAGTGAGGTTAACCTTTATCTTCTTTTGACAGTATAAAAGGAAATGGTGGTGTCTGTTAACATTTATCATTTTTATCAAAAACTTTTCCCATCACTAAAGTGTATTAAGAAATCTAGCCACTTGCATATTCTATTAAGTATATGAGGCTGAACAAGCAAAGACTGTAAATCCTTTTGTGTTACCTTTTTGTATCCTTAAAAGCACTAGTCCTAATATCTTTGACATTGCTAACCAATGTTTATTTACTCTAGCATGTTTAATACAACTACATAATAGCTACTACACAATTTTTCTAAGATAAAATTTATATGCCAGAAAAACCATATGGTTTCCTCTTTTGAGAACACAGGAAATTTACATGTCTCTTTCGCTAAATTGGTAAGTAAAAGTCCTAAATTTTAGGTAAAAAATAGAGAAAATTTTCAATTTAAATTGGATATAATTAGATTCCTTTTGTCTAACAGACATGAGAATTAAACTTTACTAATTTCACTTAGGAAAATCAACTAATTCTAAGTTTATTTATATCTTCCTTACAAAAGCAAAAAATTATAGTTTGGAGTGGTTTGGTTACTTGAGTCTTCTACATAGGCAAATCGTTATATTATATATTTATGTATCCTATAAAAGTGGTTAACCACGTCAATAGGTGGAGAAACTACAAAAGGATTTACTCTTATAGGTTGAGGGAAGAACTTGATCTTCTCTAGAGGAGAGTAATCTCTAATAACTTGGCACCGATATTTCTTAAGAGCATTTAGAAGGGATTCTAAAGCTTGAGAAGTAGAGGAAGGGTCAAAAACACCTAAAAGAGTTAGAACAAAAGAACGTATAAGAGGAAAAGCTAGAAAGAAATGAGAAGTAGGGATAAAAAAAGAGGAGGAGGAAGTTTGGAGAGAAAGAGAAAAAGAAGCTATATAAGCAACAATTGCTTAAGAGGTAGAAGCTAAAGAACCAGGAAACAAGGAAATAGGAACAGGGAATAGGTTGGAGACATGTTATAAGGCTAAGGAAAGGAGTTTCTTCAGGTGTTCTAGAAGAGGAAAGAGGAAGGGAATAAAGGAAGGTGACAAAGAGAGAGCTTTATAAATGTTATTGAGAGTTAGACTGAACAAGAAGTTACAACAAGGAAGGATAGTAAGGTTACAAGGCTTAAAAGGCATGCATCAGAAGCTAGTTCCATTATAAAAGGAAAGAAACTAAACTAAAAGCTTAGGTAGGAAAGGTCCTACCCTATAAAATTTTGTGAACTGTAAATAAAACATGAATAAGGAAAGAGGAAAAGAAAGGCTTGATTGTAAAAAGTAAAGAGAAGCTAAGAAAAACCTTATTTGATTATATTAAATTTAAATTTTTTGGGGCTTTAGAAATTAATAGAGGTTTAAATTTGATTAATTTATACTATATCAATATTTTGTTAGAGGTTGGCAACAATGGTATTTCTATAATAACATGAATTAAATGGAATGCATGTTTAATTATCAATTTGTTTATGCCTTTTTATGATGCTCAAATATTACTCATGAAGTTTGACATATAAAAGTCACTATGTAAACAAACCATCAACATAAACAAGCATACTTAATGACAAATCACAAATAAACCCAAATAAATGTAGTCATGTAGAATATGACCCCCAAACCATAACTCCCTTCCCTAGTTCTCTTTCTCTTATTCCTTCCTCTTCTTTTCAAGCCTTTAATCTATGCTCATATATATTATTTCCTTTTAACCTTTTAATCAATTATACTAAATTATATAATATGATATGTGAAAGAGATTTGATGTTTAATTATGTTACTTATTGATAAATCCTAATTAAGTTACAATATCACTATAAAATCTTGTTTAATTGTAATATTTGACTAGAAAACTATATATTGGCTCACAAAGACAAATTGAGGAATTAAGAGAATACACATGCATATGTTGGACCACTAACCTTCAATTTTGTACTTTGAAATACATAGGACCACAAGGGGGATCAGCTTCCTCTATTATCTCCACCTTTATAGACAAGAGTTGGAACCCTATAAACACAAAAATTATTCTTTAGTCATGGGCAAGAATAATAATTACGAAATAAACATAAATAAATGTAGGGTTACTGTAACTATTCAAACCATAATACTCCAGTCTCCAAATCCTTTGAATAAGTCATAACTAAAAGATGGAGAATCAAGAAGAATAATGTAAATTAACAAAGAAAAATAAAGAAGCAAGAAGAAATAATTAAAGAAAAAGAATGAACAACAAAGAATAGTGTTTGGGTATTAAGGATTTGATGAAAGTTAAGGTAAGTTAGGGGCAATCGAAGGGAAATGAGCTTTTATGTACTTATTTTTAAAATAATAATAAGTTGATTCTTAAAAAAAATAAAATTAATAGGTATATTACAAATTAGTTGTCATATTAGCATTTGAGCTTATCTGGCATACCATGTATATTAACATAATGAGGGTATAATAATTAGTTAATAGAGATTTGACATAGTGAATTTTTTAGGGCAAACCATTTCATTTTATAAATGTTATGGGATGAAATGGTACCACAGATAATGATAAGAGCCTTCATGGACTTTTTAATAAATGTTGTGGGAGAAATTAGTCCTTTTACCTATAATAAACTAAGAAATTAATTAAGGTTCTTTTTCATTGATCAGTCCACCAATCTACCGTAACAACCTAATTAGATAGTTGAGAAACATATTTTAAGAGCAAAATATAATTCTCACTCCCCTTATTGTACCAAAGATATAATAGAGGATAAATAGTTGAATATGCTATAAAAGGCATAAATTAGTGAATAAAATTAGGAAAAAATCTAGTTTGATTAATTCCTAAAGATTTGGTAACATATTCTATAATATTACCAAGAATCTTTATTTTCTAGAGAGGGAGAAATAGTCATTGATTTATATATGAACTGTGTAGTTGTCTTATTCTTCTCACCACCCTTTTTCAAACTGGAGGGAACAATTGAGTAGACTCCTAGCTTGCTTCGAAAATTGATGAATAGAAGTTTGGGTAAAGGCTTAGTGAATATGTCTGCAATTTAATGAGAAGATGGAATATATCAAGTTGTTAGGGCATCTATGGCTACCTTTTCTTGTACAAAGTGGTAATTAATTTTAACATGCTTAAAGCAGGCATATAAAACTAGATTACTAGTAATATGCAGAGCACTCTCATTATCACAAAAAACTTATGGTGTTTCATGTGATTTTATGCCAATGTTGCATAAAAGTAAAGTAATATAAACCATTCTACAGTTATAGATGCCAAGGCTGAATATTTCATTTTGAGCTGGAGTGTGAACTAACCAGTTGTTTCTTTAAAGTCCAGGAGATGCATTTCGCACTGATATGGAAACAATAACTAGTTGTGCTTCATCATGTAGTTAGGTATATTAGCATCACAAAATCCAAGTTTTGAAAGTTGTCTTCCATTCATCTTTAGGCCTAATTTGAATATGATGGCAGCAATTCTTCAAATTAATTTTTAAGAACACTAGGCACTATATGATTTGTCTAGCATGTCAGCCAGCCTTAGAATTGGGAGTTTATAACCTACTATAATTCTATTGTTGGCTCTGTTGTTTATACACATCCTCTAACTACTATCTTTCTTTAGTGTTAATAAGGCAGGAATGGTATAAAGGTTTATGCTTTCCTGAATAATCCCTTTCACGTTAAGTATTCCACCATCTTTTTCAAAATCTCACTCCCCTTCAGATTCATTATGTGATGTTACATAATAGACAAGCTAGAGTTTGGGATGAGATTTATATAATGTTAAATATCTCTCATAAGGGAAAGCCTATTAGGTATCTCATTAAGCATCATTTTTTAAATACCTACATCATATATTCAACAATCAACATATGAACCTATCTAGTCTTTTTGATCTCTACCTCAAATTCCATACCATTGATAAAAAGGCACTTATGTTTTTAATGGCAGTAATGTGTCCTTCACATCATCTTTCTCCAGCCGATACATGTTGCTCCAACCTAAATGTTGCACATCTACATCATATTGCTATGGTGTAACAAAAAACAAATGATAGACATCTATATCAAAAATTATTACAATATACCCCATTTTGGTATTTACTAATAAAGAAAGGCACCTTATAAAATTATGTTACCTCTACTTTTCCAACAGACGCCTTGATCCACCGAAATGTGTAGAGGTTAGGATGCATCTATATTGGTAAACTTAATTTCTTTACTACCTCTTTCCCATTATATTCTTATAGCTCCCATTATTAATAATAACCCCAAACACCTTATTATTAATTGTGCATCTAGTTTAGAACATTAATGGTGTTGAGTATGATCTTCATATTTGGAGTCAACATCATCTTCCTTACAACATAAATATTCCCCTCATCTACTTCGTACTCCTCTTCTTCATCACCATCTTCCTCACAATAAATTCCTTATTCATCTTCTTCTTTCTTCTTTGAAATATTCATAAGTTTTTTAAGGGACAATCATTTACTTATGCCTTGGCTAGTTACACTTAAAACACTTTCCTACAATCGTCTTTGAATATGGATTTTTTGTTGTACTCACTTCCTTATCTTTCCTTTCATTTATTATATGTTTACCTTCTACTTTGTCATCATGGAACCATCTATTACTGTTGTTATAATGAGCAAGAATCTCTTATGAATCTTAAGCCTCTTATTAGACCTTGTGACCCATTAGCCCTTATTATTCATCTTGCTACGTTCTTGTTCCATTACCTCCATCTTTAAAGCCATATTCTTGGCCTTACTTAAATTTTGTATAACCTACAACCTGATTATATCTCTCAGGTTTGATCTTAATTCCTCTAAACATCTGGTAGCTTCTTGCCCTTTAAATTTAAAAAGATTATTTCATTTTGCTAACCTAATAAAATATGCAATATATTCATAAACATATCTATTACCCTATTGGCAATGTTGATATTATTCATATAGGATCAACTCATAATCTAGGAGTAGCGATTCTTTTTTTAGTAAAAATATTCATACTACACAAGGTTTGGGTAAGATCCTTACATTCTTGCTCCGTTCTGGATTGCATCCATTCCCACCATGCAAATGCCATCATTTTTAAACAACACACTGTCAATATAACCTGCATCTCTAGTTAAGTTTCTAAGTAATCAAAGAAACGATAAATCTCTAAAACCCAATCCAAGAATTCCTGTATTCCCTAGCTTCCATTGAAGAATGAGATGTCTACTTTCAACCTGAAATCTCTTGCCTCCCTACCATTACCTCCATAGGTGCTTGTTCTTCTCTGGCATTATATGGTAGATTGATACAATTGTTGTACCCACGAGAGACTTCCGAGTAGTCTCAAACTCTCAGCAGGAGGGGTTGGATAGAATAACGT
>JAOTAY010000005.1:40237737-40260394 GCA_025629805.1 Erythroxylum baracoense
ACGTCACCCTCGCGGGGCACGGACTCGGGTATCACTGTCGATATCGGGTTCGGGTTTAGCGGGAGTGGGGTGTTACACAATAAGACCGGAACAATTTAATTAAGAGTTAATTAAATTAGGTCTTAAGCCTATTATTAAATATTGAGCTTACACTAATTAATTGTTAATTATAAGCCCAAAGGATTTTTTAATATTGGGCTGGTTTTTATTAATTAGATTGATTGTTTTAAAAAAAAGAAGGCAAAAACAAATTCTACAAAGATGTAGAAATCGTTTATGTCTTTTATTAATAACAGCATAATAGTGTTGTAGTGGATTGGGTGTTAATGTCGTGCTTCTCTTCTTTTAATTGTTTGATGGTTTTTAAAGATAGAAAAATGCATAGCATTTTTTAGCATTAGAAAATGAACAAATGTGTTTGGAAGCTCTGTCCACTCTCTCACAACACATTTGGTGATGCTTTTATTACAATAATAGAAACGTTATTATGAGAAGATAACATTCAAATGTGGCATGGGAAAGGCTGGAGGTTTTTTTAGTGAGTAACGTGAGTTGTTTTTGGACATTTCTCTTTTCTCAAAACCAGCCGAAGGCAACTCTCTCATTCCATTGTTTCGGTGATAGTATAGAAAAATGCTTGGTTCTTTAACATTATTATTATAAAATAATTAAGGTTGCGTTTTTGGTGGCTCTCTCAAAGCTCTCCAAAACCGTGAGCTATAGCAAATGAGAAGGTCTCATTTTTGTTCCACCAACTTGCCGAACAAAGCAAAAGGTTTGCTCTCTTTCATTTTTCTTCTCTTTTTTCACCAAAGGATCTTGATAACTAAGTTGTCCAAGGAGAACAAGTGGTAAATCGAATTAGTTGAGGACACAACAGTGAGGAGTCAAAGCTGTAGCGAGGAGTCGGTAATATTCCGATCTTGCTTTTATTATATTTATTTTCCTTATACCGTATCATATATGGATTAAAGCATGTTGATTTGGTGTTTACGCTTCCACTATATTTTGATTTCAAAAAAAGTTTTGAAATCTACCATTTTATCCAAATCTTGCATGTTTTATTTTCCGATCCAACATGAACTACATCAACAACATCAATACTCTTGAAAGTCATATTTTTATCAAATTTCTTGTGCTTTAAAAAGTGAAAATTCTTTTTAAGAGAGGTCATTGAAGCTCATATTGAGCAAATTGCATTTTCATATGTTGAAAGCTTGTAAAGGCTAGTTAAATACTACTAGTTTAAAAGGTTAGAGAAACATGAAAAATATGTAATCATGAGCTTGGAGAGGCTCATCAAATTACTTCTTTGGATTTTAGTGAAACACTCAAATTGAATACTTGGGGATTATGTAACATCTCGTTTCCATACTAAGGGTTGGGACATAGGATCCTAAACTAAGATAAATGAGAAATAGTATAGACAATATGTGAGGTGCATTGCATTTACACGCATATCACTAGTATAAGCATACACACACATGATTATTGATATTAGCACACATTACAATGATTGTTCATGCACTCATTTGATACTTACTGCGTGTAAATTATTTTAATGTGATTATGATCTAAATTATGATTACTATGTCTTGAATTCTGGTTGATAAATGATAATCAGTGATATAGGAATTTATTTGTTAAATTGAGAGATTGCTAGAATTTTGAGTATTTTTGGACTAAGAAAAATGCCAAGCGGTAAGACAATTGATAAATGGTAGTAAAAATAAGTGTCAAATTGTAGTAGAAATAATTGGTAAATGGCATAAATATTTACTGACAATTGTTATAGAAAATTGGGAGACAATTGGATTAGAAATTTGAGGACAAATGGACTAGTTATTAAAAGAGACCAAGTGAGAATCATAAGAGGAGGACATGTGGCAAGTGACAAGTGTCAATCCACTTGCCACACACCTCACTCTCGTTACTCTCAATTTTGCAAGACCATTGCTCATTGTTTCTCACTTTTGTTAAATACTCTTTCCTTCATCTTCTTCATTCTTCTTCTCCACCCAGCTATGACACTCTCTTCTCACCCTTTCAATGTGACCTTTGCTATAACCCTTCATTTTCTACTCTAAGATCATGTTGTCTTCTTCTTGAAGAATAACCGAACCTATTTCTCTTTGATGAGATGATGATCATGTAATTCGTGGAGAGTTAAGTCAAACTACGATCTTAAGTTTTTAACTCCAACTTTCATCTTATATCTACAACAACTTGTTGTCCTCTTCACGTTAATAAAAACCTAGCATATTCAACCTTAATTTATGAAGATCATGTATGGTTGGAGCTAGAGTTACTTGATGATTGAGAAAGGCTTTTAGCTTAGACAAGTAAGTGTATTATTATTAATCTTCATGGCTTTGTTAAATGAAGCATATATGATGATAGATTAAGAGGTGAAATGATCATGATAGAGGAGTTGAAATATGTGTAACGTTGATGTCAAAATAAATAGTTGTATGTTCTGTTTTAATGTATTAATGGCATTCATGAGTTGTTTTTAAGGGAGGATTGATAGATTAAATGGTAATGAAGAGTGATGATACGATGATGAAGAGCTTAATATACCTAGATGTTCTGTTTTCATATAAATGATAACTAATAGATTACTTATTGTTTTATGGATGAGTAATAATGAAATTGGTGTTTGAATGAGAATTGATAATTGATGAATAAAGAGATGAGTATATGACCTAATTTTGTGTATAGAAAGAGTGCAGAAATTTTAAAGAAGGAATTATATGTTTTGGGTATATGAAAGCCATAAGTTATAAGTTATTATGTGAGGATATATATTGAGCTTGGAAGTTTTAAAAAAAAAGGCAAGTGTAGTGTCTTGAAAAGAGAAGAAATAGGATGATAGTTTAGAGATAAATTGGAATTTGATAATGAAGTTGAATGTGAGCTGAAACATTGATGAATGAATGCATACATTGCTGTTTTATTTTGTATGATTGATAAATAATAATGTATGCTCTATTTGATAAGTGTTTTAAAGTTAAAATGGAGATGAAAATGATGAGGAATTAAGCTAGAAATGATGAACTATGCATAAGGAATGGAATGTAGTAAGTAAAGAGTTAGAAAGCTGGAAAATATAAATGAAAATGACTGGAAAATCTTCAAACATAACAAATAAAGAAGGGCTCGAAAAGTTTCTGTTGGTGTATCCCACGGTCATAAGAAGTTATCCATGATCATGGGAAGGCCATCAATGTGAGTTATCTTTCTTTTAAATGATGATTGAAACAACAAATGGTTGAGTACTTTCCTATGGTGCATTTAGGCTTGAATGAGGCTTGAAATGAACCTAATTGAAGAGGGATTAATTGATTAAATGTGTGAAATGTTTAGAGTGATAAATGAGGTTATAGCATAGTGAATGAATTGTTGATATCAAAGTACCAAAATCTAGAAAAATTATGAGTATGATGGGAATGAAGATGTTCATATGAATGGCTAATGTGATTCACTTAAGATGAATGATGTGTATTAAGTAAAGATGAAAGAGAACTTGAATATTATGTGATCATATGATACTAGAAAAGAAATGATGAATGTTTGAATTGTGATATTAGAATAACTAAGTTCTTTGAGCTATGAACCTAGTGCTATCTTGATATACACAAATAATAATGCTTAAATGATCAAGAGATTTAATTAAGGACACATACCCGGAATAGTTAAATTGAGCATGCATTATACATTACATATATACATATGTGTACAATTAAATGTTTATGTGATTGTGCAAATTAGTAATGTGTGTACAATGTGTGTATTGCATGAAGTTGATACACAAGAGTGAATGTCAGTGTTTAGACATTTCCGGATCATGGAAGCAAATGCTAATCTGGAGTGTATTGTGAGTCGACCTAGATGGTATTTCTTTAATTGATTGTTCTATTTAAATTTTTGTGTTGCATTATTACTAATGTGAATGTTATTGTGAAATTCTGAGTCCAATGAGTTTGATAAATGTGAACATATTGGAAGTGCTTCATTGAATGTGAATGAGCAAGGAATAAGTGATTCTTAACATATTTGTTGAATGCCGGACTTAGGCCCGATGATATTTGAAAATGAATGTGTAAAGTGAAATAAAGTGACTGATTAAACTTATGTGATTTGATGCATTCCATTATATGAATGCATGATCAAATAAAGACAGTTGTTACCGGAGTAGCCACCGAAAATGAGCTTAAAGCTCAGAAAGTGATTAAGAGCCAAAAGCTCCATATGTATAATAAGCCTAGTATCTCCAACGGATACGAGACAATTATTAATGAGCCCAGTATCTACAATAGATACAGGATAGTTAAGGCACATGGTCACAACAATGTAAAAATCGAACGTGAGTCTCATGAGCATTGCATATATAATTGATATGTATGTTTTAAATGATTGAAATTAATTATTTGAACTGTTCTAAATCTGAAATGTAAAGTAAGTGAACAAAGTGTTATTTGATGCTACATGAACTAATGAAGTGATGTGCCATTTTGCTAATACTTATCTACAAAGTAAATGTGAATTGTGAGCTATTTGTGTTATATGATATGAGTGAGCCATCAAGGATGGTTTGCTCACTGAGTTCGCAAAACTCACCAAAATTGCAACATTATCTTTCAGGCTCAGGGGATACCTAGTTAGACCAACTAGAGTATAACCACTGCATTTGGAAAAGAGTTTAAGGTCGGGATCAGTTGGAATCTATATATGTTTTTATGTTATTTTAGCATTAAACATTGTATTCCCCAATTGTTATTTATTGTATAAATGAATTCAGTTTGTTATAACAATTATGACTAAACATATTTTGTTTTTGTAATGGGCCCAGATAATTACAATAATTTATGATGATGTGTTTATTGTTTGTAACAATTATGATTGGTGATGTTTGAATAAAATAGCCGAAATGATTATTAGTTTTCTGAAAAATGTGTGTGATGCGCAAATAATTTGGAATGAGTGTGATTAAGTGACTGTCCTAACATGCCACCCTTGTAGAGTATGTTCTCGAATATCGTCGATATGTTCAGGAATATGCCATATGAGAGTGGGGCGCTACATGTTGTCCATTGGATATACCTAATGATGATATCGGTAATTGAATTCCTTCTTTTTGTCTAATGACTTCCTAAATGCTTAATCTATTATGTTATAAATTAGTTACAAAAAGTATTAGACACTCCTTAGCATCCCCTTCAACCATCATTAAGAGTATAATAAGAACCTTCTTAGCTTCTACATAATTAATAAATCTTGATAGGGATGTTTTATCAAGAGGTGTAAATAGCAAACATTTACAACCTCAAGAACACGCTCTTCAACTAGTTTGTTATCAAGAGGTGTTTTAGCAGCTTTACTAGTATGTTCTCTATCTTTGTAGTATCAAAATGTTTACTATGTAAAAACTTTATGTTATAAGGAGATAAATTTAATTACTAAAAACAAACATTATCTTTAGGGATCTAGAACATATAATTCTCATAATATAATATATAAATATATACCTAAAGTATTTATTGAAATTGATATGTCTTAAATTTATTTACGAACAAATTAATTTCTTTCCTTTCACTCCTTTTATGTTTGCAAATGTTTTTGAAGAATTAATTATCATATATTTTTGATAAATTCTAATGGGTAGGAAAGGAGATATTATTTCCTTTATAATTAAATTTGATACGTCCATCACATAATCAAATGAATGGTTAGGATTGTTCATCTATTTAATTCTTAATTAGGTTTAAGCATAACTAATTGATATAAGTTTAAGTCACACTATAACAAAAAGAGGTTACAGGCAAAAGTGTAACTATAAGTACAATTTTTTTAATCTTTTTATTAAAGGCAACAAAAATTATACCATTAAGTATAGTGACACTACTATAAATATAAGGCAACAACATTTCTCAATTATGCAACAAAATAAATAATGTTGCTTCAAGTTTTGATTAAGACAACATAATAGTTTCAAACTATAGTAATAAGAATATAAATTGCAACAATTTAAGTCTTTATAAGGAAATACAGTGATTTCTTTAGACAACAATTTATAACAACAAAAGCAACAATTTATTCTTTTATTACCAATAATATGCTAATGTAAAAACAAATTCTTATCATTAAGTATGCAATATCCATATATACATTAAAAGCAATATACATATATTAATGTATGTCTTAATAACATTGCGTACTATCAAATATAAATGACCAAAAAACTACATTTGTATATGCTATATAGTCCATAAGGACTTATAAAATTTAACCTTTAACATGTTCAAAATACAAAAGCAAAAAATCACTAACTAAAATATATATCTACATTATCTTCCTCCATTTCATATGCAATATAAGTTAATTAATCTAAATACTAAACAAAACCAATATGTAGATCCTTTACCAAGTACCTCCTTATCCACTCCTAATCATCACCTTCTTATATAAAAAAAAGGAACTAGAAATAGATTAGAATTGTAAAACTACTATGCACATAAATAGGTTGATATAACTAAAGAAAACTACTATGCTCATAAATAGGTTGATATAACTAAAGAATGAAATACTAACTACTTTATTGTAACCTAAACTTAATCAAGACAAATAATATGGTCTAAAAACTAACAACATAATATTTTAATTCTTTTATCAAAAAATTCAAAAAGCGTGAATATAAGCAATTAATCTCAACAAAAAAGATAACAAGATGATGTACAATAATAGTGAATTAAGGAAAATTGTCACTTGATATTCTTCATGTTGATATGTATGGTTTCAAGGAATAGAAGATTCCTTTTTTAAATGACTAGGTGCAATCAATTTACAAAGCACATCTATGTTAGTGGTATTAGCTTGCCTAAGTTGACATTGGATGAGGGAGAACATTTGTTTCATCATTTCTTCTTTATCAACTTTATCTTGTTCTAGTCGCCTTTTCATTTCCAAGCGTTCAACTTTCTCTTGTTCTAGTTCCTTTCTCATTATCTCCCTTTCAACTTCTACTTTTTGGTTCATCCCTTCTTCCAATACATGCTTGATGGAATGCAAATACTGAT
This sequence comes from Erythroxylum baracoense, assembly GCA_025629805.1. Lineage (NCBI taxonomy): Eukaryota > Viridiplantae > Streptophyta > Magnoliopsida > Malpighiales > Erythroxylaceae > Erythroxylum > Erythroxylum baracoense. The sequence goes on from JAOTAY010000005.1 coordinate 40,244,814, forward strand.
TAGGAACTTTGTACAAGGCTTCACTTACCATATTATTTTCTTTCATGGTAGATGCTTTCACATCCTTTCTAAAAAGTTTATTACGTCAAGGTCTTATCACTCTGATATCAGCCATAACTTCATCAAGCTTTTGACTATCATTTTCTTTTTTGCATTTCTTTAATACGAGCCTACAAAAGAAAATTTACAGTCACACTAATGAATGTACACACCATATATGATTACAAAAATCCTAGCATAATTCCAGTTATAGTATAAATAACTTATTTTGACAAGAAGAACAAATCAACAATATAAAAAACAATTGAAATGAATTCAAAAACATATGTAATAAGCAATAAATTTGGGCATCTTGACAAAAAGTAGCAATAATACGGAAAATTGTTACAAGACAAACATTACTCACAATTTTCTCCCTTATAGCTTCAATAGATTGCTTATACACGTTTCTAGGCTTTCTTTTATAAGTTGTAAGATACTTTTCAGTATTCGAGAGTGGAATTTTATCCTCTCTTTCATTTTTCTATCCATAGAAATAGATGTTCATTATAATTTTAAAATAATTTAGAAAATTTAAGTAGATTTTTGATGGATTATAACTCATTGAAGAACTTACCATCTTAGCATAAATACTTGCAAAGCTCTTAGGACTAGCTGTGTGCATTTTAGTTTGTTTTTTCTATTTTGAATATTTGTTTTAGTGCTACACATTAAATCATTATGTTAATCATATATCATTTAACTAATTTGTAAAAAATACTAATAATTATTATACCTTTACATCTGGGTGGTTCTAATAAGAAATGAGCTCCTCAAAGACTTCTTTCAACATCTGTTGTACATTATTTGAAATGCTTTTACTTCACTCTAGAATTATGACTTCTTCATGCATCTCCAAAAATTTTCAAAGTCCATTCTTCACCTTTTAATGGCAAAATATATCTCTTCTGCAATGTAATAAATGTTTATTTAAATTTCAAAAATCAAAATTGAAAGGATCATTAAGATAATGATTTCTTACATTAACATATTCCTAAATAGATTCTTTGGGAATCTTACACCAATTAACATGGATTAGAGGTGTAAGATTTTGTTTATGAGCCAGAATACCCAAGAAAAGTGTGAATTCAGTCAGCATCTTCTCATCAGGACCAACTATTTGATTAAGAGCATTGAAAAAAATTGGTTTGAATTGTTCCATGGATCTTGCATGCACCTCCTTGAGCAAAGTTGAAACTCTCCTCTTCTTCTTTATAAATTATATATTTAAAATAAGTATTAATGTTAGTAACGAAAGAGAAATTACTTAAATAATAGTATAATATATGATTACCTTTGCATTGAGCATAAGTAATATTTGTCATATTCATGCTAATATCATATCCATTTTCTTCTACTACATCTTCATGTGGTTTAGATTGTTGTTCCATAATTTCAGTTATTAGTTCTTACCACCTTAGAAAAGCAGACTCTTTTTGAACAATCTCTCCCACTATTTTGCGTTCTACGACATGTTCATTTATTTCATTCGCTCCATTTGCTTGTTCCACTTGTGATTGTTCCTCAACAAGTTTCTTTTGTTTTTTTCACCTTAAAAAGTTTGCAACACTCCCTAAAGGACATAAAAGTTGTGATCTTCCATTGTTCTTAAAGGATTGGTCCTTCCCTTTTTATTAAAATTTGTGACAATTAAAAATAATGTAAAGAAAAAATAAATTACAAGTTTTTTAATCTATTTCAAATTTCAATATCAAAAATTTTTATTCACATTTCAAAGATGTCCTAAATAACTATTATTATGGCAACTATGTGCAAACCAAATTTAATAGTAGAATAAACATATATATATATATATATATAAAGCAAATAAGAAAACATGTAACTTTTCTTTAATGAATTGGCATTGCTCTTCACTACCCTCCAATGTTCTTCCTCTCTATGTGACAAGTCAGATAAATCTTTTAGTTTTAAGTATAAGTCTTCTTCTGCTACTTTCACAAAATGTTAGTCATAGACCATGGTACAACAAATTTGGTTACACATCTTTGCTTCTTCCCTTTTTCCATTATGAAGACCTATAATAATAAAGAATAATATTGTTAATAACCATATATAAATAATTAGATTAGTAAAGTTTAATTAAACATATTAACAAAAATTATCTTTTTAATAGAGAAAGAAAAATAAATAAGGACCTTTTATAACAAATTATTGATCAATATCCATCCAATCACAGTTAGTGTCATCAAAGTCTAACTCATCTTCAACTTCATCATTTTCTATTTCTATATTTAAGATATTTGGAGGTATTTCAACTACATTTATAAGTAAATCTTCTCTAGAACAATAAGGGTCCATGTCACCAATATTTCTAAAGAAATCATTGACATAGTCATTTTGTTCTCCCCAATATGTTTCTTCAACATTTTCATTATCATCCAAAGGTATATCAAATAGGTACTCAGGTACCTTCTACTCCACATAATGACAACCTTCCTTAAAACAATCAGCTATATAAAACACTTAATGAACTTGGCTTCCCAATATAAAAGGATCCTCCATTTAACATAACTTTTCAAAGTTTACTCAAGTAAGCCCATAATCGTCTTTTTCCTCTTGATACCCCCAACATTTGAATAACGCTACATTTAACTGTCCCCAGTAATTTGCTTCAATAATTTCCTTTATTGCTCCATAGTAATTCATATTTCCTAGTGTTGAATTATGGCCTCTAGAACTTACAAAACTTGGAGTTAATGCTCTTAAAGAAACTTCACTATTTTGACTCTTACACCTCGCATCCCCTTTTTTAGTCATAAACTTGTAACCATTAATAACATAACCTAAATGTTTATTTTCCACATTGTTAAAAACCATTGAGGAAACTCATTACAATGATCTTGTGCCCTTGCCCATCAACTTCTTTTATTGCTTGTCTCTTTTAATTTGTGATTCTCCCTAAAAAGAATGGTATATGTTATTATGATGATGGGAATAAAAAAAATTGATCTTAAGATGGATAAATAATGTATATTTACCTTACATAATGTATTTCTTAACATTTTTGCCATGTTAATTAAATAGAATGTATCAATGAGCTAGATGTAATGTATTTAAGTCTAAATTGACAGCTTAGCCTCTCTTTTGCCCTTTCCCTCCAATAGGATGCCCAACTTTTGAAAAAAATAAAAGAAAAATTTGCACGTTCTTTAGCTAAGTATCCTTTTGCTATAGACCCTTCTAGTTGTATTTTGTTATGAATAAATCTTTTTAACCTACCCAAATACCTCTGAACAAAGTACATGGAGTGGTAATACACTGGTCCAACATTTTTGATTTATTTTGAAAATTGAATAGGAAAATGAACCATGATGTGAAAGAAACAAGGTAGAAAGATTGTTTCAAGTTGACATAGTACTTCCACAATTTCCTTCTCTAGATGCTCAAGATCCCATAGTTTAATGACTTTATTGCATAGCCATTTGAAAAAAGATCCTAGCCTACTCAAAATAGCCATAATCCTTTTTGGTAATATTTTCCTGACAACAAATTGGAGTAAGCACTGCATAATAATATGAGCATTATGACTTTTGTATCCTGATATTTTTCTCTTACTAACATCAACACACTGTGCAATATTTAATGCAAAACCTTGTGGTAGTTTCATATTATTCAAAATTGAACAAAAGTTTTTTGTTTCTCCTATAGGGTTATATAAAAGCAAGTCCAAGCTAGTGACAAATAAGAGTCATCTATTTTGATAGGTTGTAGATCTTTTATAATCCCCATTTCTTTCAAATAAAACCTTGTATTAAGATGATCATTTGACTTGACTAAAATCTCCAACAAAGTTCCTAAAATATTATCATAGACATTTTTCTCAGTGTGAATCACATCAAGATTATGTCGGCACCCATTATACTTCCAGTAAGGTTATTAAAAAATATGGGCCTCTTCCTCTAAAGATTATCACTTAGTGTTTTTTGTTTATTTGCATTCCCAAGCACATTATAATACCTATTAATAAGCTTTAACACATCAAATCCTGACTGAGGAGTTAATGATTCTCCCAACTCTATATCACCATTGAATGATCTCCTATCGTGCCTCTAAGGATGATTTTTATCTAAATTCTTTGATGATTGAGATAATAGTCTTTTTACTATACTTTACATAGGGCTGGTAAAAAATCGGTTTCAAACTAAATCGGTTCCGGATAATTCAGACAAACGTAAAAATTTCATGATCCTAAACTAGTTTGAAACCAAATTGTTTTTACCATGCTAAGTCAGAACTGAACCGAACTGGAAAACACTCACCCGGTTTGGAACCAGTTTGTCCGATTTAACTAATAGCAAAGGGCCATTAAATTGCACCATCTTCTTTCCATCTCTTTTTCTAAATAAAACCAATCAAAAAACTATAGCAAAGAAAGCTAAATTACGGTTGTCTAGTTGAAGTTCAAACTAAACAAATAGTAAGTTTACAACCAAATTCAAAAAAACAAAAATCCAACTACCAAATTCAAAGTCTCTAATAAAATTATAGCAAGAAGCCATAAAGGCACAAACAGTACACCAAATCCAAAACCAATAAACCAAATTGTTCATACTACAAATTCAAGCCAAATAAAACAGTCAAGAAATAACAATCATTTCTTTTTTTCAAAATTAAAATTCAAAATTACGTAAATTTTTTCTTCAAATCACACATTACATAAATATTTTTCTTCCCCAAATTTTGAAACAATGATTTTTTTTGCCTTTTTAAAATTCAGATCGGATAATTTTAATTGGTTTTAAATATTCGATGCTGACCGATTTTAAAAATTTGGACATTTTGTCCGATTAGGTCAACCCAGATCTAGATTTGATTTTAATTCGGACAAAAATCAGTCAACCCGGTTTAAATTCGGTCAAAAAATTCTAACTAGTATCTGATTTTTTCTGGATTGGACAAGGTCGGGTTATCAGTTCGAACGAAATTTTGCCAGGCCTAACTTTACATATTGAGAACAAGTTTTATAATGAAAATTATGGCATACTAACTTTCCATTTGTACTCAATCCAGACAACATTGTATATCCTAGAAAGTCATTAATTTTATATAACAAGGCTGTATACATCTTAAATGATTGATTAGTTAAAGATAGTATGTATATACCCTAAACTCCCATAACTTCTTAACTCTTTAATCACCAGCTATAAGAAAAACATCGATATCCCTTTCAGGAGAAGTTAGGCCAGGTATAATTGAAAACAATATCAAATTTTTTGATTTTAGACATTTCCATGGTATTAAGTTATAGTTTACTAAAATTATGGGCCATGTACTATATGAAAATCACATTTTGCTAAAAGGATTAAATCCTCCGCTAACAAAATCTTATCTGACATTATGAGGATCTTGTGCAAGATCAGGATACAATGGGTCAAAGTCTTTCCAAGCTTGACCATCAACAAGATGCCTTAAATTACCATATTTAAGATGCCTCTTATCATGCCATTTCATGAATTCAGTTAATTATGGACACATGTAAAAATGTTGCAACCTCAATTTTAATGAAAAATATTTGAACAACTTGGCTGGAATTTGCCTCATATTTGAGTTTGTATAATGATCTCTGTTATTTTCACCATTACGACTTTGTTATTTTGACCCTTATAAGCACTTGTGTTTGCTATATAGAACGAGTTGGCTTTTTTATTATTTATATATTGACTGAATTTATGTCCACCTTATCAGATATATTAACTTTCTTGGCTTCTTTATTGCTTATATATTGACTGAATCTATGTCCACCTTATCAAATATATTGACTGAACATCCTTTGTAACTTAAATCAATACCTAATTTAAACCTCTAACATAGAACAATCTTATAATTCCATACCACCATATCTTATCACCATGATCCTACTGTAACACATCAATAATTCCTAAACATATTGCCTCCAACCATCACTCACCATTCCCATAATCAACCAGTATATGTTTTGAAGTCAACCCACCTAAGTAATTATTTTTAAATAAATTCAACTTAGCATAGGCGATGATTAAAGAAGAGTGTCATGGTCATGCAAGGACATAAATGCATAGAAAATATCACAATAATAGTTGAGCTTGGAAATGAGAAGTATTAAACATATTAGAAGAAAGAAGAAAACAAAACATGAAATATGTTAAAAGCCATAACTCCTAAATGAACAACATTGATACCTAAATATTTTTTAAACAATTGGTTCCACATTGATACAAAAATGCAAAAGTATGCTCAATATTGCCTCCTCAGTGGACGACAAGCATGAACAGATATACATATTCCTTTTTTTTTTAATGATCTACATAATGAATAATAATTTATTCTAATGTTGGGACATACTTGGGTTTTGCGTGTTATTCCTGCCCCTCAATCACACTATAAGAAGACACCTAAAGCGAGACAATAACACTTTTAAAAAGATCGACAGACACAGGGAGATAGAGAGACATTGATGCCATAGATAGAGGTCGTTACATTAGCAAGAAGAACAATAGGGTAAGTGAGTTAGAATAAAGGGATATTGTTTTCATGAAAATGATAATCCTTCTATGATATTGCCAAACAATTTCATCTAAAAAACAAAAGAAAAGTTAAAAGTAAAAAATGTTTTGGTGCCTATGTATAGTTCTCTCATAAATCTTATTATATATAACTTTTTTCTCCCTAAAATATTATAAAGGGTATAATATATGCATAAAACTATTTCTTTGTTATATATATGTATATGTATATATTATGATATATAATTTAAAATAATAATTCTTTTAATTAATATTAGTTATGTCAAAATTTGCCCATTTCGGTCTAATTTGGTCGACTTAGCTCTAGTTGGCTGAATCTTAGGTTGTGTTTATTTTTATAATTTTTTAAGGTTTCAAATCAAGCTTGAACTGTCTGGTCCAATATGATCCAAAGTTTAAAATTTTAAAAGAAAATGATGTTATTTTTTCTTTAAAATTAAATAATATATTTAATCAAGTTTGGATTGGGTTTGATTGTGATTAAGCTCTGACCAAAAGCCATAAGTCAGGCATGAGTTCAAATACAAATTTTTAGGTAAGGCTTGGGCCTAAGTGGGTCTAGGTCCAATGCTACCCATTATAACCCTTAATTATTGTTTAAAGTCGCAACATATTTAATTGTAGCTTATATAAAATTTTATAGGGACAAGATTTTAATTTTGTTGTCTTTTCAAATATATGACAACAAATTATTGTTACCATTGCCCATTAATATTATTAAAGGTGATGTTTTAAAAACCATTACAACATATTAGGTTTAAGCAACGCATTTTAAAATGTTACAAATTTAATATTGCCTAAAGCATTTTTTATTATAGTGTCATAACTTTAACTGCACGAAATTATATCCAAAAAAATTCTACACAAGTAACTTTGTGTGATAAAATAACAAATGCGAGTTATCATGCATGGTTGTATATTATTTATGCAATACACTTTCTTTTGTATACTACAACGTTCGTTATTCACCATAATAGATCCATAAATAATGATATAAATAAATTATGTCATGGTTTATGATTATGATTCATAGAATTTCTTGTTAAAATATCAAGAAAAAATGTGTAGACTATTATAAAAAAAGAAGTCATTAATGCAAAATCTGAAACACATTAACGAGTTTATAGTGTTAGCATCATCACAAACAAATGTCATTCTACAGTACAACCAAGACCCATTCTATGTATATGTTCCTTAAAGATCTTTGGTTGTAAACTTCTATTTAATGGATTTAATACCATCAAATTAGTATTAGCATAGTCAATAGACACTTTTTGTTTTTAAACTTCCTTCTTAAGCAAAAATACTTTAATTTCTTATGCTTAGCATCTTTTAAATATTTGTTGTTCGTAGAGAAAAAATGTTGTAGAATTATCGCAATAAAATTTCCATGGCTTGCTAATGGTGTCGAAAATCTTAAGTCCTAAAATAAAATTTCACAGCTACAATGCATGAACTATGTCTTCAAAACATCCAACTAGCTCTACTTCTATAGTGGATGAAGTAATAATAATTGTTTAGCACTCTTCTATGATATTGCTCCATTCACTAAAAGAAATAGGTATCCAGATATGGATTTTATACTATTAAGGAATCCAACAAATATGAAACTAAGTATCAGATTACTTCCAAATGATCAAACCTTAAATAGATAAGAGTATCCAACAAAATATGAAACTAAGTATCGGATTACTTCCAAATGATCAAACCTTAAATAGATAAGAATTTAGTTCTTTTCCTTATAGATATCTTAATACTTTCTTTGCAGCTTTCCAATAAATAATTCCAAGGATGATTTGATATCTTCCTAACATTCTGATTGCGAAATTGATATCTAGTCTTGTATTGGTTTGTAAATACATTAAATTGCCCATAATTGAAGCACAAGAAATTATTTCCATCTCTTTTTGTTCTATATTGTTCTTTGGACATAACATGAGACTAAACTCGTCCCTTTTCTAAATAGGAACATCACATATTAAATACTTATTGAAATAAATCTCTCTATAATTCTTTTGATATAAGTATGAGGTATTCGCAACAATCCTTATGATCAATCATAGAAAATTTTAATTCCTATCATATAGGATGTCTCTCCCATCTCTTTCATCTCAAAATTCTTAGAGAGAAAATATCTTGTCTCATGTATTATACCTAAACATTAGTAACAAGTAAAATATCATCAATATATAAAACTAAGAAAACATTTTTACTCTAACTGATCTTTTGGTATATATATCGATCAACTTTGTTTTCCTAAAAATTGAAAGATGTTATAGTATCACTGAACCTCATATACCATTATTGAGAAGCTTATTTAAATTCATATATTAACTTTTTGAGTTTCCACACCATTTGACCTTTTAACTAGAAACCTTCAAGTTGGTCTATAATTACATCCTCTTCAAGATCCATATTAACAAATGTTGTCTTCACTTCTATTTAGTGTAACTCTAAATTATATTGAGACACTAATATCATTATAATCCTTAATAAATCTTTCTCTGAGGCAGGTGAAAATCTCTCTTTATAATCAACACCACTTTTCTTAGTATAAACCTTAATAACAAATATAGGTTTATATCATTTAACATCGCTATCCGAGTCACGTTTAGTTTTCAAATCCTGTTTACACTTATCTCACTTAGAACCTTCAAGGAATTCAATGAGATCCCAATCTTTATTTTCTTTTATAGATTTTAATTCATCTTTTATAACATCAATTTTTTTTAGACTCTACATAACCTATAGCCCATAAAAAGATGAATTTTTTTGTTGTTGCCGAAAAAAGGAGGAATCCTGCTCCTATTAACACAGGGACTGGAAGTATAACAAAAGAGATAATCCATGAATACTAATATGTATGTTCCATATTTTTTTAATTTATGTTTTAATTAATTGTTTCTTGTTTATGATTCATCGATTTTTTCAGCAAGAAGAATAGGAAAGAAAAAAGAAAAAAGAAAAACATGAAAACAAAGAAAATATACAAAAATTAAATGCAATTTTCATGAAATTATATATTCTTTATATGAAATTAGAACTTCATTGATTATAATGTAAACCGCTGACTTTGATAAATAAACCCTATAATCATTATAAATAAATGACTTTCTTTCTCTTTGAGTTCTTCTCAAAGGTATTATTTCTTATAGTTTATATACAATAGGAGGTTGTGAGTTAGTTTCTTATGAGTGCATTTCTTCATTCAATTATTATTCAGCATTATTTAAATTGTTATCAATTAGGACAATAATATTTGGATTGACTATGGATGAAGGAGCATTTACAGATATAAGAACATACCCTTACTTCCATGATATCCATATTTTGTCATTTATTAATTTCACTAACTTCGTCATTCTTAATGAATCTAGCATTTCCAATTTCCATAATTTTAAGACTATAATCTAGAAACTAAAACTTAAATCCTTTAGATTTCTTTGGGTAAACTATTAGGTAACCATTAATTGTTTGAGAGTTTAATTTCCTTTCATGTGGATTATAGGTTCTTACCTCTGTTGGACAACTCCAAATATACGTATGTCTCACACTAGTTCTCCTTACAATCTATACTTTAAAAGGAGTTTTTAGAACTGCCTTACTAAGGACTATATTCAATAATACATAATAGTTTAAAGGCATTCATCAATAAAGATTTATCTAGTGAAGAGTTACTCATCATACTCTTAATGATATCCATCAATGTCCTATTATACCTTTCTGCTACATTGATTTGTTAAGGCGTGTCTGACATAGTATGTTCCATACTAATGGATTTGGGTCCATAACTATGGGTTCCAATGTATAAGATCTTATAACACTTACCAATGAGGCCCTATTGATTAGTATTATATAGAAGAAATCAATTATAGACACTCATATAATTATATCTGCTTTTTATAGATGAACTTGGGATTTGCGATCCTAGGTAAGATCAATTCAGGATCATGGGATCCTTTTCTATCATATAGAAAGGGTTGTTGCATAAAATGTATTTACATACTGTGCATATATTTCATTTAAGGAACTTTTCAAATAGACCTAGACTTTGTCATGAATTGTCATTTTTCTTATAGGATTCATCCCCTCTATCAGATCTTATAACTTTCACCCTTTTGTTTAATTGCCTTTTAATCTTAGTAATCTATACCTTAAGGGTATCCATTACTTGATATTTTCCCTTAAGCAAATAACATAATCATATCATGAGAAGTCATAAATAAAGGAAATAAAATATTTTTCTTCTCTAAAAGATAGAACATTCAAAGATCCACAAATATTAGAGTGTATAATCTCAAAAAAAGGGGTACTACTTGTGACTCCTTTATTATTATATTTGGTTTGCTTTCCCTTAATGTAATATATACATATACTTAGATAAGTAAAATCTAGATTTAAAAAAACCTTATTCTTTACTAATGTTTCCAACATTTCTTTGCATACATGACCTAATCATCTATGCCATAAGTAAGTGTATTTTTATTTAATAAATTATGTTTAATTCTAACATTACCATGAAAATGAAGCAAAGATTTAACAAATTCATTATCAAGTTTCAATTTATACAAACCATTAGTAAGAATAACAGAACCAATAAATAAAACTTTCTTAAATAAATTGAAGCAAATATGTTCAAAATCTTTTAAGTTTTGAAATGGTTAGGTTCCTATAAATTAAAGGTATATAAATAGTTTTCAAAAGATCTAGTCGATGAACAAAACTTATGATTAAAAAATAAGTCCTTATCCCTTTAATTAGAGCCTTCATATGGTTTCCCTAAGAACAAAATTCTTATTTGGGTTTATAGTTTGGATTATAAGAAATCATGCATTATATTGGACACATAAGTAATAGCACTAATAGTAAGCCACTAAAAGTTAAAAGGAACTTCATATAAGTTTGATAAGAAATTTATAGAAATATAATGTTTACTTTTCTAGAGTTAATCATTTCACCATTAACTTGATCCTCCTCATATTTTAAGTATGTGCTTATGCATTTGTATCAGTTGTATTTTAAGAAGCTTAAATTATGTTGTATTGTTCCTTAGAGGTTTAAGTATTTGAAATTGACTTCCATCCATCTACAAAACAAAATAAACATAAAGTATACTGTTAAAATTAAGGATTTAATTACGCATGACAAGCATACAAATATATTTAAGTGATAAAATCATAAATTGGTGTTCCTATTAACTTTTTCAGATGTTATACCATATCCTTGAGTTGCAGGTAGAAATTTAAATAATTATAGTATTAAATAATTTAGAGCCAATTAGGAAATAAATGTGAATATTTACTAACTACCCTCTTCTCCCTTCTTAAGATAGATAATGTCATATTTGGTCCTGTAGATCTTTATTATCTATATCTTCTAATTGGACAACTAGGAATATTAGATATAGTTACTTGATTTTTCTTATTTTTATTGCATTATAGCATATATATTTGTGATGAATACTTGGAAATTTTAAAAATATTTAAAAGAGTGCCAATAATATAGGTATATGTTCACATTAACAATTTTAGTCTATCTCAAAAATGTATCTTTGTTTTTGCATAACAATATTGGTTTGTCACAACTACTTCGACCTTGGTTAATTTGTTTAGAATTGAGAGTTATTCACCTTTATTTCTTCTTCTAACCTTTTTGGGTTTTTCAGGCATTTTCTTAATTAAAGGAGGTGATATAAGTTGTAGATTTTTAGAATTCCGCAAACCACTATTGGGTTCTAAAGCATACTGATAACTTTTCAAAGAACATTCACGCTTGTAGTGTCGAATCTCATAAGCATCAAATATCTTCCATTTGATATCATATGCAAGCTATCGCATGTTTACATGGGATCCCTATTAAATCCTAAAATCTATATTGACAGATTTTTTCTTGTAGATCAACAATGAACTTGCTTGTAAAATGTATGACTTTGACCTTTAAATTCCCATTAGTCTAAGTAATATAGTTCCTTATATCTTATTATGCAACCTCTATCTTCTTTCTTACCCTTGGGCATATATCTTCTTTAGATTCAATCATCATATCCCTTTTTTTTCTTAAATCTAATTTATTAAAGCAACTTGAATATCCTTTAGCATATTGACTAAATTTTTTATGCATACTTTATAAATAAACATCATCATCAACAACAACAACATCCAGTAGAAATCTCACTAACACGTGCCTACTCTATAAATAAACATCATCATCATCAACAACAATAACATCCAGTAGAAATCCCACTAACACGCGGGGTCTGGGAAGATCTAGTAGTACGCAGCTTTACAAATAAATTCATTAAATGTCTTCATTATGCTATTATAAATAATTTCTCACTTTGGTATTGCACTCATAAATGCCTTCATAAAAGTCTCATTTTCCTACTTTGAAATCACCATATGCCTTATTTTATAAATTATTCAATTGCTCTATTATCTCATGAAATTCAATTTCCATTGTGTAACTCACCGCTTGCTAAAATAAACTATTATATATGTGGTCATTGTATAATTCAAACCAATTTGCATAGACTCATTTTCTACACTTAGCTTTTGGGAAGGGATTCTTCAATATATCCACTAAACCCTAACAATGAAAAAAAGAAAGCATAAAATAATGTAATGTAAGTAGAAAAACTAAAGCACATATAGAAATGAATACTTAGAGAGATCCTTTTTATTTTATGCATTCCCATTTATATTTGGATCTTCGCTGAGAAGATTTTAAAAAAAATGCAAAGATTAGTGATTCTCCCTCTCAACCATAGCCTAAGATATAGGCAATATCCGATTATTTCCATCATAACCAATTACAACTAACAAAGCATCTCTAAGAAATCTCTTAAAAAGACATCCATCTATTTTCTTATAACCATTGAGAAAACCATACTTTATTGCATTAAATCCTACATAAAACCTCTTATACTTTACTTGTTTGGAATTTTGTTCAAGTTTTGTTTAATTAAGGAATTAACCTTTTTTGTTAGCTCATTATAATTTATGCCTAGAAGATCATAACTTTGCATATTAACCATTTATATATCCTCGTAGCATCACAATAGCTTCCACCTTAGCCTTATATCATTAGCATTTAGTCATTTATAACATATATTTTCTTTGAAGATCATTCGTCATCTTAATAATTTTCCAATTTAGTTTCCTCCTAAACTTGTGTAAAAATTCATTTGCTATTCATTTCTTGTTAGCTTACTTATTTCTTTGCACTTTCTTACAAATATGCTTTTTTTTCCTAATATCTTAACAACATATGCTTTCTTTATTTCTAATCCATGTAGCATATACCCTAAGGGGATATTGTGGCTCATAAATAGCCTTCATTCTCACACCAGATCTTGCCATTAAAATATTATATCTATGTGTTATTGTATAATTTCTTATTATTTCATTAAACTACTTCTAATTCTTAAACTTAATGCCAATTTCAAATTAAAAATCCTTCATATACACTTTTTGATTAAAAACAATGTATTTCTTCTTTGTAATATATTTCTTGCACCATCCATCATTAATACAAACTAGTGATTAAACTTTAACATCACTATACTCATATCACTAACCTAACCATGTAAACTCCATTATTGTATTTATGATTTTTTGAATAAACTACCTCTTCATTACAGTCTTTCTCACTACTTCTAACCTAATCCTTCTTACCATATCTCTTCTTATTTGCTTTGCAGTAAGATATTTTTCATCGTCAGTTATATATACTTCATCTTAAAATGAACCATTTTTAAATTCAATAATCGCCATAACAAAGAAATCTTCATCATCTTGTTCCCTTTAAATTTAGAATAACTCTTCTTTATTTGCACTCATATTTTGTTGTGTACTAGTTTCATAGTTATAACCAACAATAGATTCATATTCTTCACTGTCTATTATAAGATTTTCATAACCATGCTTATGATATACATCAACATTATGGTAGTTCATTTTTTGCATTTAATTAAGCATTGACAACATATTCTTATCATGATGTAAGTTCAACTCTTTTAAGCTTCTCATTAACTTTTAAGGAAAATTTTAAAATATAAATACCACTCAATATGGTTTGTCCTCTAACACCCCCTTCTTACTAATAAGCTAAGTTTATTGACAGTCATATACTTCTTTCTTTTGATCTTTACCCAATATATTTATTATTGTCATTTATTTTTAACACTCTATCATAATAATATTCAAAATTTAACAACATCCACATTACAAATGGTTGGAGTATTAGTTTCCAACAAAACATATTAAAATGCTTTTCAATTAAATAAACCAAAGCTATAATGTACTAAAAAAACAACCGCCAGTATCAAAAGTATCATTAGGAATGATATATTAAGTGAAATTGGTTTCCTTTATTTTGATCTTTAGCCAATTAATAGGAAACATATATATTTAATGTCAAATTTTGATGAACTGACATTTCAATTACCTTTACAAATACTTTTTACTTTCATCAGATGTTAGATGTAACGCTGAACTCTCTAAGCTTTTTGTATTGTGCTATATTTGGAGATACTACTGTATATTAATATATACATAGTTATGGTGAGTTCAAAGATGCATTTGAATCATTTTGTTATGTATGCCAGTGATATAAAATGTTATATATCCTTAAATGAACTTAGCGTTCATCGGTATGTGAAATCTTGGAGATTTCTGACATATAAGCTTCTAAGTGTGTAAAACCGAGTCCATTGGATGGGTACGACAATGGTGGTTGAATTAAATGTGTTCTAATGCCTTAGAGGTGGTTAGACATGATTTATAGACTTATTGGACACTTAGAAAGCTTAATTGGAAATGTTGATGTACATAAGGACCTAATGGTAATTTTTCAATTCTTGGAGGACCAATTTGTAATTTTATAAAGTTAAGGGGCTTAAATACAATTTTCAAAAGTCCAAGGACCAAAATAAAAATAAAATTTTTGGTTATTCTTAAATTTTGGGCTTAATTGCAAATTTAGGAAAAGTTTGGAGGGTATTATGGTAATTTCATATAA
>JAOTAY010000005.1:40260494-40274538 GCA_025629805.1 Erythroxylum baracoense
AACATAGTTGATTTCATGTTGTTGATAGAATATGCATTGAAGAACACACACACACAATCTTGGGTTTTATGTTATGGTTTTGCAATGATTGTTGGAAAGTTTTTAATTTGATCTTGAAGTTTTGAGCTAATCAAATACTTGAGGGCAAGTATTGTTTAAGTGTGGGGAATTTTGATGACTTGCATATTCATGCATATTTTCATGATTTCTTCTCTATCAACTTTATCTTGATCTAGTTGCTTTTCATTTCCAACCGCCCAACTTTCTCTTGTTCTAATTCCTTGTCATTCGCTTCTTTTCAAATTCTACTTTTTTGGTTCATATCTTCTTCCAATGCATTCTTCATGGACTGTAAATACTCATGAGGAACTTTGTACAAGGCTTCACTCGTTATATTATTTTCTTTCATGCTAGATGCTTTCACACCTTCCAAAAATTTTATTACGTCCAAGCCTTATCACTCATATATCAGCTATAACTTCATCAAGCTTTTGATTATAATTTTCCTTTTGCATTTCTTCAATGCAAACCTACAAAAGAAAATTTACAATCACACTAATGAATGCAAGCACCATTTATGATTACAAAAAGCCTACTATAATTCTAGTTATACTATAAATAATTCATTTTGATGAGAAGAACAAATCAACAATATAAAAAAAATGAAATGGAATCAGAAACACATGTAATAAGCAATAAATTTGGGCATCTTAACAAAGGTAGTAACAATATTGAAAATTATTACAAGACAAACATTACTCCCAATTTTCTCTTTTATAGATTTAGTGGATTGCTTGTACTTTTTTTTAGGCTTTCTTTTATAAGTTACAAGATACTTTTTAGCATTAGAGAGTGGAGTTTTATCCTCTCTTTCATTTTGCTATCTATAGAAACAATTGTTGTTTATAATTTAGAAATTTTATGCAATTTCTTGATAGAATATAACTCAATGAAGAACTTACCAACTTACCATAAATACTTGCAAAGCTCTTAGGACCAGCTGTGTGCATTTCAGTTTGTTGTTTTTTATTTCGAATATTTGTTTCAACAATTTGCTACATATTAAAGCATTATATTAATTAGATATCATGTAACTAATTTGTAAAGAGTACAAATAATTATCATACCTTCACATCTGGGTAGTTCCAATAAGAAATGAGCTTCTCAATCAACTCTTTTTTAATGTAGTTCAAACAATTGGCCATTCTTTCTGCATCTATTGTATACTATTTGAAATGCTTTCACTCCACTCTACACTTATAAATTCTCCATACATCTCCAACAGTTTTCAAAGTCCATCTTTTACCTTCTAATGTCAGAATACATCTCTTTTGTAATGTAATAAATGTTTATTTAAATTTCATAAATCAAAACTGAAAGGAATAAGATAATGGTTTCTTACATTAACATATTCCCACATAGGTTCTTTAGGAATCTTACACCAATTAGCATCTTTTAGAGGTGTAAGATTTCATTTGTAAGCCACAGTACCCAAGAAAAATGCGAATTCAATCTGCGTCTTCTAATCAGGACAAACTGCTTGATTAAGAGCATTAAAAAAAATTAGTTTGCATTGTTCCATGGATCTTGCATGAACCTCCTTAAGCAAAGTTGGGCCTATCCCCTTCTTCTTCACAAATTCTATATTCAAAATAATTATTAATGTTAGTATAAATAAGAGAAATTATTTAAATAATAGTATAATATATGATTACCTTTTTATTGAGGAGTAGTAATTTCTACCATATATATGCTAATAACATATCTATTTTCTTCTACGACATCTTTATTTGGTTCAACTTGTTGTTCCATAATTTTAGTTATTAGTTCACCTTAGAAAAGTAGGCCTTTTTGAACAATAGCTCCCCTACTTGGCCTTCTACTACATTTTCACATATTTCATCCCCTCCACTTACTTGTTCTAGTTGTGGTTGCTCTTCAATAAGTTTCTTTTTTTTTACCTTAAAAGGTCAGCATCACTACTCGAAGGACATAAAGGTTATGGTTTGTCATTCTTCTTAGAGGATTGGTCTTTCCCTATTTATTAAAATTTGTGACAATTAAAACCAATGGAAAGAAAAAATCAATTACAAATTCTTTTAACCTATATCAATATCAAAAAAATTTTGTTCACATTACAAAGAGGACCAAAAATAACTAGTACTATGATAACTATATGGAAACCAAATTTAACAGTAGAATAATCACATACATATTACCAAAGAAAATGATAAAATATGTACCTTTTCTTTAATCAATTGGCATTGCTCTTCAATATCCTCCAAATGCTTTTTCTCTTTATGTGACAAGTTAGATGAATCTTTTAGTTCATAAGCATGAGTCTTCTTCTGTTGCTTGTTCAAAAAGTTAGTCATAGACTTTGGTGCAACAAATTTGGTCACACATGTTTGCTTCTTTCCTTTTTTCAATATGAAGAATTGTATCAATAAAGAATATTGTTGTTAGTAACCATAAATAAATAATTAGAATACTAAAGTATATTTAAACATATAATAACATAAGTTATCTTTTTAATTGAGAAAGAAAAACAAATAAGGACCTTTTATAGCAAATTATTAATCAATATTCATCTAATCCCATTTAGTTTTATCAAAATCTGAATCATTATCATTTTATGTTTATATATTTAAGATATTTGGAGGTATGTCAACCGTGCCTACAGGTAAATCTTCTCTACAATAATTAGGGTCTATGTCACCATTTTTTCTAAAGAAATCATTGACATAATCATTTGGTTCTCCCCAGTATTTTTCTTTAACATTTTCAGTATCATCCAAAGGTACATCAAACAGATACTTAAGTACCTTCTTCTACATAAAACACTTGATAAACTTGGCTTCCCGATATAAAAAGATCCTCCATATAATATAATTTTTTGAAATTTACTATGGTAACTCCATAATCATCTTTCTCCTCTTGATTCCAACAACATTTGAACAAAATTACACTGAAATGTCCCTAGTAATCCACTTTGATAATTTCCTCTATTTCTCTATAGTAATTCACATTTTCAAGTGTTGGATTTTGGTCTTTAAACTTGTAAAACTCAGAGTTAATGCTGTCAGAAAAACTCCACTATTTTAACTCTTACACCTTACATCTCATTTTTGTAGTCATCAACTTGTATCTATTAATAACATAACTTGAATGTTTCTTTGCCACATTGTTAGAGCCTTTGGACAACCAATAAATATGACTTAAGGTGTTATCCCAAGATATCACCTTATCTTGAAACCATTGAGGAAATTCATTGCAATAATCTTCTGCCCTTGCCCATCAACTTCTTTTATTGCTTGTCCCTTTTAATTTCTGATGCTTCCTAGAAAGAATGATATATGTTAATTATTATGAAGGGAATAAAAAAAATTATCTTAAGATGGATAAATAATGGTGTGTACGTTATGTAATGTACTTCTCAACATCTTTGTCACTTGAATTAAATATAATGTTTCGATGAGCTTGATGTAATATATTAAAGTCTAAATTGATAACTTTACCTTTCCTTCGTCCTTTCCCTCTAATAGGATGCCTAACTTTTGAAAAAAATGAAGAAGATATGTCCACAAGATTTATATTGTCATTGTCTTCCATATGCCTATTAAATTTTTTCTCACCTTATTATGCATATAAATACAACAAAAATTTGCACATTCTTTAGCTAAGTATCTTTCGACTATAAACCCTTTTGGTTGACTTTATTATGAACAAATCTTTTTAACTTACCCAATGCCTCTCAACGTAGTACACAGAATGACAATGCACTGGTCTAACATATTTGATTTGTTTTGACAAATGAATAGGTAAATAAATCATGATATCAAAGATATAAGGTAAAAAGATTATTTTAAGTTGACATAGTACTTCCACAATTTCCTTCTCTAGATGCTCAACGTCCCCTAGCTTAATGACTTTACTGCATAGCCCCTTTGAAAAAAGCACGTAGCCTACTTAAAACAACTGCAACTTTTTTTGTAATATTTTCCTTACAGTAAATTAGAGTATGTGTTACATAATAATGTGAGCATTATGACTTTTGTATCCTAATATTTCTCTTACTAACATCAACACATCGTGCAATATTTGATGTGCAACCTTCTAGTAGTTTCACATTCTTCAAAACTAAACAGAAGTTTTCTTTCTCTTCTGGAGTCATGCAAAAGCAAGTCAGAACTAGTGACATAGGAGAGTTATCTACTTTGATAAGCTGTAGATCTTTTCTAATCCTCATTTCTTTCAAATCAAACCTTCTATTAAGATGATATTTTGACCTGCCTAAAATCTCCAACAAAGTTCCTAGAATATTATCACATACATTTTTCTCAATGTGCATCATATCAAGATTATGTCGGCACTAATTATGCCTCCAGCAATTCAATTTGCCATTGGTTAATCATTAAGGCTCATTTAGTAAAATCTTATGGGCAACTAAGTGCCTATGCAATTCATGAAAAGACAGTAGTTCATAACGAAGATTGAGAGTTGATATCATTCGATGTTATCTAACACCAATATTATGGTATATAATAGCATTGAATTAAGCAACTAGAATTTAATGACCAACATTTACTAATTCATCAGCTAGTGCTTTGACTTTTTAAAGATGCTATGAAATTGTCGTATCATTGTGTCTTGAGATCCTAAAGTATCTTATATTAAGTTGAGCCTTTCTAGTATAAAATACAAATCAAAAGTGTAAGCTAATGCTTGCCATGATAAGTAAAAAGATTAAAGTCCTATAATGTTAAAAAAAATACTTCATTTATAAGTGAAGATAAAATCTAGAACAGTAGAAGCTGGTCAAAAATTTTGACTTGTAGCAGTTTTATACGGATATTAAAATGTAAAAAAATATCAAGTAAAAGATGTAAATTAAGAAAAGATAAAAAGTTGAATAAGAAAAGTAAGCATAGATTTTCTTTTGCTAATAGTTTAAAAATTATCATATTGATATTAAAATCGATATGAATTTATCAATATGAAAATAGATATAAATTTTAATATGATATTCACAATTTTATGAAAATATACCTTTGGAATTACCTCGAAAGAATCAAACCAGCTTGTGGCCATGCAATGCTATAAAAATATAGTCCTTCGACAAACTAAAATAGGTAACAAAATATTGTTATAATTTTTTTTTTTTTTTGAACGGAACAGCTTTAAAAAAATATGCTACATTCAACTCGGATAGAACATATTCTATTCTTATAATAAGAGAGACAACGACCCAAACAATCAAAATTGACCAACTAAACTACCATAACTGTTTTAAAAAATTGATATAATGATGTGATAAATTTGAAAGGCATAATCTATTAAAGCCGTATTAAAATTAATATAATGTTGTGATAAATTTGAAAAGCAAATTATACCTTAAGTACTATATACTTACATCGCTAAAATTTAATGTGATTATAAGTTGGAATGAATGAATATTTTAAGGTAGAAACAGTGGAGATTAGGTGCTGCTAAGCCCAATCTTCCCACCGTTAAGTAATTTAGAACACGATTTCCTCATATTTTGTCATCCATAAACTATTGTTTAGGTCATGATCAATTATAGGATTCGGAATCTCTCCAGCTATTTGTTTATGGCCTTACTTGTAACGTTGAATCTTCTTTGGCCCTTAAGGAAGAAAATCAGAGACTGACAATGCCAACCACACAACTCTCTATAACTCATAGCCACAGATTCGTCACCTCAAAACCTCATCTGGGATCTTTTCCTTTTGGTGACAAGTCATGGTGTCCAAGTGTATTAGCCTCCATCTCCATCCCCACCCCACTTCATCACTTTCCTTCAGATCTAAAGTCTCTCATTTCGCCATAAACTCGAAATTGAATGCTAAACATGGCACCAACAAATGTGTTACAGCCAACCGCTTTCCCTCTTGTCTTCCTGCAAGAAAATGCACACTTTTGATCCCTATGGCTTCTAACCAATCCAAAAATGTTAGTTCACCCGAGGAATATGACTTCCAACCCGATGCAACGCTTACAAATGATGATCTTAAACCAACTACTCCAAGTCAACGGAGCTTTTCTGGTTGGGAAATGGCCAGCCTTTGGATTGGTCTTGTAGTAGGTGTGCCTACATATTACTTGGCTGGTAGTCTTGTTGATCTTGGCATGGCATGGTGGCAAGGAATTGCCACAGTAGTTGTGGCCAATTTAATACTTTTAGTTCCATTAGTACTTACAGGACATCCTGGAGCAAAGTATGGTATCTCTTTTCCTGTCTTGGCTAGATCTTCTTTCGGGATTCGAGGAGCTCATGTTCCAACTCTACTTAGAGCTCTTGTAGGCTGTGGATGGTATGGGATTGAGAGTTGGATCGGTGGTGAGGCTATATTCATTCTTTTACCAAAGTTCATTAAAGAATCTTCATGGTCTCGAGTTTTACCTTGGCTTGGCACTTCACCTTTAGAGTTTGCCTGTTTTATTTTCTTTTGGTTAGCTCAATTGGGCATCGTTTGGAAAGGAATTGAAGGAATCAGAGATCTGGAGAAGTACTCTGCTCCTATTCTGATTGCACTTACTTCTTGTTTACTTATTTGGGCATATGTTAATGCTGGTGGGTTTGGTTATATGCTTTCCTTGTCCTCAAAGTTGACTTCATCAGAGTTTTGGGCTCTTTTCTTCCCTTCCCTTACCGCTAATATCAGCTTCTGGGCAACTCTTGCTCTTAACATTCCAGATTTTACAAGATATGCCAAAAGTCAGACTGATCAAATTATTGGCCAAGCCGGTCTACCAATCTTTATGGGCGCATTTACGTTCGTTGGACTAGCAGTAACCTCGTCGACAAAAGTGATCTTTGGTCGTGTGATCTCTAATCCAATTCAACTTCTCGACCAAATCGGAGGGCTCACAACAATGATTCTGGCAATTGTTGGAATCAGTCTCGCTACAATCACAACAAACATCGCTGCCAACGTTGTAGCACCGGCAAATGCACTAGTCAATCTTAGCCCTTCAAAGTTCAGTTTCAGGAGAGGAGCTCTTTTGACTGCCCTGCTTGGTATTGTTTTTCAACCTTGGAGACTTTTGAAATCAAGTGAAAGCTTTGTTTACACGTGGTTAGTTGGATACTCTGCATTGTTGGGTCCCATTGGTGGGGTTCTTTTGGCAGATTATTATATAATTCAGAGGACAAAATTAAATGTTAAGGACTTGTACACGTTAAGTCCTCGTGGAGCATATTTCTATTCAGGAGGTTATAATTGGGCTGCAATAGCAGCTCTTGTAACTGGGATATTGCCAGTCGTACCAGGTTTCTTGCACAAGGTTGGAGTAGTGCCTACAATTTCAGGAACATTTGTAGGCATCTACAATAATGCATGGTTCTTCAGCTTTTTCTTTGCAGGTTCACTCTATTTGGTTCTGTCATATCTAACAGGAAACCAACATAGTAATTCACTAACAGGAGATCCCCTCTTGCCCAGTTCAGAATAAGGAATCCATTTTTCTTCTGTTTCTAGTGGGCAACTAATTTTTCTGTTGGGTTGGTTCTGAATAATAATTGTTTCAACTTTTTGTTGGGTTCTTAAATCTTTCTTTTATGGGTTCCTAGTCTGCAGACAGAACAGAAGCGTATGAGAACGGAGATGCAAATGTTTGTGAATGTCGTCATTCTGTTCTAAAATTAGTTTGTTTATATATATACCTTCAAATATTGCTCTTTATCTGTAGGAATATTCATCTGTTTATATATACACCTTCAAATATTGCTCTTTATCTGTAGGAATATTCATCTACCCGCTATCTTCCATTAAATCTTATGGTCCGACTAATTATAATGTGCGAATTGTGGGAATAATTAGTACACAGCAGAAATTGTTATCTTTTGATTTTATATTAAATTTATTTTTGACTTGTTATAACTAGAGAAAGTTAATTTAAAAAGAAGAGGTGATTTTTTTAATTATATAAATTTTTATCATCATTATCATGAATCCCACATAAATGTAATATTTAAAAAGGTTTAATATTAAGCAACTTTATCTTTATATAATAGAGATATATTTCCCTTGACATAAAGTAAAAAAAAAGTAAAACCATAAAGGAAAGTTGACAAACTCGTGTATGGATGACATAGACAACCACACTCTCTCCAGTTGTAGCATTTCTTGATCTCCGTTGTACCATATCCCGAAAACTATGGATGACTCTTGAACACCACTTTCTTCGACAAATCACGATCAAACAATATCTTCTTTGATGACAAGTACATACCGCATGAAAAAGTGATTCTTTAATCACTGCTTATCTCAACTCAATTGGCTCAATAATCGATGATTTTACTATAATTAGAGAACCAAAATTTGAAGATGAACCTTGAATGGTACGAGTCTTTTGTTAATGATATGCGAAAAACCGTAAAGGGTGTGGTAGTTTTGCAAAAATTTTGATTTGACGACAATTATTTGTAAGGTTATATTGCAGTTATTTATAATTGTATCTGTCGGTTATTAGATATAAAGTAACTGTATCAATAATTGTTAATTTTCAACACAAACGAAAACAGAAAAATAAATATGAAATTAAATAGATAACGCCAAAATTTTGTAACGCAGTTCGGCACTCCTTACTTACGTCTGCGGAGCCCTCACCCAACTTAATACTTTCACCAAAGTACAATAGATTTACCTAAGGCTTTACTGAGCCAACACCACTCAACTCTTGACACTATCTCTCAGCTTCACTTTCCGTGAAAGTTTTTCACACCCAATAACACGACCGAATCGTGTTAACCTCGTCAAAGGATTTGTTCAACACTCTTTTTAACAAAAGAACAATCAATAAATAACTCAAGTGATCAATTATCTAAGAACAAAAATAGAAAACATTTAAGACAGAAACATAACAACTTCCCTATAGGTTCAGCTCCTCTAAAATAGATCAGAAAGTTATTCACACAAAATAGGCTGATTCACTCACATTCTAGATCCATGTTACAGCTACGGCAGAAGGACTTCATGCAAGATAGATCCAACAAATAAACCTCCACATAATAATTTGTTGAGGCCTCACCACGATGAGTCACATACCC
The DNA here is from genome assembly GCA_025629805.1 of Erythroxylum baracoense. Taxonomy (NCBI): domain Eukaryota; kingdom Viridiplantae; phylum Streptophyta; class Magnoliopsida; order Malpighiales; family Erythroxylaceae; genus Erythroxylum; species Erythroxylum baracoense. The sequence continues at coordinate 40,269,568 of JAOTAY010000005.1, forward strand.
ACGACAAACAAGACATTCACAACCTTCAGTACATCAATTGCATAGCCTGCAACCAACCTTCAATATAGGACACACGTAATTCACAGAACAACCTAGCCGTGAGTCATACATCAAGAAATCAATAAACACCGCAGCACTAAAATGGATTTTTCAACAACATAAAATCAGCACATAAATCTCTCCATCTACATGACTCTCACAAAGCTAAAAGCTCACAGTCCCAAAATTGCAGAAATTGTGCAGCCAACAAAATAGAGGAATACCATAGTCACACACACACCCCATCTGTTAATTTCACATACTACCTTTCAGCCCACATGGCCATAATCAACCAAACCTTTAGTTAAGATAGAGTTCTATCATAACTAGAAGATTATCCCTAATAGCTTTTTGAATCCAAGTTAAACAAAGATACTTGATTAGTTATCATAATTCAATTAATATTTTATATGTCCAATTAATAATAAATATTCCAAAACAAAGTAAGAAGATATATACCATATATCTAACAATCTCTCCCTTTTTGCCATTATTTGTCACAAATAAGAAATTTCCCGTAAATAACATAATTGACTATATAAGTATCAAATTCACAATTCATATGACAAATACTCCCCTTTAATCAAACATTAAGTTCCAAAGAACATCACAATTATCTAATCATCCAAACTTCTCCCCCTTGGGACAAAAAAATGCTAAAAAGCAAGACTAATAGTCATTCATATACCTTGAAATCTCCCCCTGAATTGAACAATCACCCAAAACAATCTAAGGTCTCCCCCTTGGGACAACAGTGTCAAAATGAAGAATTCCTTCAACACAATCAATCTTAACAAATAAAGAAACATAAAAATCAACAGTAGGTGCAGTGGAAGAATCATATGCACGCTAAGATGACAATTTACCACCATTCAAAACACTGAGAGATATGCCCAAAAGAGAGAGAGATACCCGAGAGAGAGACCTATATTGATGAGAGAGCTGAAGAGTCTTTGGTGGAACCAAATAGAGGTCACAATGCAAACTACTAAAAAGATGGGATGATAATGGCAACATAAAAATTAAAGAAGAACTAAAGAAAGCAAATCTTTTGTTTAAAACTTTTCTTTTTCTTTTTTAATAAATAATATCAAACTATACTTCAAAAATGTAAAGTACACAATCCCTATGCCCCTTGAAGAAATTCAAACCTGGGTTTATTCCTTGTCACATTATCTCGGTCATCAACTGTCTGATTGATTTCTTCATTTGAAGTAACTGACTTATCCTAAGTCTGAATAGTTTCTTCAAAAGCAGTAACTAATTGTGAATCTGGACACTTTCTTGTTTTTCCTTCACTACATCTTTATGCTTGTCTTTGATCCTTTCTAACCCAAGTAGATTTCGGTACTAAAGGCTAATTCTAAAATTTATATGAGGGATATGGGGTCCTTCGGTGTTGGCTTCTTTGAAACAACATCTGTAGTAACTTGTAGCATTTTGGCCTTATGTGCTCGATAACTCTGCAAAAATGACATGTAGGAACAAATCTTCGATTCTTCTTTGATGTTTCTTCTTGGGCAGATCTGGGTATATCAAATTTCTCATTATTCACCTTGGAGCACTCTCCTTTGTAACTAATGCCTTGAAAGTCTCCTTTAGTCTTATAATTTCCAGTAACTTTTCTAAATTTTTTGATACCTCCATTTAACATTCTTATTCCCTTTTCTGTACTTACTAATCTCATTTTAGTTTTACCAAGCTTATTTAATACCAACATCAATTTCTTTTCTAACTCTTTGATGGTGTTTTTCATGGAGAGATTCTCTTCCTTCAATCTTTCATTCTTTCTACACGTTTTCACCTATTTTTCATATATAACTTTGTAAACCTCGTAAATGTTCTCCTTTTTATCATCTAGACCACTTTCAACACTGTCATAATATGATATTAGGTCTTGAACTGAGTTGTTTATGTTTTTCTGGAAAATTTCCAATTTCCCCCCTTTTTCATCTTCAGTTACTTCCTTCTCAGTTGTTGTTAAGCAAGTAACTGGACTTTTTCTATATAAAGCAACTAACGCATCACCATTAACGATTTCTTATTCACTACCATATTCACTCTCGGATTCATTCTCACTCCAAGTGCTAGGAAAGGATTTTCCTTTTTTTTCATAAAAGAATTAGCACATTCGGCTTCAATGTGCTCGAAGCCTTGACACTCATGACGTTGGATTCTCTTCACCTTCCTTTCACTCGTTTGAATTTTGACTTATTGTTTTAAGTTGTTATTCGATGAACTCCCACCATATTGTCTAAATTTGAGTCTGTTCTTTTTCATTCTCTTTAACCACTTGCTGAAATTTCTTGTCAATAATTTCATATCCCCATTCTCATTAGATTCATCTTTTACATCATTTATGCCTTTTCCAGTTTCAGCTTGTAGTGCCATTCCTGTACTCTTTTCTTGTTTGCCCCTCAACAAATTCATTTCGAAATTGGTAAGAATTCCATTTACCTTCTCTAACGGCAAGTCATTGATGTCATGAGCCTCCTCGATTGCTGCAATTTTTGGAATAAATCTTAGAGGTAGTGATCTTAACGTCTTCTTGACTAGTTTCAAACTGCAATATTTCTTCTTAAGTTGATGTGCCTAATTCGTTATATCACGTAATCTTTCATGAAAGTCCCCAATAGTCTCATTTTTATCCATCTTCAATTCTTCAAACCTCACAGCTAACATCTATAGTTTTGATGCTATCATAGATTTGGACCCTTTATGAATAGTCTGCAAAGTATCCCATGCTTCTTTAGCCGACTCATAGGCAGATATCATTGAGAAGCGTCCTTCATCAACAGCACTAAAAATTGCGTGCATTGCTTATGAATTTCCAAGTGCCCTCTCTTCTTAGGCTCTTGTCCATTCAGATGGATCTTTTAGAACTGTCTCTCCCTTGCCGTCAGTAATCATCATGTGTGTCCAGTCATATAACACCAAGTTCTATACTCTTGTTCCTTGTGCCTGAATAAAGACCCTCATCCATGATTTTCATACAAGATAATTGGAGCCATCCAACAGCGGTGGCCTGATAATTGATGCTCTTCTTTTATGGCCATAATTACGAAACTCGAATCTGCACCAACTTGATGTACCAAGTTCTGATTCGGTAACTCGCTCTGATACTAATTGAAAAAATGTAAGGGGTGTAGTAGTTTCGCAAAAACTTTGATTTGACCGCAGTTATTTGTAACATTCTGCTGCAGTTACTTGTAACTGTATCTGTCGGTTACTAGATATAAAGTAACTATATCAGCAACTGTTAATTTTTCAACACGAATAAAAACAGAAAAATAACTACGAAATTAAACAGATCAACACCAAAATTTGGTAAAGCAGTTCGACACTCCTTGCCTACGTTTGTGGAGCCCTCACCTAACTTAATACTTTTACCAAAGTATAATAGATTTACCCAAGACTTTACTAAGCCAACACTACTCAACTCTTGACACTATCTCTCAACCTCACTTCTCGTGAAAGTTTTTCACACTCAATAACACGACTAACTCGTGTTAACCTCATCAGAGGATTTTTTCAACACTCTTTTTAATGAAAGAACAATCAATAAATAACTCAAGTGATTAACTATCTAAGAAAAAAAATAGAAAACACTTAAGACATAAACATAACAACTTCCCTATGGGTTCAGCTCCTCTGAAATAGATCAGAAAGTTGTTCACACAAAATAGACTAATTCATGCACATTCCAAATCCAAGTTACAACTGCAGCAGAAGAACGTCTTGCAAGATAGATCCAATAAATAAACCTCCACGTAATAATTTGCCGAAGCCTCACCACGATGAGTCACACACCCACGACAAACAAGACATTCACAACCTTCACCATATCAATTGCACAACCTACAGCCAACCTTTAACATAGGACACACGCAATTCACTGAACATCCCAGCTGTGAGTCATACATTAGGAAATCAATAAACATCGAAGCACCAAGATGGATTTTTCAACAATATAAAATCAGCACATAAATCTCTCCATCCAGGTGACTCTCACAAAGCTAAAAGCTCACAACCCTAAAATTCTAGAAATTGTACAACCAACAAAATAGAGGAATACCAGAGTCACACACACATCATCCGTTAATTTCACATACTACCTTTCAGCCCATATGGCTATAATCAACCAAACCTTTAGTCAAGATAGAGTTCTATCACAACTAGAATATTATCCCGAATAGCTTTTTGAATCTAAGTCAAACAAAGATACTTTGATTAGCTATCATCATCCAATTAATATCTTATATGTTCAATTAATAATAAATATGCCAAAACAAAATAAGTAGATATATACCATATATCTAACAATATGAAAATTTGAGCGAGCCCTATATTGTTTGTTGAATTATGGGCAAAGCTTCTCTTACATATACAGATACTTCTGACTTGCCATCAATCGGCAATTGCTGCTTCTAAGATTGTGTTCATTGTATCCTTCTCCTTTAGTGATGGTTAATCTCGTGTTGGTGGTCCTAATTCTCATAATTTTTTTTATGCTTGCAGTGGTGGTATATCCCCAAAAAATTTTTCAATCTAATGCAGAGTTGCGAGTCAGTTTTTCGATAAGACAACCAGCTCAAATTGCTTTAACCTATAGCATGCCTTATTTTTCAGTTTAAAGGCCACAATCACCAAATTCCCTTAGCCTATCTAATTTTCATCCCAACCTAGCCTAGAACCATGTTAATCCATATTATACTTATTAGCCCACCCATATTACACTGGAAACCCCGAAAATGCCAAATTTATAATTTGGCCACATAACTTCAACTTGCCAATTAAGGTATGCAAAATTTTGAAACAATAAACAATACCCTCAAATTAAAACACTATTCAAACTTGTAACACCCCATTACCCTAGGGTACGCATCGGGATGCCCGTAGGTCATTCCGATACATATCCTAAGATAAGGGAGC
>JAOTAY010000005.1:40274638-40303828 GCA_025629805.1 Erythroxylum baracoense
TATTCATGTGCATATATGAATGCATGAATATGTCACTACACAGTTAAACACTCCTAACCCGATCCAATTTACCAAAATACCCTTGCCTTAGGTGAGGGGATGTTACATTAGTCTTATTCTGCATTGACTTTTTCAAGTCCTTTAGGGTGCAATTATGCCTTTCGGCAACACATCATTTTTCTCAAGACCACCCGCTATAGTGAATCAAGTCGCTATGCCAACTGATTCCATGTATCTGGCAAATAGACATTTTCAAGTCTTGAAACACCATGTTTGCCATGATATTCTCCTCTATGATCAAATCTAACTTCTGAATGAATTTTCTTAATTAGTTCTCAACCTTCATTCTTTAAGCAAGAACATATAACTATAATGGGAATAATCATGACAAATGTTAGAATACTTTTGGAATTGCGCAATGATACTTATAAGGTCTTTTGATATCTTTATGTATCAGACTCAATAAGTCAGCATCATAAGTTAACTTTAATATCCTTATTAGTAAACTTACCCCTGCAATAGTCAACACATGTTTCCAGATCATCTTAATCTAAAATTGAGAGAATGATTTCCTTAATCAACCTCTCAACCCTAACTCTGAAAATGTGGCTTACATTTTTATGCCACACATATATGACTTTTCATTCATCAGGGTCCTTTATTTCATGACTTGTTCAGCAAGATACGAAGAAGCGTATAACTAATTCGGGATAAGACACATTCTATACAAGTCATATGACAACAAAGTTGTACCTTCATGTTTTACATTAAATACAAATGTACAACAAAAGTATTAAATACAAAGCGTCAACCTTCTTTGTCCAAAATTAATCCAAAGATCATATAAAAAATGTGTCGTGTAAAAACCTAAATGAACCTTGTAACACGGTTCAGTACATACATTCGTTATAGATATTGCTTCCACTTCTTCATTGCTGTCAACCATCAGTTCCTCTTTCCTTTTATTTGGTTTTATCTTAGATATGAACCCTTGCATCGTGGAAGCACCTTGATCAGATACTCTACTATATAGTCACCAAATACTTAATGCGACTATTGCAAATTAGCTTCATAAATTTACAAGCTAAGGAGTTATCTGATAGTCACAGTCTTTCCTTCTAGGCCTTATACTACTGGCTACTTTATATCCCTGGGACCTTCATCAACACTCGATTGACCAGCATCAACATGTGGAGAAGATTTAATCTTTCTATCTTTACTCTTAGTGTGCTTCATCTTTGCTTTCCATTTAGTTGCATCGAGGGTTGTAAGAGTAACAAACTTGAGTTTCTCCTCCTCAGCAACATAATAGGAAATCAAAGCATTAAAGTCTCATTCCTCATCTCGTGAATAATATGTCATTACTAGATTACTTAACTCTGAAGGGAGTGTATTCAGAGTCTGATGAACTATAAAGACATCAGGAAGAGGAATGTTTAACATCTTCAGTCTACTGTGAAGATGTGTCATTCTTGATATGTTATCCTTTACTCCCCCTTCTCCCGTATATCTTATGGAGAATAATTTTTTTATCAAGGTACTTGTCTCAACACTAGGTGAGACTGTGTGCCTTTGAGAGACATTAACAAGAAATTACTTCACTATGTCTGTGTCCAGAAGTCTATTAAGCAGATGGTTAGGAATGGATCTATCAATGGTCATAAGACATAATCTATTAGACCGATCCTGGGCTTCATAGGTCGCTTTATGAGCTTTTGAGCTCATGGATGTAGGTGGAGATGGCCTATCTATCTATATGGCTATATCAACCTCAGTTATTTCCATAGCATTCAATACATCCTCTATTCCCTTCTTTATATTGAAACTAGTTAGGGTTTCGATGATGACATTGATTTTATTGATCGAATAGGTGACTTTATAGTAACTTTAATTAAATCAACACAAATGTAGGATAATAGCGATACTCGAAGCCATTAAACAGTATCTTTACTAAAAATCCAATCATACATATTATGAAACGCCTTTGGGCTGAATACATAATATATGTAATTAGACCTCCACATAAAAGTGATCAGAGTACAAACCATCAACTCTCATGACACTACCAACTTTGGGTGAATAGATCATTTAAGCAACGACTTTCCTCCATCTAATTTCTTTATAATCATCTCAAAACGTTATGTAAGGCCAACACCTTTGGGCAGAATAACCACACATAAAGTCAGAGACATCCCCTTACATGCAAGTAGAACAATTCAAAATACTAACTTAAAAAGCCACTTTGGTGCCTACATTCTCATCAGTACTCAAAAATTCCAAAAACACAAGGGATACATCTTTATGTTATCCTCGCATTCTTTATGGGCATATGGTATGTAACAATATAACTTCAATAAATACAAAACTTGAATGCACAATCTCATTGTCACACACTCGTGGTGACGACATTCTCTGAAAACTTCATTTGAGATTTTCGTAAAAGAAAAATCTCAGTAAAGTGACTATCGTGCATTACTAGACACTGAACTGGCCGCCCAAGACACAAGAACTCGTGTATCTTATTTATGGCAAGTTCGTTACACAAAAATTCACTAAAAAATGGCTTCAAAATGTCTTATTTCCTTTTCTAAGTAACTGTCATGTGATCCTAAACACTAAACATGAGACCCAAGACACAAAAACTTAAATTATCTCCCTCATGTGATGTCTGAAGCATGAAAATTCACTCGAAATTGGATTTAGAACACCTTAATTCCTTTCTCCGGAGTTAAACTTTAATCTATTACTAATTTAATAAATCCAGAAAATGGAAATTTTCACTTTATAAATTTTTCAGACCCGAAAACTGACCCAAAATACCTAGGGGCACCCCTACGGGAAATCTAAAATTTTTATGGTTTTTTAATTTACTGTAGTAGATGTCGGTATGTCACGTCAGCCCGCCAAACACACGTCATGTGGTTATCGTGCCACATGTCTGGCGCATGTAACACACACACTATACATGTCCACGCGCTAGCGACACTGTTCACCGTCTGGTGCATGATGCACACACACCTAACGAAGACCCAACCCTCTATGAAAAGGGCAATTTTTAGCAAGTTTTGGGTTCGTTTTTAGCATTTTTGGGCTCTTTTTCAACCTATTTCTCGAGGCTAAACACATGTATACTACTTTTATGCAATAAAAGCAAGAAAAAACTAAGAAATGAAAGTTAACTCTCTGAAAACTCTATGGAGAGAAAATCCAAAAAATCTCCATTTTTAACCACCCGATCATGTCACCACTCTGATACCTCATGTAATACGTAACGGTACCTTAGTTACATATCCCAAATCAAACGTGAAAGGGAAAAAATTGGAGAAATGCGGAATGTACCTAATTTCGGTTATAAAACTTCAAACGAGCTTTTCGAAGCCGAAATGATCCCGAATCCACCGTTGTCTTCATCGGAATCCATCACTGGGTCGTGGTCTAGGCCTTTCTATAGTTTTCTCAATACATAAGCTCTCTTAACGGGTCAAATATTCCTTATGCTTACGATTGATATGAGCAACTGCAGGAAACCTTAACCTATCCTTAACCTATATATATAACTTCCATATCGGGCTTCCCCATCACAAGTCCAATATGGACCATGTCTACACTAAAAGAGATCCATTTTTCACCCAAACTTCAACCTATTGATTTAGATCATTTATTGGGCCACCTCATTATCTTTATTCGGATCAAATGATGTAACTTAACCGATAATTTATTGAAAATCCAAAATTATAATTAATAGTTGTCCATTTAATAGGAAAAATGACAAATATGTCCCCAGGGACAAAAATGTCTCACATGGATTGGACATAACTAAAAAGAGTTGGTTTTGACACTCCTTCAAATTTTGAATTCATTTATGCCAAGCAAGATTTAGTGGCAAAGTTACAATATTTAGTAAGATTTAATAATTAAAATAAAAAACAGTGTTAAACAGTTAAACATGTGTTTGTTCTTTACATTTTATTGATTGGTTTCTTGAATGTTGAAAAAGTTTGTGTTAAACCATTAAAGAGAACAAGCATATAATTCACTTAAATTGTTTTTACCAAGTACTTAAGTCAGTATAATCCCAATAGGCATAAGATTTTAGAATAGGGGTGGAAATTATGGAGAGGAAGGTGAATACTATAATTTCTGCGACCACCACAAGCATTTAAAGGAAAAGGCAAACATAACTAACATAAACATAGTGCTCTACATTTTTGCTTTTCATAGTCATATAAAGGGTATGCTTAACTTAGGCTAGAGCTTATTGATATAAATACAAGTTGGGTGATCGTTATATGAACATAGTTTTGTTCAAAAGAGTGACTGGCTTGAGTGCGTATGCTACTGGAGTTAAACTTGATGATTGATAATGTTTTTAAGAATAATGCAATGTTATGTTATTTTTCATTAATCTAATTGTGAGGTACACAGTGCTTAATATATATCTTTGTAATGTACATAATATTCATGGAAGGAGAATTTCAATTGAAAGATTGTAGATGATTAATATAAATGATAAGAATTGAAAGATATGGATAGTTGGGATCAAATTATAAGGTACATTATTAACTTCTCTCAAATATATAATCAGATGAGATTATGAGCTTATTTTGAAGTAGATGAAATGTTGAAGAAGACAAAACTTTAGTCATAACATCAGCAATCTAATCCAGAGAATAAATATGCCTGATATGGAGAGCTTTATGGTTAACCAAATCTCAAATAAAGTTAATATCAATTTTATTTTACTTAGTATGAGTATGAGATATCAGATCTGAAGAAAGAAGGTGGCTCTAAGATTATCACACCATAGTATAGGCATAAAGTGAAATAATCCAAGTTCACTAAAAAGAGAAGATATCGAATAAACCTCAGTAAAGGTTAGAGCAATACTCTTGTGTTAGCTTTGGTGCCAGATATAGCAATTATGGGTTGATTCTTAGTGCTCGAAGATTTAAGATTAGGATCAAGAAATATAAAGTATCTAGTTATAAAGCGACGATCATCAGGGAAACCTATCTATTCAACATCAAAGTAAGCCTGTAAGGAAAGTGAGGTGGACCTGGTAAAGTGAATTTCACTAGAGGTTGTAAAGTAAAGGCATCTCAAAATCCATTTAACTACAGTCCATTGGATATCAATACAGAATTATAAGAATTGAGAGACTTTGTTGATAACAAATTGGGTGTCAGGGTGAGTAAAACAAATTTATTAGCCAACACCAATAATACTTCAGTATTTAGTATGATCAAGGAGTGGAGTGTTATAACTTTTTAAAAGTGGGAGAGTGGGAGATATAGGTGTGGGTGTAGGTTTTGATTTGTCAATAGTTACGTGGACAAGAAGATCGTTAATGTATTGGTATTAAGTAAAGAGAAGACTATAGGAAGTATGCTTGCCTTTGATTATAAGAAAATGATGGATGAAACCTAATTCTTTGATAGAGAAAGAGGAGTTGAGATTATAAATAACTGAGTTAATGAACAAAGGTTAAGAACTTATGACCAAGATATCATCTACATAAGCTAAAAGAAAGATGGTGTAGGAAGAGGTTTTAGGAATGAAGAGAGGTATCAAATTTAGAGAAAACAAAATTGAGGTCAATAAGCTTTTACTTAAGCTATGACACCAAGCCTGAGGAGCTTGTTTGTGACCATATAGGACTTTATGGAATTTACTAACATAATGAGGATGGCGTAGATCTGTAAAGCTAGGAGGTTGAGACATATAAACTAGTTCTTGAATGTAACCATGAAGAAAGGTATTATTGACATCGAGTTAACGAATAGTTAAGTCGTTAGAAATGGCCAAGGTGAGAAAAATATGAATGGTGATGAGTTCACTACTGGACTAAAGGTAGTAACGTAATCAATACTTGGAGTTTGATGAAATCCTTTAATAATAAGACATAATTTATAATGCTCAATAGAACCATTCAGATGTCTTTTCATATGAAAAATCCATTTACAATCAACAATATCAGTCTATAAAGGAGGGAAAATAAGGGACTAAGTGTGATTATATTGAAGAGCATTGAAATTATCAAGCATTGCTTGACACTAGTGAGGAAATTTGTTAGCCTAAGTAAAGGATGTAGGATTAGGTGCATGAGGGTTATGCGAGATGGTGGAATAGGTGACGTAGTCTGGAAATATGTTAATATCTAACTTGGCTATTATAAGATTTAGAGTATTAAAAGCTATAGTGAGTAATAATGTGACCTCATTTCCAGTATATTTATCAATGTGGTTTGGACCAAATAGGGTTATTTCCAGTTTGGACTAGACATTAGGCTTAGCTGTTATTAGTGGATATGTGGGACAAATGTTGATAGTTTATAGGATAATGGGTTAGTTATTAATATGGTCCAAAAGGATTATAGCCTTTTAGGTTGGGCAGATAGGTGAGTCCATGGTTTCCTAGGCCATATGGGTCTTGGAAGTGGGCAGTTATCCAAGACCTATTAGAATTAGAATGAGATTTGAATGAGGAGTTTCTTGTGTCATGTCCTCTATGGCTAATTTTACCCTTGTGCTGCCCTCCAATTTTGTGAAAGTATGAACCACTAGTATGTGAGGCTACAACTGTCATCATAGGGCCAGGTAAAAAATGAAAGGAGAGATGATGTTACTCATAAAGGAGCAACTTTGTATGAAGTTCAAAAAAGGAAATTAGTGATTCACAATGTTCAATTATAGTGACGAAGAATTTGTACTCAACAGGGAGGCCATCAAGGGTTAAGAGGACTAAGTCATCATCTAAAATTTGTGAGATAAGCTTGAGAGATTCAGTGATGGAAGTTAAAAACATTGTTCAAGAATCATCTAAAGGGCTCGGGTGGTAGAGCACCTGATGAAAAGTAGTTAAATTAATTTAGAGGGGGATGTAGTATGGAAGCAATATTTTAGGCAATCTAATTTTATGCCATTTTCAATGTTCAGGAGACGAAAAAGTGGAGCTTGGGTCAACTATTAGAGGTGGTGGGATGGAGCGGTTAATGTATCCATAGAGATTAAAGGTGTTAAGCATGGCTTAGACCTAATTTTGCTTGACAAGGTAATTAGTTGTGTTTAAGGATACAGTAAGGAAGTTTATGATATAATTGAGTGGAATAAATAGGGTATTGCTTTCCATCACTTTGGTTTTGATGTTCTTGAGGTTAAAGATATGAGGTTTATGATGTGTTTTTGTGAAAGTGTTTATAGAATTTTTAGTATGTGTGTTTGAGAATTTGTGGTCTATATGGGATCAAAATTCGGTATGTTTAACTTTGATACCATGAATGTAATGATGTTTTTTATTTATCTGATTGTGTGTTATATGATCCTTAATATCTAGGTTTGTAATGTATACGATAATCATAAAATGAGAATTACAATTAAAAGATTATAGATGACCAGTATAAATGATAAGAAATGAAAGATATGGATAATTGGGATCAAATTAGACAAGGAATTTTATCATAAGAGTGTAATATTGTGTATTTGATGTAAATGATGTCATTATTGTAAAGAGTTTTAAAAACTTCACTGTGTTTTTGGAAAACTATCTATAACCTTAATTAGTAGAGACAAGACTAATTTATATATCTATAACTTTTAACCTGGTATGTCCATCAAGTGACTAAAATAAAACGATTGAGATTTATTCCACTATTAAATAAAAAATATATATTTGTAGGACTCTTTAACTATATCAATATCATTATCAATATATTTAGAATATGGTCAATTATCAGGTCACCTTCTTATGTTCTCCCATTTGGCCTAATACTTTAAACTTTATTTTAATAGTGTAAACGTTAAGTGCGCATAAACAAATCTCTTAATATCTTTATAATTTACCTTAACATAATAAACTACATAATGCGGGTCATGGAGGTCATACATTTCAACACCACATACTTCCTTCGATATACCATAACACTAGTAATTTATTAAGTCAAAAAACATAAATGATATATAAATATCATAAAAGCCCACATTAATGTCTAATAGACAATTTTATTTCTTATTTAATAATAATTACATGTATATAATCACAATCATAATAAATTAAAAAAATTTCAATCATAAACTTTATTAAGCTCAAAAGCATTAAAACATCATAAAAAATAATCATTAATATCACCAAGGCCCATTCTTTAAACGTGTTCATTAAATATCTTTGGTGGAAGTCCTTCAGTTAAGGCATCCACAAGGTTTTGGGTAATGAGGAATTACTCATCATACTCTCAACCATATCCATTAATGTCCTATTATGCCTTTCTATCATTACTCATCATACTCTTAACCATATCCATTAATGTCTTCTTATGCCTTTCTATCCCACCATTTTGTTGAAGTGTGCTTGGTATAGCATATTATGTACATATGTCATGTTTCTTAAGAAACATTGGAAATAGACCCAGACATTATCCTAATTTATCATATTTTCCATAATATTCACCATATATATCTATTTTTAGAATTTTCACTTTTTATTTAATTATCTTTTAACTTTCTTTACAAACACTTTAAGGGCGTCTACATCTTGAGATTTTTCATTAACCAAGTAGATATATCCATAATGTTAAAAATCAACTGTAAAGGTGATAAAATACTTTTGTCCACTGAAAGATGGAGTGTTAAAAGGTCTACATATATCGGTAGGTATAATTTCAATAAGCTAAGTATGAGTTTTGACCTCTTTGCCTATAACTATAAAAAGTCATTTATTAAACTTAAACTTATCAAATTCACTTCTCATTGATGTATTCTTTCATCGAAATATCCCTTCAACACAACATAGGTCATCGAAAGGATCTCGGAGACCCACCCAAGCACGAAAGTCAGGATCTTTCAAAAAATGGATTCCTATTCGAAGAGTGCATAACCGCATGGTTTTGGCTCCTTTCTTACTATATTTGGTTTGATTTCCCTTAATGCAAGCCACATATATATCGAAATCAATAAAATCTAAATTTGAAAGAATTTCATTCTTTACTAATCTTTCTAATCCTTCTTTGGATGTATGACCCAAATGTTTATGCTACAAGTAAGCTAAATTATCATTCATTATGTTATGCTTAGTTTTAATGGTATGATAAATAGAAAATATGGATTCAAAAAATTAACATCAACTTCAAATTATATAAACCATCTATAAGAATTCCATAACCATTAATGGAATTATGTTTAAATAAACTAAAACAACCATCACCAAACTCAAAAGTAACCCACTTTCATCAAGTTTAGAAACATAAATTAATTTTCTAGAAATAAAAGGTACATAGAGAGTTTGTATTAGATCTTAGGTGAAAACTAATATCTAATATTAGACAATAAGTCCCGATGTCTTCAATGGGGAACTTCAAACAATTTCCTAGAAATAGAAAGTTCTCAATTGGGTTTATAATTTGGATTATAAGAAATTCCTATATAACATTAGAAACATAAGTAGTAGCACTAAAAACAAGCCACTAAGTATTAGAAGGAACTTCAATTAAGTTTAGTTCGGAATATATAAAAAGGTTAGATGTACCTTTCTTTTCAAATAAAGCCTTATATTTCAGATAATCTTTTTAATAGTGTCCCTCTTCTTATAGAAATGATAGTTATTTGTCTTTTGTTCCTTCTTATCAACATTAGTAGTAACTTATGTCACTTTAGCATAAGCTTTCTTTTTAAATTTATTAGACTTTAGCTTGTTAATCTTGCTAGCTCCTTGACTTAGAAGGTTAATTGAATGAACTCCTTGATTATTTAGCCTTATTTCCTCCTGAATAAATATATTGGACAATTCACTAACATTTTACTTGTCCTTTATATTGTTGTAGTCAATTTGAAAAGGTTCATAATGAGGATGTAACGAGTTCATAATGACTTACACTAAAAAGGAGTCATCAATTGTCATACCTATAGTATTTAATTTTGCTACAATATTCACTATGTCTAGTACATATTGTTTCATGCTTTATGACCCATCAAACTTCATAGTCATGAATTCAGCCATTAGTGTACCAGTGAGAGACTTATCTGATGAATGGAAATGTTTTTCCACAAATTTAAAGTATCCAATTTGTGGAATATTAGTTTTAAAGTTATTGGAAATAGTCATTTGTATGAAATTAAGACATAATCTTTTAGAGCTTTCCTATACTTTACAATTTGTCTTTTCAACCTCATTGTTCATATTCGTAATGGCAATAAGTTTTTCTCCCAACAATGCTAAATACACATTTACTTGTTTGTATCATTCACAGAAGTTCAAACCATTAAACACAGTAACAAAAGAAGCATGCTAATAAAGAGAAATATCTGCAAACATATAAATGCTCAATAAATTATCAAATTTAAATAAGAAATGTCTAGAATATACTGTAGGTTTCCTTTAAACAAATTCGATAATATGTTATCATAAGTTTAATGCCATACATACTTTATTTAGTAATCAAACAAAAACTATTCAAATATAATCAATACCTTTAGATATGTAACATATTTGACAAGTGAATATTGATTTTCCTCTATTATATTTATTAGTCATAGACAATTAATTTACCTTTGGGTAAATTCTAAAATTCTATCAACTAATAAACATCATTTATTCATATACAAAAATGCTTTCAATTAAGTTGGTCAGTTTAGTGACTAACAAATTATCTTTTATAATGCCATGTATAAATTTAACACACAACACAAAATTTTAATTTCTAATAATAATATGTGTAAAACTAATGCATGAAATCATTAATAAAATTAATATAATAGATAGCATCATAATAAAATAAAATGGCATTGTAGAAAAAATTTAAAAAATAACTTAAACAAGCATATGGACATGAACTTTAAAAGTTGATAATAAGTGATGAATTTTCTAATAGTGGCACTTTCTATGGTGGTTGAGATGTTTGGTTTTCAAACAATAAGTAGGATTCGATTCTCTGCTTTCCCCTTTTTTAATTTATACTCCACTTAAAATTCCAAAGATACAAGTTATCTTTATTTTCCACCTTTTAAAATTCTACTCCACTTAGAATTTTAAAAAGAAAAGTAACAAATATGATCTCTACAACACTTTCATGACTTTAGAACAGAATTTTTAAAGATTTTCATTGCTTTTAATTAAAACAAGATTGGCCAGGGAAATAGAGAAATTGAAAAAACTTTGTGATTTTCTTCATATAGGTAATCATAATAATTTTCAACCAAATACCTAAATATTAGTAATCATCCTTAATCACTTATAATAAAATAGAAAAATAAATTATTTATTCAAAACAATTGCTCTGATACCACATATATAAATTATGATTTTTATGACATAAAATAAAAATTACTATTTATAATTTTAGGATCTTGAATAAGTAATTGTCATAAATTATAATAGTGTAATATTGTGTAATTAATGTGGAAGATGTCATTATTGTAAAGAGAATAAAAAACTTTACCAGAGAGAGTACCAATTTATATGTCTATAACTTTTAAAATGATATGTCCATTAAGATACCAAAATAATCGATTGAGATTTTTTCTACTATTAAGTAAAAGTATAGATAAAATAGGGCTCTTTAATTATATTAATATAATTATTAATATATTTATTAGGCCACACTTTTACAAAGTTTAAATGTAATAATTGATAGAATGTTCTACATAATATAAGAGCAAGTGAACTAACTTAAACAACAAAATGATAAAAAAATGTTAATCAGAACTTGCCTCACTTTTATTATGTTATCTGCTGATGATGAAGGTAATTGAAGAATATATTCAAGCTGGTAAATCTGTTAGGCTTTGGGTCCCTTCCTATGTTTAAAAACTCATGTTTTTGTCCCACTATATTAATTAATTGTTGACTTATAGTTTTCAACCTCTTCTTCGACAATGAGCGTCGGCAAAAAGCAAAAAAAGGAGGGAACATAGTGTAGAAAAGTTGTAGGGCAGTTTTGGACAACAAGCTTCACCTTTCTTCTTGATCCACATTCATTTACCTCTGGATCGAGATGAAAATTTAGAAGCTTGTTCTTAAGACAGTCCTCTACATTTTGAATGGTCAATTTTTTGTTTAGAGCTTTGGATGTTCAAATAGGAGCCTCAGAATAGTGACTCGTTTTTGGTGATTTCTCTACTTTTATGTTCTTAACAATGTTATCTTGTGTAGTTTCTTATTCCTCTTATTGATGTTGAGTTTATGTCTTTGAGAAGAGGATATTTTTACACATTTTAATTTAGTAGAGCTATTTTTCAAACCGGAGGTCTCGTGGTTTTCACCCTTAATTTGAAGGGGTTTTCTACCTTAAAAATTGTAGTGTCTTTATTGGTATTTAATTTTTTATTATTGTTCGCAAATTATTGCTGATATTTACTTACTCCTATTACTTAAATAGATTCAAAAAGTTTTGGTATTGTGTTTACATTTTTGCATAATTTAACAATACCAAGTTTTTCCCAACACTGTGGTATCAAAGCATTAGTTGATTTAATCCTTTTGGTCTATTTGAGGTATGGAGGTTAATACTAGTAGAATGGTTTATTTGAATAGAGCTAATCACTATAAATGGAAAGGCAGATGAAATATTTGTTATTTGTGAAAATGATGCATTTGTATATGTTTACCACCAATAAACCTGAGTCTATGTCTTATGAAGACTAGGAATTTAAACATCAACAAGTATGTGGTTTTATTAGACAATGGGTAGAAGATAATGTTCTTAATCACGTTGTTAATGATACACATGCTAGAACTCTATTGGATAGGCTTGGGCAACTTTATACATTAAAGACAGGAAATAACAAATTATGTTTACTCAAGTAGTTCATGAGCTTTAAATACAAAGAGGGCAGCGTTATTTCTAATTATTTGAATGATTTTCAGGGTGCTATTAATCAACTGTCTAGAATAGGTATAAGATTTGTTGATGAGATATAAGGACTTTGGTTGCTTAATACTTTACCTGATTTTTGGGAAACTTTTTGTGTTTCACTAGTAAATTTTGCTCCTAATGGTGTGGTAACCATGGAATATGTGACTAGTGATGTTTTGAATAAGGAGGTGAGAAAAAGATATCAGGGCTTTTTTACATCATCTTCACAAGCTGATGTTTTGACTACAGAAGAGAGGGGGAGAAACAAATTCAAAAGTTAGAAAGGTAGAGAGAAAAGTATAAGCAAGTCAAGGTCTAAGTACAAAAATTTTATAAGTGATCACTGTGGTGAGGCAGGGCATATAAAGAAATATTGTTTTAAACTGAAAAGGGAAATGAGACAAGAAAAGAAGGACAATATTGATCAGAATCGTGTTGCTAGTGCTATTGATGGTGATCTCCTTGCTATTTGTGATGAAAATGTCATCAGTTTGGTATGTCATGAGACTAATTAGGTTGTAGATACTAGTGCTTCTTATCATGTCACACCAAGAAAGGAATTCTTCATTTCTTATACTCCTGCAGATTTTGAGATATTGAACACTAGAAATGATAGCAAGATAAGTGTGTTTGGCATTGGAACAATTTGTTTGGAAACTAACAATAGTTTAAGGTTAGTTCTTAAAAATGTGAAACATACACCAGGAATTCGCTTGAATTTGATATTTGTAGGAAAACTTGATGAAGATGGTTATTGTAATGTCTTTAATAATGGAAATTGGAAACTTACAAAAGGTTCAATGGTTGTAGCTCGAGGTAACAAATCCTCTAACTTCTACATATTGCAAGGTTCTATTTTTAAAGGCTCGGTGAATATGGTAGAGAGTGATACTACATCATAATTGTGGCATAAAAGACTGAGTCATATGAGTGAGAAGGGGATTAATTATTTTGCTAAGAAAAAAATTGCTTCAAGGGGTTAAGGAAGATAGGTTGAACAAGTGTATTCATTGCTTCGCTGGGAAACAAAGAAAAGTTTCTTTTAAGAGTCATCCTTCTTCAAGAAATTTTGATTTACTAGAACTGGTTCACTTAGATATTTGTGGTCCTTTCAAGGTAAAATCACGTGGTGGTGTATTGTACTTTGACATTTATTGATGATTATTCTAGGAAGCTTTGGGTTTATGCTTTAAAGATCAAAGAAGTTTAAAGAATTTCATGCCTTAGTTGAAAGACAAACTGGTAAGAATTCGAAATGCATCCGCACTAATAACAGTGGTGAATACTGAGGACCATTTGATAACTATTGTAGAGAGTAAGTATTAGACATTAGAAAATTCCACCGTAGACTCTTCAGTTGAATGGTTTAGCAGAGAGGATGAATAGACTTTAAAGGAGAGGTTTAGATGCTTACTTGCAAAAGCAAAAATTGCCAAATTCTTTTTGGGCTGAAGCACTTTACACAGTTACTCATGTTATCAATTTGTCACCCGCTATAGCGTTGGATGGTGATGTTCCTTATAGAATTTGGTTTGGCAAGGATGTTTCTTATGATCACTTAAGAGTTTTTAGTTGCAAAGCATTTAAGCATGTTCCTAAGGACGAGAGGTTGAAACTGGATTTTAGAACCAAGTAATGTATCTTTATTGGTTATGGTCAGGATGAGTTTAGTAATTGATTGTATGATCCAATTGAGAAGTAACTTGTCAGAAGTCGTGATGTAGTGTATTTTAAAGACCAAACTATTGAGGATATTGAGAAGGCAGAGAGAAGAGATTCTCAGAGCAGTGATGCCTGGTTGATGTTAAGCCAATTTCTATAAATGATACCCCGAATATAGCCAGAAATGATCGTCAAGATCATGATGTTCAAGATGATAGTGAAGATCATGATCAAGTGCAAAATGATCAATAAAGTGTAGACACTTTTGATGTTTTAGCACATGATGTTGCAGTGGATTAGCAACCAACACCTATAAAGGCTCCAGGGACTTCTCTTAGAAGATCTGTTAGAGAAAGGAGACCTTCATCATATTATTCTCTCAGTGAGTATGTACTTATCTCTGAAGGGGGAGAGCCAAAAAATTTTGGGAAGTCATAGATAGTGTGCAAAAGGAGAAGTGGTTTGAAGCAATAGGAGACGAGATGAAATCACTTTATGACAATCTCACATTTGATATGGATAAATTGCCTAAGAACTGACAAGATTTGAAGAACCGATGGGCTTTTAGATTGAAACATAAAGATGGTACTTCAGTTCCATGGTACAAAGCTAGATTGGTTGTTAAGGGCTTTTGTCAAAAGAAAGGAGTTAATTTTGAAGAAATATTTTCTCCAGTAGTGAAGATGTCATCCATTTGACTTGTATTGGGTTTGGCATCACACCTTGATCTAAAGATTGATCAAATGGATGTTAAGACTACTTTTCTTCATGGTGATTTGGATGAGGAGATATATATGAAAGAATTAGAAGGTTTTAGAGTCAAAGGGAAAGAGGATTATGTTTACAAATTAAGAAAGAGCTTGTATTGTTTGAAACAAGCTCTAAAGGAATGGTATAGAAAGTTTAATTCAGTTATGAAATAGCAAAGCTTCAAGAAGACTTCCTTTGATCATCATGTTTATGCGCATAAATTCTCTGATGATGACTTTATCATCTTGTTGCTATATATTGATGATATTTTTATTGTTGATTATAATACTTGCAAGATTGTTAAGTAGAAGCAGGATCTGAGTAAGTCTTTTGCTATGAAAGACTTAGGATCAGCAAAGCAGATTCTTGGCATAAGGATCATTTGTGACAGAAAGGCCAAGAAGTTATGGGTATCAAAAGAGATGTACATTGAAATAGAGATTCAACATGGATAAGGATAAAGCTGTAAGTACACCTTTTGGTACACACTTTAAGTTGAGTAGAAAGCAGTGTCCTTCAAATGAGAAGGAAAAGGAAAATATGCAAAGAGTTCCTTATGCTTTAGCTGTGGCTAGTTTAATGTATATTATGGTTTGCACTAGGCCAGATATTACTCATGTTGTTGGTACAATTAGCAGGTTTCTTTCTAATCTGGGAATAGACCATTGGTATGTTATGAAATGGATTATGAGATATATTCATGGGACAGCTACTGTGAATCTTTGTTTTGGAACAGGAAAGCCTATTCTATCAGGTTACATTGATTCTGATTTGGTAGGAGATGTTGATACAAGAAAGTCTACCTCAGGATATTTGATTACCTTTACAAGGGGAGTAGTAAGTTGGTAATCTAGATTACAAAAATGTGTTGCTTTATTTACCATAGAAGCAGAGCTTATAGTTATTGTTAAAGCATGCAAAGAATTGTTATGGATGAAGAATTCCACATTTCATAGTGGATTAAAGCATATTGATGTTAGATACCATTAGGTTATAGATGTTTTGGATTCTAAGTTGATTGAGTTTTGAAAGGTTCATACAGATAATAATTGTTATGACATGATGACCAAGTCTTTGCCAAGAGGGAAGTTTTAGACATGTTGTTTGATTGTCGGGATGGCGAGCTCCTCCATATGGTCAAGAGTGGGAGATTTGCTGAGCTTTAGGTTCCTTCCTATGTGGACAAACCCTTATTTTTGGCCCACTATATTAATTAATTGTTGGCTTATGGTGTCCAACCTCTTCTTCGATGAGAGTCAGCAAAAAGCAGAAAAAGGAGGGAACATAGTGCAGAAAAGTTACAGATGAGTTTTGGATGACCAACTTCACCTTTCTTCTCGATCCGCACTCATCTACCGTTGGATCGAGCTAAAAATTTAGGAGTGTGTTCTTAAGATAGTCCTCTACATTCTGAACGGTCAGTTTTTTGTTTGGAGCTTTGGATGTTCAATTCGGAGCTTCGGAACATTGACGCATTTTGGTGATTTCTCTCCTTTTATGTTCCTAACAATGTTATCTTGTATAGTTGCTTAATCCTCTTGTTGATGCTGAGTTTGTGTCTTTAAGAAGAGGAGTTTCTCACGTTAAAAATTGTGGTGTCTTTATTGGTATTTGATTTGCTGTTATTATTAGCGAATTGTTGCTAGTATTTACTTACTCTTATTACTCAAATAGATTTGGGAAGTTTTGGTATTGTGTTTACACTTCCACAAAATTTAGCAATACTGATTTTTTCTTAACAAAATCTGTGAAGAAGATGACGAAAGGAATGTTTTAGACTTTTAATACAGACTAGTTGCTTACACCGAATTAGTGAACAAGGATAGTTTTGCTCAACTTCTGCATTACTCATAGTAATTCGCTATACGAGTACCTACCAACAGATTGCACAAACGATATCTTCTATCTTTGAACACATTTCCTATGGGCAAACTGGAATATGTTGTATATGTCATTCAATTCCAAACTTCAAAGCAATCTTTTCAGATAATTTGTGTAAGGAGACAAATAGTATGCTAATACGACAATGATTCGTTTGGTTGTTGGCTGATCAGCCAAAAAATAGTCGATTGACCCAAATCAACTGGTTGAATTTATAAAAAGGTTGTTTGGGTTGGCTGATTTAACCCAACCAGTTGATTTTGAAAAGCTCCTCCATAGGAGCGTTTTTAGTTAATGAGCTGATAGTTTTTATTTTAATGTCAATCTTGCCCTCTTTGCTCTTACCTTCCACAGATGCTCTTTCCTTGTCAAACCGTTAACGTTGCTCTCCTCATCGATTATGTCAGTTTTTCGGTAGTGTCAACGCATTGTTGGGTGGTGGTCGGATACAGGGCAGTGGTGGCAGAGCCACCAAACGACATGGCCATTCAATCACCAACAGGACAAGAAGTAAAAAGAAAACAGAGCAAAAAACAGAGAAAATGAAAAAGATGAGAACTTTGTCTCCAAATCAATGGAATTAGAAGGTGAGATGAAAAGAGTTGCTCGATGAGTCCGTGTGGTGGTCAGAGAGCGTCTGAAATGGAAAGGAAGCATATGCGAGAAATTGAATGTTCTTGGAAGGTTAGTTTTTCTTGTGTTTTGTTGAGGTTCTCACTGAATTGTGAGTGTTGATTCTTTATTTTTGTTAGGGTTTCGATTGGATTTTTTATTCTATCTTGTTGATCTTTTATTTCCGTTCTTTTTAATATATGAGTTCTGCATGTGTAATTTGTGTTTAGTAATTAATGACATTGTGGATATTGAACTAGAATACTAATTTTTCGTGATGTTTATGTTCTTTTTTACCAGGTCCAAAATATGAATTACTGTACTTGCAATCTATGAAATAAAAGAACCGTTACTTCTTTTATTTTCATTATTATTTATTTAGTGGTAGATCATGTCAAATTAGGTTCTTTTTTAGTCTGATTGGTTTGCTTATATTGGGTACGCATTTCTTGTTCAGTGCCACAGATTGGAAATTCGCTGCAAAGCAGTTTGCTAGAAGGCTTCCCAATAAAGTGTTTGTTCATTGTAAGGAGGACCTTTTGTTTTCAAATTCAGTAAAATTCTGGATCCATTCATCTAGTTTTGATGCTTATTTGGTTAAGCTTGAAGGGCATTTGCTTTCTGTTGATGGTTATTTGTTATGTGAATTGAGATTGGGCTTCATTGATTGTAGGTAGTGAACCAAATATGTCTGAGTTGACTCTAGATGGTGTGGACGTGATGGGTGATCGATTAGCCAAAGAGGTAAATGTTATACTTTTATCACAAGATGTATAGTTAGTTTATACTTTTCCTGACTATTGTTTTCAAGTCAGGATAGTTTAATAAATTTGCTCTTGTTCTTGTTATCGATTGACCATTACATAATTACAGGTCCTTGAGGTAATCCAGAGAAAGCCAAATTTACAAAAAAATTCCTTTGTTGCACATTCAGTTAGAGGATTAGTGGCAAGATATGCCATTGGAAAATTGTATAGACCACCCAAGACAGAAAATTTTGAGGATTCTATGGCTGCAAGTGAGGACTTAAGGGGTACAATTGGTGGGTTAGAGGCTGTGAACTTCATAATCGTTGCAACACCACACCTTGGTTCATGGGGGAATAAGCATGTATCCTTTTTTTACAATTAAAATTAGCTTTTAGTTCTTTCAGCATAAATGGTGCACTTGAATATTGATATATATATTTGTGAGTAGAGGTAACCACATTGGGAACTATTGGAAAATAGAAGATGAAATATGCAGAAAAAGAAACTTAAAATGTTTCTTTTGGATAGGGACAAAAAAACAAATTGTGAAGTACAAAAGTTGAGGGTAATATGCCATTCTAACGTGTGCCTATGCATTAAAATGTTCCTGCTTTCTTGATATTTGACATTTTACTTCTCTTAGGCCATAACTAATATTGCAATAGTGTTATTTTCTTTGTCACTCATAGGAAGAGGCGATGACAAACATATCATAGTGTTATTTCTTCTATCACTCGTAAGGAAGGCAAATGGTAATCTTCATATTCGTGTGTTCCATATGAGATTGGTAAAAGGCAGCGTTCCTTAGAGTGTTGCATCAAGGAACTTTATAAATCAGACATAAGGGCATGTGTGAAAGCTGATTTTTTTCACTTCAGTGCAAATGTTTCTTTCTACGTCCATAATATCTTCTTAATAACTTAGAATGTGCAAGTATTCTTGATTCTTTTCCAATTTCCGTATGACCTGGCTATATATTTATCTTTAATATGTATGCTTCTATATGTTTCTCATTTGCTAGGATTAGGTTTTACTATATTAGATTTCCTTACTAATTGTGTGCAAACTATTTATGTTTTCCAGGTACCATTTCTTTTTGGCGTACCTGCTTTTGAGAAACGTGCTAGTCTTGTCATTCACTGGATATTTAGGAGAACAAGTCCACACCTTTTTCTAACTGACAACGATGAGGGCAAACCTCCACTGCTCAAATGCATGATACAAGATTCTGGTGATTATTATTTTATCTATGGCTCTAACTTCCAATATGTAAAATTCTTTGTACCGAGTTAATTGAACTGTAATTCAATATTTAAGCTACATACTAATAATAGAACCTAACACATTTATGCAGGTCGACATTGCGGACATTCAAGCGTCGCGTGGTTTATTCAAGTGTGGGATATAACTGTATCCTTTTTGCCTGTTTGAGGTGCTTATGATTAATGTCTAGCTCTTACAATGTTTTCCAGTTTATTGTTTTGTATCCTTCATAGAAAACATGTAGACATTGTTGTAACGCATAGAGCCAACTTTATTACGTACCCAGAATTGGACGTGAAAGGATTAAAAATGAAGATAATGTGGAATACCTGATTTGGTTCCATCCAATCTTTAAGAGCCTTTTCTAGCTGCCAAACAAGCTCGAATCTCCTCAGGACTTGTATAGGAAACGTTCACCGGCTCGAGATCTAGGCCTTTCTGTAGTTTCCTTAACACATGAGCGCTCTTAACGGGTCAGAGCTCTGGATGCTTGTGAATTACTTAAGTAACTACAGGAAACCTCCCTTATATATATAAGCTTCCATATCAGGCTTCCCCATCACAAGGCCGATATGGTCCAGGTCTACACTGAAAGGGATCTATTTTCCATCTGGACTTCGACCTATTAATTTAGATCATTTATTGGGCCACTTTATATCTTTATCTAGATCAAATTACGTAACTTAACCGGGAATTTATTTTTAAACCAATTTACAATTAATAACTATCCACTGAATGGGAAATTGACAAAATTGCCCTTAGGGGCAAAAAGTCTAACAATCTCCCCCTTGGACAATTATTAATTGCAACTGTGACTCTTTTTAAAATAGTTTAAAAATTCGGTTAAGTCACGTTACTGTATAGTCGACTGAGTTTAAAAACATTTGATCCAAAGATAATGGAAGTCTTACATTCTGTCCTGCAAGGTTTTCGATACCGAAAAATATCAGACGCCAGTGTCATGTGTGACACAGGTTCAATACAATCACGCATACCTAATACCTCACTAACATGAATCGGAAAATGGAGTGTAGTAGACTACGATGATACCTTTATGATCTACTATGTATCATCTTCATCTATAGGTCTCAATTTCTCCAGCTTTATGCTAAATTGCATCAGAGAAAACCTATTTTCTCTCACCGAATGCTAAACAGCATCAGAGAAAACCCTTATGTTCTCCAACTGAATGCTAAACTGCATTAGAGAACTCTTGTTTTCTCTTACCGAATGCTAAACAGCATTAGAGAAAACCTTTATGGGATTAAATACTTATATCCCCATATGTCATCTCAAACTTTAAGGATATATCTGTACAAAATTGTATGTGTCTAATGACATAGGCTCAAGGTCAATCTTCATATATGCCCAATGACCTTTAAAATGCTTAAGATCAACACAAATCTTAAAAATTCTATACGTATTATGATAACGTATGATAACAAGTATTACTGAGGATAACCGATGATCATCTTTATCGATAAACCATCATACTGTCATAATACGTCAAAATGTACAAATGTGCATGGAACAAACATAACGATTCCCTAACTAACAATGTTTAAGGACTTCAAAACACCCAACTGTATACTTGTGTTCCAAACATAAGTGGGTAATGTCCTTTAGTTAAAGAATCGACTTAGCATTCGTCAGTCCTTAAATGCTCCAAACCTTAACGTCACTTTTTCGTGTCAACTACTTCATGATCAAGAATTTGATCTTAAAATGCTAAGACCCTGTGATATTCAATGTTGTTATTAAACAATACAGAAACTTGATCATCACATTGCAACTGAATGTGTTTAGCCACTGAATCAACCACAGGCACCTTAAACCGTAACTTTAAGTGAACTTTCGATCATTCGGACACATAGCTAAATTTGAATCTGAATTCCCTACGAGGTTTTATTTGTTGACTTTTCTATATGTCAACATATAATCCTTGGTTCCCTTAATTATCTTAACACTCACTTGACTGAATTTCAATGGTCTACATCTGGGTAAACCAGATACTGATCAAACAGTCAAACTGTAACTGCAATGTCCTGCCTAGTACATAGCCGAGCATACATTCGGCTATCAACTGTACTAGAACACAGATCATTCCTCATAACCTCTGTCTTTACTTTATTCTTTGGTCACTGTGCCAAAGATTATCTCTCACTATGAGAGATAAGTGTTACGACAGGTTTACTGTTAAACCTTTGTAACATACACTTAATGTATGCATTTTGTGAGAGGTATGATGAATGTTAAGATCTGTCCTGGTGAATCTAAATACCTAGGATAAAAGATGCTACGTCAAGGGCCTTTTATGCCAAAGTTATTAACCAAACGTTGCTTAACCTTATACAACATGGTCAAGTAATTTGACATGAGCAATATATCATCCTTATGCAATAATAGGAAGATAATTTTGCTCCCCTTGATATAGTACAAGCACCTTTTAACTTTATTTTCCATGAAACTGAAAGACGTTCTCATCAACTGTAAGGTTTCACTTTCGGGAGGTTTGAGGTAACTCATATGTTGATTTGCATAACGTGCAAGCCATGTCAGTTCCACCTGGATCCTGAAATCCTTCAGGTTGTACCATATAGACCACTGTATAAAGGTCTTAATTTAGGAAAGCAATTTTGACAACCATTTGATGCAACTCTTTATCATCATAAGGTGCAATTGCCATAATCACTCAAAATATATCCTACGAGGGTATGAGAGAAAAGTAACAGTTCTCTCTAAGTGAACCATCAGGAAATTGAGCTAGTCCATAAACCGATGAACTTCATCTTGAAGTCCTTTAGGTCTTAAACTTTATACTGATAGTTTTGCAGTTATGCTACAAAATCAACTAGCTCCCTGACCTTACTATACTTCATGGTTTGCATCTCATCAGTCATTGCAACCCATCACAATTCTACTGCGGGTACAAAAACAACTTCTGTAAAAGTAACTAAATTATTAATATGTCTAATAGCGTAATCTTGCTCACCTAATAGACTATGACATCAGATGGGATAACAGGTCATCTCACTACGATGGATCTTCATAACTGCGTTAGATCTTATACCCCCAGGAACCACTGTGTGTACAGGTATGGGTTCTTGTTCCTGTACAGGCATGGTACAGAGATCTAAATCTACTAGATCTAACTGTATGAGTAGCAGATATATGATAACTGTAGTATCCATTCTGTCATCATCCTAAGGGTTAAAAGGCCCACCATCATTATAGACATCGTATTCCAGAAACTTAGCTATTAGTGATTCCACTATTCTGTTCCCTCCTTCTCTACAGTAGAATTTGTAGCCTTTAGAGTGGTCAGGATATCTCACTAAATAGCAATGAGCACAATAAGCATGCAATTTTTCTTTATAAGGATTATACCACCTCGGTAGGGCAGCCCCACACAAGGATGTGTGTAAGACTAAGTTTTCACACTTCGAGATAATTGGGTAGATCAGTTCCGCTCTGCATTGACTTTTTTAAGTCCATTAGAGTGCACTTATGCCTTGGGCAATACACCATTTTGCTCAAGGCTAATCGGTATAGTGAACCAAGTCACTATGCCAACCAATTCCATATATCTGGTAACCGAACCTTTTCAAGTCCTAAAATTTCATATTTGCCATGATATTCTCCTCCATGGTCAGATCTGACACTCCGAATAGATTTTTTCAATTGGTTCTCAACCTTCATTCTTTAAGCGAGAACACATAATTGTATGGGAATAATCATGATAAATGTCAGAATACTTTTTAATTGCATAATGCAATTGTATAAGGTCTTCTAATATCCTCATGTATCAAACCTAACAAGTCAGAAGTATGAGTTGACCTCAGTATCCTTATTAGTCAACTCACCCCTGTAATAGTCAACACATGGTTCCAGACTATCATAATCTAAAATTGAGAGAATGTCTTCCTTAATCAATCTCTCAACCTTAGCTCTGGAAATGTGGCTTAAACTTTTATGTCACACCATGTATGCCTTTTCCTTCATCAGGGTCCTTCATTTCATGACTTGTTCAGCAAGATACTAAGAAGCATATATCTACTTCGGGGTAGGACACATTCTATACAAGCCATATGACAAGAAAGTTGTAACATTATGTTTTGCATTAAACACAACTGTACAACATAAGTATTAAATACAAAACGTCAACCTCCTTTGTCCAAAATTGATCCAAAGATCATATATAGAATGTGTCATGCAATAACCTAAATGAACCTTGTTACAAGATTCAGTACATACATCCCCTATAGACATTACTTCCATTTCTTCATTGCTGTCAACCATCAATTCCTCCTTTCTCTTTATTTAACTTTATCCTGGATATGAACCCCTTGCACCGTGGAAGCACCTTAATCAGATACTCCACTATATAGTCACCAAGTACTTAATGCAACTATCGCAATTATATTCATAAAGTGATAAGCCAAGAAGTTATCTGATAGTTACAGTCTTTCCTTTTATGCCTTATACTGCTGGCTTCCTTATGTCCCTAGGACATTCACCAATGCTAAATTGACCATCATCAGCATGTGGAGAAGATTTAGTCTTTCTACCTTTAATCTTAGTGTGCTTCATCTTTGCGTTCCATTTAGTTGCTTCAAAGACTATAGGAGTAATAAACTTAAAGTTCTTCCCCTCAGCAACGCAATGGAAAATCAAAGCATTAAAGTGCCATTCCTCATCCTGCCAATAATGTGTCTTCACCAGCTTACTTAACTCTGAAGGGAGCGTATTCAAAGTCCGGTGCCTTACATGAAGACATCAGGAAAAGAAATGTCTTACATCTTCGATCTCCTGTGAAGATTGATCATTCTTGATATGTACTCCTCACTCCCCTTTTTTCTTCCCTTATACTTTATGGAGATCAATTCTTTATTCGAGGCATTTGTCTCAATACTATATGAGACTGTGTGCCTCAAGGAGACATTTTCAAGAAATGACTTGGCCATGTCTGTGTCTGGAAGTTCACTAAGCAGATGGTTAGGTTCGGATCTCTCAATGGTCATCAGACATGATATGTCAGACCGATCCTTAGCTTAATAGGCTGCTTTATGAGCTTTCGAGCTCATGGATATAGGTGGAGATGACCTATTTGTCTGTATGGTCATATCAACCTCAGCTATTTCCATAGTATTCAATACATTCTCTGTCTACTTCTTGTATTGAAATTGGTCAGGGTTTTAATAGTGACACTGATTTTATTAATCGAAAAGGTGACTCTTTACAATTTTGAATAAATCAGCGCAAATGTAGGATAACAGCGATACTGAAAGCCATTAAATAGTATCTTTCTTGAAAATCCGATCACACATATTATGAAACACCTTTGGGCTGAATACATAATATAGCAATTAAATCTTCATACATAAAGGCGATCATAGTACAAACCATCAACTCTTATGACACTACCATCTTTGGGTGAATAGATCATTTAAGTAACAGTTTTCCTCCATCCAATGCCTTTATGCACATCTCAAAACGTTATGTAAGGCCAACACCTTTGAGCAGAATAGCCAAACATAAAATCAGAGACATCCCCAAACATATGAGTAGAACAGTCTAAAATACTGACTTGAAAGGTCACTTTGGTGACTACATTCTTATCAGTATCTCAAAAGTTCACTAACACAAGGGATACAACTTTATGTTATCCTCACATTCTTTATGGGCATATAGTATGTGACAATGTAACTTCAATAAATGCAAAACCCAAATGCACAGTCTCATTGTCACACACCTGTGCTAAAGACATTCTCTGAAAACATCATTTGAGACTTTCTTAAAAGAAAAATCTCAGTAGAGTGACTATTGTGCCTCACTTGATACCAAACCAACCACCTGAGACACAAGAACCTCATGTATATCCCTTATGGCAAGTTCGTTGCACGAAAATTCATTCAAAAATGGCTTCAGAATGTCTAAATTCTTTTTCTGATTAGCATCATGCGATCCCGAACCCTGAATATGAGACTCGAGACACGACAATTTGAAGTATCTCTCTCATATGATGTCTGAAGCATGAAAATGTACTTGAAATCGGATTCGAAATACCTTAATTCCCTTTTCTGGAGTTAAACTTTACTTTATTACCAATGTAATAAATCCAGATAAATGGAAAAAAACACTTTACAAATTTCCCGAATTTGGAAACTGACCCAAAACACCCCGGGGCATCTTTACGGGAAATTTGAATTTTTTTGTTTCTTTTGTCATTGTCTGTCCGGCTGACGTCATGCTGATGTCAGACACTACGTGGCCGGCCACGTCACTGCGCGTGGTGGTGGGCGCATGCCACATGCGCACAGACGCGCGAGCAACAGCTGGCTCGTGCGGCGCACATGCGACACGCGTCACGCGTCACGCGTCACGCGATGGGCGATGCTATGCGTGTTTCACGCAGCCTGTGCACGATTGGCGCGTGGGGCGCACGGGCCAAACGGAAGGCGGGGGGATTTTCGGGGCCTAGAAGCTTCGTTTTTTACTCCATTTTGACCCGTTTTTCGTGGCAAAACACATTTAAACCACTCCCATGCAATTCTTTTGGGCCAAAAAACTAGAAATGAAGCGAAAACGAGGAGAGAGAAGGAAGAAAGATGGAAAATCAAAAATCTTCATTTTGGCCAATCTAGTCACATAACCGCTCTGATATCACGTGTAACGCGTTGAGCAGACTTTATTACGCACCCAGGATCGGACCTAAAAGGATTAAAAATGAAGATAATGCGGAATACTTGATTTGGTTCCATCCAATCTTTAAAAGCCTTTTTCAGCTGCCGAACGAGTTCGAATCTCCTCTGGACCTCTATAAAAAACGTTCACCGGCTCGAGGTCTAGGCCTTTCTGTAAGTTTCCTTAATACACAAGCGCTCTTAACGAGTCAGAGCTCTGAATGCTCGTGAATTACTTTTTTAAGTAGCTACAGGAGACCCCCCATATATATATATATAAGCTTCCATATTGGACTTCCCCATCACAAGGTCGATACAGTCCAGGCCCACACTGAAAGGGATCCATTTTTCACCCGAACTTTGACCCATTAATTTAGATCATTTATTGCGCCACTTTATTTTCTTTATCTGGATCAAATTATGTAACTTAACCGGTAATTTATTTAAAAAACCAAATTACAATTAATAATTGTCCACTAAATGAGAAATTGACAAAATTACCCTTAGGGGCAAAAATGTCTAACACGCCCAACCAAAGAACCAAATTCACCGCCCATGTCCAATTTTGTTTCTCTTCTATAACCCAAAAGTTCAATAACCAATCTTCTGTATTTCATTCCCAACAGTCGCAATCATCAGCCATGTTATCTTTTTGAATTTCATTTTTTTATAATTTAAGAAATCTCAAAAAATTAAATACAATGGAGTTGATTGAATTTGGAAGTTGACTTGGTTCAATTTGAACGTATTATGATTTAGACATAATGATATATACGATCAATTAGATTTTGGAATGTTTGGGTTTATTTGGAAATATTCGAATTGAATTAAACAAACCTAGCAATATTAGAATTGAATTGAATTACACTAATTGGAATGCAATTAAAATAAAACTAGAATTAATTGGAATAAAAAAATAATCTTATTATTTAATAAGATTATTTTTTAGTCAACAGTAAAAATGTCATATGAAATAATTAAATTCATTTTAATCTATAGATTTGTTAACCAATACAGAGGGATCTGTAGGTTTGTTAATCTTTAACACCTATAAATAGACTTACGCTCAAATATATATTTGCATGTTTAATACGTATTTTCTTATCATTATTCATTTGTTGTAGATTCCAATATCATCATTAGAAGAAAAAAAAAGGTAGAGATATAACTAGAGGTTATGAGTTGCAAAAAATGATAAGATTTAATAAGCAAAATTGTCTAGTGAGTTGGGGATAATAGTCATAACAGAATTACCTTGCCTAAAGCATGTTAAGGACTTAAAGCAAGACAACTTGCTCGAGAATGCTTTGGATAAAGTTTCAGTAAATTTTCAATTTATTTAACTATATGTAATATTGTTTCACTTATCTTAAGATTAATTACACTTTTTCTTATTATTCACAGATGAAATTGAATATCTTCGATATCGATAACTGTAATGTTTCAAACTGTTACTTCATTGTTGAAACAAAAGACCAGGGATCATTGTTGTAGGCTGCATCAATATGACAAATCTTTTCCTTCTAATGCGGAGGCAAGGAGACTTGTTTCGGAACGAATGTCTCCAGAATATTGGAACAATTTGTGTGATTATTAGGCCTCTCCCAACGTTCAGGGTTGTTTACTTTCCCTTCACATTTGCTTTTATTAATGTTGCTAAATGATTTAATAATTATCTTTTTTTCTTTATTTAGGAAAAATGTGAGAAGACTAAGGCGAACAAAAGAAAAATGAAAACTCCTCACAACTAAGACTCCAAACCATTTATTGCCATGTGAAATGAATATGTAAGATCTTTGTTTACATGTTATAATTATATCAATAAACACTATATTATTTATTGTGCATTATATTTTTTTTCATAAAACAAAGTGAGAAGGAATTACATGGACAATAGTATGATTGATAACACTTTACAAACTCACTCACTATAAGAAAGGTCAAGGGTAAATGTCTGAAAAAGCACGAAATAACTATGCATGTATAATTTTTTAAAATTTTAAGTTTATTTATTTATGTAGTATTAACTAATACTATTTGCATTGAATATTAGTTTTGTTTTTCAATTTTAGAATAAGAAGCAATACTTGCTGTAAACATCAATGTTTGAGAAAAATAAGGCAAATGTAGAAGACATTTGCGGCAAGGTACTTGGTACACGATCACTACAACAAACAACACTTTTAGCGACGATTTTAATCGTTGCTAAAGAAGGAAAAATCTTTGCAATTATTAATATGCAACGATTTCATTTCGTCACCCCATTTGTCGGTGAATCAAAATAGCAAAATAGCATCGGCGACATTTAACAGAAGTCGTTTCGAAAACATGTTAGCGACAAAAAAAATTCATCCGAAAAATTTATTACCGACGATAGAGAGAAACGTTGGTAATAGTTTTGCGCGACATGTTCTTTTAGTAGATAAAAGTCTTTTCTCAAGAAACCTTATGCGTCGATATTTATTTTTAGTGACGATTTGATTTTGGTAGCAAAAAACTTTTAGCTACCAATTCTTCCTGTAGGGAAATATTTCTAGAGACGTTTCTTAAATGTAAGCAAAAAGCTTTTGTGACGAAGTAGTTTTGATCGCTAATATGGTTTTGTGACTTTTGTTGTAGCAAAAAAGATTTAGCTACGAAATGTTGGTTGCAGCAAAAACTTTTTACCGACATTTTTTATACGTAGTGAATTAGTTTTTGTGACGAATTTCATTTGGTAGCTAATAGTATTTAGTGACGAAATGTAATT
>JAOTAY010000005.1:40313885-40332920 GCA_025629805.1 Erythroxylum baracoense
AAGCTTTGGAACAATCGTGTCATACAAGTAATCAAGCAAGTGTGCACACTGTGAGACCTGGATCTTTGGAAGATCCTGTATCATCTTGAACGGAGAAAGCTCCTGGCAGAATCCCACTAACATCAAACGCAGCTTCTCGTCAGCGATCTCCAACGATGAGAACTGAACTTCTAACATTTTTCTCAACACAAAGAGTGGGATTTGATTCTCAAGCATCACCGTGTCTTTGAGAATCGAGTTATGACCTGATTTCCTGCCTGCATAATCGACCAAATGTGACATTCCTGATAAAACTCTAGTCACTTTCACAACACCTTCTTTAATGGCATAGACCTGCAAGAACTCTAGCAAGAAACAAGCATCAATAGCCATCATCCAACCCAAAGTTTCCTTATTGAAATTCAGAAACTTGTGGTAGCTAGCTCGAATTTTTAGCTCAAGGTTGATTAAATGATCAACCACTTGTTGGAATTTTAGTGTCTGGAGCTGTTTCTGAGTCCTTTTAGCAGCAGCAATCTTGTACCTCTCCATCTCGTACAGCTCCGGACGCCAATAATGGTAAGGACCAATTGCAACAAGTTGTGGGATGTACGAGTCAGGATCACAAGCCATCAGTGTCTTTGGGACGTTAAAAATGGAAACCGGAAAATCATGTTCATTTTCTAGCTCTTCTTCCAGATTTTGTTGAATACTAATCAGCCATCGGTGCTCGTCGAAGCTAGGAAGTGAATTGGAAGACATGGTGTATTGGAATGACATGTCTGTTGCTCAGAGGGAACGCTCCTGGTAAATGAAGCAGTTTCTGTATGGAAACAATTAATGAGCAGGAGTTAGAGGAGCAAATGGTTTTTATTATCGATAAAATTAAAATTAACACGTGACATTATGTACCTCCGTAGGGATTGCGCTTTCACCTAACAAGAAAAAAAAACAAAAAAGGGAATGCATTTCTCATGCTTTTAATATTTTATGCATAGAAAGACGTACCTACTCTTCTGCTTTTGCCTAGTCCTAGAAGACGGCAAAAGCTTAGACTCTACTTTTGCTCTTAAGCCTCTGCCTAAGGGGTTAATTGCAACGTGTTTTATTTTTAGTTCTTAAGTCTCCGTAGTCCATGCTCGTATATTGGGAGACAAATATACAATTCTCTAAAACAGATCAACCAAATATTAATTACAAAAAAAGATCTCTTCAAGTTGTGAAAGTAGAAAAATATGAAAATAAGGAACTAAAAGATAAAATAAACACTAACATTTAACGTAAAAAACCTTTCATTGTAAAGAAAAAATTACGAAACAAATCGACAAATAAATTTAATAATGATAGTCAAGATGATGTAAAGAACTTTGTATTGCATTTATGTGAGTATTGCTATACAATGTGTACTTCATTTATAGTAGTAAATGAGATAATATTAATCAATTTAGAATTGATTCAATCCAAACTAAGTGATAAGCTCAAATAAAGAGTACAACAGATAAGATATTTATACGTAAATAATGCGAAATTATGTATGATATATAGGTAACCTGTTGGGGTGTTATCAGTTCCCCCTCAAGCTGACGTAGGAGGAAACTGTGAGTTTGCCTCAAAGTCGTTGAAAAGGTGAAGAAGAAAGAGCTTTCGTTATAATATCAACAATTTGAGCAGAGGACCAATTGTGACAAATGAATAGTACTTTGCTTGAACAAAATGAACATCAATTTGAATGTGCTTGGTATGAGCATGAGAAACCAGATTTGAGGCCAAAAATGTAGCACTAAAATTGTCACACCAAAGGATATGGGAAAGGGTAGGAAAACTTAGTTCACCAAGAAGAGCATTAATCTAACATAATTCTGTAGAGGCAAGAGCAATGCTACAGTACTCAGTTTTAGTATTGGATCGAGCAACAATGAGTTATTTTTTTGCACTATAGGAAATAAGATTAGACCTAAGAAAAACATAATAACTAGATATAGAACAACGATCATTAGGACAATTAACTCGGTCAGCATCATAATAGGCTTGTAAAGAAAGGTGGGGAGATTTGGTAAAATGAATGTCATGAGAGGGTGTGGAGAGGAGATATCGTAAAATTTGTTTTACCGCATACCAATGAATGTCAATAGGATGGAATTTGGAGACCTTATTAATAACAAATTGAATGTCAGGATGAGTGAGACAAAGATATTAGAGTGTACCAACATCACTACGATATTCAGTAGGATCAGAAAGTGGAGCACCATGATTTTTGGACAATAGAAGAGATGGAGTGAAGGGTGTATAAATTAGTTTAGATTTGTCAAAGTCAGTTCAAAGAATAGATCTTTATTGTATTGTGTTTGGTTAAGAAGAATGTCTTGAGAAGTGTTGTGAGCTTCAATATCAAGAAAGTGATGAAGTGGATGTAAGTATGTTATGGAAAAGGCAAAGTTGAGATCATTGATAAGTGTTGTGATGAAGGATTGTGAAAAACCAGGGACTAAGATGTCATTCACATAAACTAAGATGAAGGTTGCGTAAGAGTTGGTTTTATGAATGAAGAGAGTGGTACCAAATTTTGAGAGTTTAAAATGAAGATCAAGGAGTTTTTTAGTGAGGAAATGAAGCCAAGCTACTTATTAATAAATTGAGGCTAACAAATAATATGTATGTGTTACCAATGTAAAACATTTCTTGAAAGATATAAATCAAATGACATAAAAATTACCTATGGGCTAAATTTTTAATTCAAACAATGTAAGCTAAACTCTATAGTAAAACTATCAAATTATCTACCAATTTAATACCTGTGGGAAAATTAAAAAAATAATTTGATATTTCATCTTGATTAATTATTCAAATATAATAAAAATTCTAGTGGTATAAAATTTATTATACTAAAATAATTAAGTACAATTAAATATCTTCAAACTTTATGTGATTAATTACTTAAATACCAAAATTCTATTCATAATGTAAAATATAGACATAATACTAGTGTGACAATCTGCTGCATGTTGAACATTTATACAAATAGGTCTTCTTCAACCTCCATCCATGTCATTTCGACCCGGTTCATGGCTTGTCGGATACTCAACAAAACGACACTAGAAAATATCAAAAAATTGTTTTTTTAAATGTAAAAACACTTCCAAAACATTTAATAGAAGATTATAACTTTAATCAAAAGAAAAACATCCAAAATTAACTCTAGATTAAAATTTTTCGAATCTAAAATTTTTTCCAAAATTTGAAATTCTCAAAAACTTCAACAAGCTCTAATATCAAATGTTAGCCAATTCTAACATATATATTCAACAATAATATATGTTAGAATAACATATAAATTAAATGCAGAAGAAAACGAAATACCTATAGTCATTGTTGTTTGTGTTTGAAGAGTCTGCACTTTGAAATTCTTCTAAGCTCTCAATTCCTAATTTGACGGTGTTTGTTTTCAGAAGAGAAAAGAAGCTTAGTGACCCTAAAAAGTGCAAGAAAAGCCGATATGAATGATCACCCATCAAGAACAATATCAATTACCGTAAAAATAGGAATTCATACTTATTAACTACGTAACGTTGGACTATTATTACCAAGAATATGAAAACTTCTCACTATTCAAACTTATTTTGGATATATATAAATCAGTAGCTCGATCTGTCTCTTTTAACTTAAATATTTAAAGATACAAAAATCAATTATTGTTGCTAATTTAAACTACTTAATTATACATGTTATATGGATTGATATATACACTCTTATATTAAGATATTTATGTATAATAATATTAATTTTATTATACGTATACTAATAATAAAAATTTATGTGTTAGCCCATTAAAGAAAAAAAAGACCTAGATCTTAATAATTTCAAAAATAAATTTAATTTATTTTCAAATAAAAAATTATTAAAAATATTTTTATTATAACTCATCTTTAACGTTTAAATAAGATATCAATCTAGCTTTTTTTTCGCTTCTTCCTCCTTTATTCTTTCATGGTGTGCCACTACAACAAACAGATGAATTTGCAACATTTTATTTTGCAACGAAATGAAAATCGTCGCCAAAAGTTAACATATTGCGACGATTCAAAGAATTCGTCATTAAAACTAACCATTTAGCGACCAAAATAAAAAGCGTCGCAAAATTGAAAACCTTTAGCGACGCATAACATAAATTATCGTCAAATGCTGAATATTTAGTGATGATTAAGAGAAATCATCACTAAATGATGCACAATAGATGACGATGTCAGATATTCGTCGCTAAATAAGCTTATGGCGACGCTTTTGAAAAACGTCACCATAACTTATCAAAAATTTGGTAACAAATCTGGGAAATCGTCACCAAATGGTCCATATTTGGCGACGATATTCCGAAGTGTGACCAAAAGGTCAATATTTGATGACGAACTTTTTATTTGGTCACAAAATGTTAAACATTCAGCGACGATTTTTTATAATCGTTCACTAAATATCAAGCATTCAACGACGATTTCTTTAGTGATAATTTCTAGAAGTCGTAGCTGAATGTATGACATTTTCCAAAATTAATAAGCTCACATTTTTATAATCTATCATAGTTAAGATATGTTTTATTAGAGATTTGTTTTGAATGTTTACAACATATTATTAAAAAAACTCATAAACGTAATTTTAAGTGTTAAACAGTAGTATTAATTAATCATTAGTATTTACTAACATTACAAAAATTAGTTATAGAAATTTTAAATAATTTTATCAATATAATAATATAATATATGGAGTAGTACAAACTTTGAATTAGAAGTTACCAAATTCATATAGTCGTAGAATCGGAACAAAAACAGTCGACATTCAATAGTACACAACTTGACCCCTAAGTAGTAATAGATATGTTGTTTTAACAAATTATTTTAGATAAAACAATAAATCAACTTTTAAAATGAGGTCATTTGATTGACTTACTAAATGACAATGATATAATTATTTATTTAGATTCCAAGTAACATGAGAGTCGATAAAGGTAAATGAGTCCCCGATTTCTGGATTTTCGAGAAGGGTCCTTGCAAGTTTGAACACACCAATTGGAACAGTAACAGTTATTCCCTCAAGTGTAGGGTTTTTCATGTCTTTTTGCAACAACTTTTCTGCTATAACTAAACTTGTAGATGATACAGTGAATAAGTCACCAGATTTAGTACCTAAAACACAATTAGTATAGAACTTAGATATTGTCATATTAGTAAACCATTAAATGAACTAAAATTAGAGTGACATGCATACGTGAATAAGTAGACGAAATTTATAGAATTGACGAATTTTCAAAAACAACCGATTTTCCTAATCCTTTACGGACTGTTGTGACATCACTCCTGCCTCTATGGCCATACATGTCATCTTTGAGACTCAAGGAAGCTTAAAACAACATGTAATATAAACCATCAAATGCGAATATATATAATAGCTTCATAAAAGGAATTGAGATGTACATAATAAGGAAAGTGACATTGTTTGGATGATACTAAACACCTTGAAGTAGAAGATCGGTTATGGAAGGCAAACGATAATTAGTATATGAAGTGGAGATTTTTCTGCATTGTTAGTTTTTTTAATAGGGAGAATTTTCACACATTCCTTCCAACAGAATGAATTAGGGATATCTAGAACTAGTCTCCATGTCAACATTCATTGATTAATAATGTTAAGAGGCATATTCTGCAAAACTCGATTTAGAATAAAATGATGATATGTTTAACTCCAATTTCAATGACAAGTGAAACTAGTCCAGTTTAGTACTTATACATCTTCAATATGAAAGTTACCCTTACTAAACATATAAAAATCTATTGTGTAATTTGTATCATATGCAAAATTTAGAATTTAAAGTAGACTAGACATGAATATGTTCTTGATGGACAGAAATATAGTATTATCTATATGTTTTTATATTACTATTAGTGGAAATGAATATAAGTAAAATACTCTTGAAACAATTTCATAAATGCAAAAACAAAGCTTTGATGAGATTAAGCGTTCAATGTCGGTGGGAAGACAGACATAAAGAAATAACAAAGATAAACAGTAAATCATCTTCAAAACACAACCATAAACACAATTTAGGAGTCAAATGCATAATTAAAAACTCACAATAAACACCTAAAAGGTTTTAACGAATAATCACAATAGAACAAAAGAACAAAAGAATAATCACAATAACTCATAATAGAACAAAAGAATAATACTGACTCAGTGAATAATCGTTCTTCGATGGTGATGAGCACAACACAAACCCAAACAAGTTATCTATGAGAGGATTTTGGATTAGTGTTGATAGCTTGAACGAGAATGGAGTAGTGTTTTATGTTTTTGTCTTTAAAAACCTAATACAAAACGACGTTGTTTTTCTAGTTTAGATAAACGATGTTGTTTATTGTTTGCTGTAGTTGTTTGGAAGTAGTATTAATGAATTTGTGACGATATATTGTATTTAGTCAACAAATGTCAGATGTAGCAACTAATACATGGTTTGTCGCTAAAGCCTGCCGGTTCATAAATAATTTCTAAGGAATTTATTTTCCTATTCTAAATTAAACATAATTTGAATTAAAAATTAAATTATTCAATTGAAAACTATTTACAAATTAATTTGTTGACCGTTCAAATAAATTAAAATTGACTTATAATTTTTAGAAAATTATACATTTTGCATTATTATAATTTCAAATGGAATTTGAAAAAATTAAACATTTTAATTTTTTTAATTTAGAAAATAAATAATAATAATTTTACAAGACATTGTAATATAATTATAAAGCTATTTCTAACAAATTATATTTAAAGATTACTCATTCCCAAAAATAAGCAAATGAAGAACAATTGCATATATAAGTGAGAAGATTAATTGTTTATTTTGTTATTGGTAATAGGAAAAACTCATATTATAAAGCCAAACATAACTTTAAGGGCAAGAGTATGATAGGATCACACTGTACAAGCACATACACTATAAGGAAGGTCGAGGCTGGACGTCTGAAAAGGCACGAAGTAATTATTCAAGTACAAATAAATTAATATTATAATTTATTTTTCTATGTAATAGTAAGTAATAATTTTTTAGTTAACTCGATTTTCTACTTTAAATTGTAGGATAAGATGCAGGAGTTATTGCAGACGTCATTGGCTGAGGGGAATCAGCCCAATGTCGATGACATTTGTAACAATGTCCTTGGTACACGATCGGGCTATATCAAAGGTCTTGAGTATGACCCTAGGCCTATTGGTACCTCTTCATCATGACCAGCATATGTCACGACACTTCGAAAGGAGAACCAGGCACTGAAGACTACATTTACAATGTATGGAAGATAAGTTACAATATACAGAAGACAAGTTAAATCGTAATGTAAAAAAAGTTAACAAGCTTAAAAAAGATGGTAAAACAATTACTAAGCTCAACATATGTCTGTAGCAGTGACGACGATGAGGAGTCTTAGATTGTGTATGACTTGTAATTATTTTTTTATAAAATACATTCCATTTTACTGTTTATTTTATTTCAATTTATTATTATTTAAAAAATATGTCACTAATATTAATTATAAAATAAATAATTTTAATATTTCAATCTGTCTTAAAATTGTAATAAATTAAAATAAATTCGTTTTTAACAATTATAATAATATTTAAATTCAAAATTAAAATTTGACACTAAATACTATTAGCTACCAAAACAAAATCGTCACAAAAAATTATTAACTACGTATACAAGAAAGTTGTTAAAAACATTTTGCTACAACTACATATTAGTAGCTAAAAATATTTTGCTACAAAAATAAAATCGTCACAAAAAGCTATTAACTACCAAAATCAAAATTGTCACAAAATGTTTTTACCTACGTTTGTAGAAACGTCTCTAAAAACATTTTCCTACAACAGATAATTAGTAGCCAAAACTATTCTGCTACTAAAATGAAATCGTCACTAAAAATAATCTCCTACGAATATAGTTTAGTAGGGCAAAACTTTTAGCTATATCAAACAGAAACGTCGCACAAAACTATATACGACGTTCATTTTTCTCGTCGGTTATACTTTTTATTGACAAATTATTTTCATTAAAAAAATGTTTTGGCGACGACTTTGGAAAAATGTTGCGGATATTTTTTTGTTACCAGAATTCAGTGACGTTATTGAACGATTGGTTATTGTTTAGTGACGTTTATTTTCGTCGCTAAATGTTCTGTTTGTTTTAGTGCAAATAGCCTATTCACAAATTAGCTTTTTTTATGAAACAAATTTGTAATAATAATAAGCATATCTAATAGTCTAAAAAAACTCACAAAATTTTTATTTATGGAGATATTGTTTCAATAGATTACAATTTAGAAATTTCATAATTAAATTGTAACTATTAACTATGAATTTCAAATCATAGCAAAAGAAAAAGTAACTAAAAAATAATATTTGTTGTAGTGTACTTGAGAATCTAACCACGAAGACAATAGGTCATTTTTAGACTATTTTATTTTTTTAAAAAAGGTGATTTCAGGACTAGAAATGAGAGAGATATGTGGTTTTAGAGATCAATTATCTAGCTTCCATTATAACTAACGTAAACATAAACTATGCGGAATCTACCTCATAATCCCTTCCCCACAAGTAATGGTTTGGGACCTTGGGTTAAGATACTATATGTCAAACTAAAATATCTAGTTAATTATACCTTAATTATGCTTCGTCATGTTTTACAAAGTCAATATCATATAAAATGACCGAATCCTACATATTCATCTGAATTTCTCGTGTCAGGCGGAAGAGGCCGTAAGCCCATATGTTCAACCAAATATAGTACATATAACGAATATAAACAATAAATACATAAGCACCCATAAGTACATTAAGATGTTAATAACTAGTAGAAGATATAAAAATAGAGAGGGGTACATAATAATATACTTACGTTGAGGAGCTGACTTGGAGAATAGACCCATGCAGAGAATGGAGAAGAACGGACAAAATGAATAGAAGATGGGAGTGATACACTGTTGAAATTTCAAGGCAGCTTGGCACTGTCCTCAACCACACAAAAAAACCACAATTTTATTACCCAAAAACTGGAGATTGACTTGTGGATGGTCACAGATCACTTGCTCGTGCAT
Source organism: Erythroxylum baracoense (assembly GCA_025629805.1). Classification (NCBI taxonomy): domain Eukaryota; kingdom Viridiplantae; phylum Streptophyta; class Magnoliopsida; order Malpighiales; family Erythroxylaceae; genus Erythroxylum; species Erythroxylum baracoense. The sequence continues at coordinate 40,322,993 of JAOTAY010000005.1, forward strand.
AAGTATGAAATAGTTTAATTTAAGGGTAAGATGACCTAATACCAAAAGGTATATTCAAGTTGGCACCACTTAGGCAACGAATTAAAGATCCTTAATTATACCATTTCATGCATAGGTATCTGTGGTAATTAACAGCGTGAAACCTTCCAAATTGGGGACTAGTATATATCCCAAAATTGGTATCCCAGTGACATGTCAAACCAGTAAGAACGGTTCACATCAACTTTTTACCTAAAAGTATATCATGATATCGCTTAAAAACATGGAGACATTTTGTCTGATTCTTACTAAATTAAGTATATTTCATTAATTCAAGTTTTTAACTATAGAACAAATAACAAATTCTGACAATAATAGACGATTAATTAGTGCTTACTTGTGGCAAGAAAGAATGAGTCTTTCTTTAATTAGACTAGACCTACCTGTAATTACCAATTAAAAATTCGTTCTGACCCTAGCTTATACCACACATGTAGTTTTACATAATCATCCATAGTTTATTGTATAATCTTTTGAGGTCAACAGCTGTAATCCATGGATAAGCTTATTCGTCCTCACATGTAAGGAGTGTCATTATCGATTTATTAACAGTTATTTTATGGTGCTTTCGTGGATCAAGGGTTTTGGTTTTATCAAATGTGTCAAAATTTCTGGTTATATATGCCAAAGATGTCTTGAATATTAGAACATGGCACATATACCTAATCTCGGTGTATAATTAAAAAAAGATTAACATTTTGGCGAAATATATAATTATAATAATTTTAAAACTGAATTACAGGAATTCGTACATCTCCTAGTATGAGCCTTGAAAAATGAAGAAGTTGGCTTAATATTCTCTGAATGAAAACATCCATAAAGATATTGATTTGGTATAAGCCTAATTAGATATCTAATGAACATTAGGGGAGCGGGACTTTGACAGATTTAGTTTTTAATTGCAGTGTTTTCTTTGGCGAAAAATCTACATGTAAACAAAGAGGTCATTGGTCGGTCGGTTGATCTACGTCGTCACACTCCAGAAGTCATCCAAAAAATCATCAATGCCTCTAGCTATTACATGATTTATATGCCTTCTTATTCTTATTTTGTTTTTCTTCTTGGAACCTATTGCCAATTACATGATAATATATGTGTATAAGGGCAAATAACTTGTTCGCAATAGAGACAATGTCAACGAATATATATTGCAAGTTGCAGGCCATACGTACGTGAGATAATACTTAGCTTGTTGCTTTATATGGATAGTCGTCATTCCTTTGGATTCTTCGAAGATGGCTCGTGGGTTAAGTATCGTTAAACTATGTGCACAATCAAAACCTTATATTGCTGTAACTGGATGGGTCTTAGGATACTTTACCCTACATTGTTGTGTTTTATCGTGTTAATTTGGATAGGATTACTTGGTACGGCTTGTATTGTCATATTATGTCCTTCAAGCAAAGAGAAAACTACGTAATAAATATTCTTTCATTTTCCAAATCCATGTCTCTACAACTACTAAACAAATTTAACTTAGTATATATATATATTTCTAACATATAAGTGTGTACAAGTATTCATATCTCATATTAGTAGTTAAAACCCATGATAATGTTATTTACATCCACTTTTCTAAATGATTAGCTTTCTTTTTAATCATCAACTAGCAGGAAATGGAGTCAAGAATGTCTTCTGAAGCAAACGAATTTAAAGTAATGAACCTTGAAAATTTTGACCTTATATTGCAAATTAAATGTTGAAAAATTGTATATCAATCAAACTTTCTTATAAAAAATACTATATAACATGAAGAATCGAAAGGACGCAAGATAGCTAAGGGACTCCTACTTAATTAGGAGGCAAAAAAGTCAGCGATATATAGTATGGCTATAGCAATATAATATAGTGACGAAAGAGCGAGGCAGCTTCAGAATTAAGGGGAAGAACAGCAGTAGAAATTTAAAGGAAGACAATATAGTATTGTAGTTGAAGGATTTTCTGCAGCGATGGACAGAAGAGAAAGTGTATTGCTTGTCCCTAGCATCATCATCTCGTGAGTCTGAGTGGAAATTTGTCAACGGTTTCTCTATATGTATATAGATCCACTGCATTCATATATTATCTGCTACAGTATCTATTATTGGCCTCTTCAGTTCTCTCCTATATATTCACCAGATCCTGCTCTATAATTCTCATACCCGTACCCCTCTTTATTGCTCAGGGAAGAACCAGCTATCTAGGTGTGCTATTTACACCTTCTTGATCTTGTTTCTATGTCTGTCTTTCACACACACACTCATATATATTATGTATATTGTAGATAGATATTATAATTGATCCATTCTTGTATGTAATGAATCACAGATTAATAAAAAGTTGATACATATGTCTCCTGCAATGGAAATGACCGATGCACAAGACGATCCCCGGCAAATCAGTCAACACCAAAAGGGTGTAAAGCAGCTCTACGAGAAAGGGATTAGCAGGCTTCCCTACAAGTACATATTGCCTGTTCAAGACAGACCCGGAACAACTCATGATCTTGCCAAGCGCAATCTCAAGTTGCCCATCATTGATTTCTCTGAATTGCAGGGTGCATGCAGGCCCCAAGTCCTCAAAACTCTTACAAATGCTTGTGAGCACTATGGATTTTTCCAGGTAAAAAAACCATGAATCTTATCAATGTGAAATTGGTCGTTTTTTTTTCCGAGGATCAATTTGTGAAATTGGCTTTTGATGGCTGAATGCAGGTGATAAATCATGGCATTCCAAGCGATGTCATTAGCAGCATGATTCATGTTGCTAAGAGATTTTTCGAGTTGCCGTACGAAGAACGATCCAAGTACATGTCATCGGATATGAATGCTTCGGTTAGATATGGAACTAGCTTCAATCAAAATAAGGACAGTGTCTTCTGCTGGAGAGATTTCTTGAAACTAATGTGTGAACCCAAGTCAGATGTCCTTCCTCATTGGCCTTCTTCTCCCGCAGACTTTCGGTAAATATCAAGCTTTAGTCCATTTAAGCCATGTACTCTCCATGCACGCCCTTACAACCAAAACTAGTTAGTGGTATAAGCATTTGTAGCCTCAGATATTTAGTAATTAAGCTGAGCTATAACAATGATTATTATTCTTAAACAGGCATTCCGTGGCCACATACGCAAAAGAAACCAAATATTTGTTCATAGCTCTGATGGAGGCAATACTAGAGAGCCTGTTGTTGGGAAGCACAAAGTTGAAAACAGAAGAAGGCGATGAAATCATGGGTAACTTTGAACATGGAGATCAACTAATGATTCTGAATTGTTTTCCCCCGTGCCCTGAACCTGATCTTACTTTAGGAATGCCACCGCATTCTGATTATGGATTCCTAACACTTCTTCTCCAAGATGAGGTCGAGGGTTTGCAAATTCAACACCAAGGAAAATGGGTTACAGTTGAACCAATCGCCAACGCCTTCGTCGTTAACCTCGGGGATCAACTTGAGGTGGGTAAATATTTAAAATATTAGAATCCTAGGATACACATAAAAAAAAAAATTGTATGTTTATGGTTTTTAATATGTACATGTATAGATGCTAACCGAGGCTTCGTGAAAATTATGTGTTTTGCATCAGATATTTAGTAACGGAAAATACAAAAGCGTGTTGCACAGAGTCGTAGTGAACTCTGACAGGAATCGCGTATCGGTGGCCTCTTTGCACAGCCTTCCCTTCGCGTCAATGGTGAGGCCATGGACAAAGCTCGTCAATGAAGCAAATCCACGGCGCTACAAAGATACAAACTTTGCCAGCTTTTTGGAGTACATCATATCCCGTGAACCTAAGAAGAAAGAATTTCTGGAGTCTAGAAAAATTGATATTATTTAGCAAAGTGAATGGAAATCAAGGATGAACAATCCAAAAAACAAAGAATAGAAAGCAAGTTGACTTTTGTAGCATCAATTGTATTTGTTATTTTCTATTTTTCTAATTTCAGGTTTGGCCGAAAGTAGGCATATAGTTCTTGAATTATATATATTTTGGAGATGTGATGCAATAAAAGTGCAAAATTTTGTAATTTCTTTCTTTTTCTATCTTCTAAGAGATGCACAAAGATCTTTTAAGATATCAAATTAACTTAGTTGATCCTATAGTTAATAATTATTCCTTATTAAACAAAAGATAATGATCAATTATATTCATACATGTTTAATCGAATATATCAGTTCCTTTTTGTCCCTCTTCTTGAACTTGCCGGAGTGGTGAGCTTATTATTGCCTTAAAAATAAATGTTAAATAAGATGAACTTGGCATGCCTTTGGTTTTGCTTTAATTCAAAGCCGCCGGGGCCCAACGGCGAAGTTTGAGTTTGGTGAGTGATGGCTTATTCTAAGCGGGTCTTGGTCTGAAATGGCATGTTATTGACTTGGACTCTTGACAACCATATCTCAGTTGATCCCAGAAGAACAATTGACTATGTGCCACCAGATCTTCTGTATTCAAAGTGAATTTTCTAGTCTAGGTTTTTAACAGTGGTCCCCGTCTCTTGAAGCTACGATCAACCTTCAATTATACTTTCCCATCTTCTTTTCAATCAACTTCCAAACTCTTACTCCAATAGCTTCTTACTTTCCCATCATTGTTTCAATCAACTTTCAGACTCTTACTCCAATAGCTTTTAATCCAGGCACCATTAACAACTGCATTCACTTAAATACTATTGAGACAGTTCCTATTGTCAAGGACTCTTCTACAGATTCTAGAAAAGTCTCGGTAATTTGATAGAGTCTTTTATGCTTATTGTATACTTGTATTTGTATTTTAATATACCTGTACTCCCTCGTGTGTATTTCCTTATGGGAGACTCTGTATAAATATGTTACCAAAAGTGTGAATAAAAGAAAATAGTAATTTGCAGTCTCTCTCTGTGTCTGCTCTTTTCATCATTCTAACTTGGTATCAGAGTAACGATCCAATCGTTCACCATGAATCTGTCAACTCTCTCAACTACATTTGACAAAACGTCACCCGATGGTTCCAACCCTCCTAAAAAAATTCCAATTTCGTTCATCCACATTATTGGTACCAAACTCAAATGATGAAAATTTCGTTTTATGGAAGTTGAAGGTATATCCTATTATTGTTGGCCATGGTCCTGAGGAATATCTAACTGAAGATACTTAGGCTCCTTCTCAGTTTGTTGATGCTACTGTCTTAGAAGACAGCGCCACCTCTATCATGTCTAGTGACGCTGCTATTTTCGATAAGGTTGAAATTTGATTTCTGGCGTAGATAGGATCAATTGTTAGTTAGCTGGCTCCATATGTCCATGACTGATGGTGTTTTGCGTCAAACTTTAAGCTTTGAAACATCTACTCAAGTTTGGAAAGCTCTTATAGACTCTTTTTCTATTAGTTCGAGGGCTAGGGATGTTCAACTCTGATCTCAGTTTCACAACAAAAAGAAGAGCCATATGTCTATCACTGACTTCTTCAATAAGATAAAGGGTATTACCGATAATCTTGTTACTGCAGGTGATACAGTACGCACTCAAGACATTGTTACTACTATATTGAATGGTTTACCTTCAGATTATTGTCCTTTGAAGGTGTCTTTGAACACAAGAATTGAACCTGTCGCTTTGAATGAATTGCTTAGCTTGTTGTTAATTCATGAGAGTGATATTAAGGGTAATACTGCCTTGGAATCTTTTCCACCTCTTGCTAATGTTGCTGTTAAGAAAAATATGCAAGATGACTTTTGACAAAATTTACAGCAAGGAGGCTACCCCTTTGGGTGTGGAGGTCATGACCGAGGCTGAGGCCGAGGTGGCCGAAACCAGTCTATTCCCAACCAAAAAAACTCCACCATGGTCTGTCAATTTTGTCACCGACCTTACCACAATGCTCTCCAGTGCTACAATCGCTATGACTGTGCCTTTCAACCTTCAAATTTGTCACCGACCTTACCACAATGCTCTCTAGGGATGTTTAATGATCCTGACTTAGGGCCAAGGAGAAAAGAATAAGGTGGCAACTGATTTTCATAGGTTTTGAGTTGGATTTAAAGAGATCTTGATCAAATAAAGATTGACAGAAAAGTAGTAAGCTTTTCTAGCTTTAATTTCTAGTTTTTGCGTTTTCCATGAAATGGTTTCGGTGTAAGATCAATGGTGATTTTGACATGTAATGAAGTAAATAATAAGTTTGGAAGTCTTTAGGGGTTAAAATCAAAAAAGTAAACCAAATAATAAAGCTTGAGAAAATCTACCATGGCTAGGCTTTTTAGTGTGATATGATTCAAAATTTAATTTTGGTTGAAGATGATAAGAGAGATAGCCATGTTAGTGAAATTTTATCTTTGGTTCTCAATTCACTTTGAATCAATCCTATTGTTTTCACCATTTCTCGGCCTACAGACCTCCAAATTAGATAATTCTAATTAGACCTAAAAGCTAAGACATAGTACTAAAAATCTCTAAGAAGAGACCTAGACCTAATTTTAGCTTAATTACATTGAAAATTGAGATTGATTATAGTAACCTGACATTGTCCCTGTGTTGAAGTAGTTTGTGATATTTGATACATGTTTCATGATTTAGAAGTCTAAATAGCATGATTTTTATGTTGTAGAAACTACAGACATAGGGGAACAAATATCTAGAATACCTTAAAAACTAATGTGAACGTTTACTATGCTAAAACTATGGAACAAAAGGAGTTATGAATTATAGGCAGGGGTCACGATCGTGACACAAAAGTCATGATCGATTAAACAAAATATATAGTGTTAATGCCTTGTTTATGAATTGGAAATAAAGGTCTAAGCGAAATGTATTTTGTGAAGGTAAAAGAAAGGCACAGAACGTGTAAGTGTGCTTGGCGATAAATTTACAAATTGTAAGTGTATTTTAATTGTTTCATTTGAATAACTTCTTTGCAAAAGAATTAATGGCATGTGATTTTAAACTATACATTCAATTGTTTAATTATGAGTTGAAAGAAGTTGACAATTATTGAAAGAAGTTCACAATTTTGAACATACATAGGTTAAAGGTAGTGTCACGATCATGACAGGCTCTAAACACCTCCCATTTGTTTTTGATGTCAAAACTATATAAATTACTTTACAAAATGGTTTAAGCTTTATGCCATAAGTTAAAGTAGTAAGAAAATGATTTTGTTTTTAGCCTATGGTTCACCGTTAAGCTCATTACATGATCTTATACTAGTCAGAGTATTCCAAACGTGCATGGCAGTGATTGAGGGGTGTTAGTTACTAATAGTGGGTAGTTTTGTGTCTGTCAATAATCCAGTCTAGTGAGTCATCCTCTGCACATACAGAGTATATAAAGTGCTAGCCAAAATTATTACGGGTAAGCGATACAAAACCAGCTCCGTAACTATCAATCTATAGTGGTTAACCATTTATGGGTAAGCGATGTAGAACCAGCTCCGTCACCGTATGCCTAAGGATACCATAGTGCAAAGAAGTTTATGGTGGGCTATCTCATATAAGAAGTTTATGACAATAAATAATGTCGCCACTATTTATTTTAAAAGTAACATGGAGAAATTTGGTTTCAAAAGGCTTATATGTTTTATATTGGTATTGTCTTATACTAATTGAAATGAATTTCTTTTAAGGAGGTGTCAATGATTATAAATGATTTGCAAAGAATTTTATTTATACTCACTGAGCTCGTTTACTGGATTCTCTGTCTAATTTTATGGTGTCTTATTCTGTCCCTTGAATCTTAGCCATTCATTTATGTGGGTCCCGCGTGGGTCCCACATAAATAAATGCGGGACCTGCATCCTTTATTTTCTATTTTTAAATAAACCCTCCTAGGTGCACACTCAAGGGCTTCAACAATAGGGACTCCACCTCGCAAGTAGTCAACTTCATCACATGTTGTTGTGTAGGCATTTTTGTCTTGTACATACTTTTGAGAACTATTGCATATCTTTGAACATGTTTTGGAACGTACATTTGTATAAAGAAGGATGTGTATAAAGGTTTTTAAATGAAATGCATGATTTTGTTTTAGCTTTTCAAAGTTTATTGATCTAACTATTTGAGGTTGTGTGTGAGAGGATTTGAAGTCCACAATTTGTAGTTAAGAAATTGATGTGATAATAGAAGTGTTTTGAACTTTTACAGGGACTTTGAAGTTTTTGGGATGTCAAAATAAAGTCGATGTGTTGCCGAAATTTTTAATAAACTGAAAAACAAAACTCCATTGTTTACATTTCTTATTGTTGAGTTGAAGCTTTTCCATAACAAAGGCAATAGGCTTAGCTTTACAGGAACTTTCCAGCCGATTTAGATATCGACTGAAGGGGCACTGTGGAGTGTCGGGCATATTATCTAGTCATTTCAAGATAGAGACCTGCCAAACATGACAAGAAAATGATCAAACTTCACAACAAAGTAAGAATTATGATAATGTTTTATATGTTAATTATGTTATAAAATTTAAAAGATTTTGAATTTTAGGTAATTAAATGAAAAGTTTTCTTTATTATTCCACTGCAAGATGAGATCCTACACCTAATTAATTTTATAGTCGATTAAAGATGTTTGATTGTTATTGTTATGAATTTTGAAATTGAGATTAAAACTCTAAATCTTCAAACTAAATTAGATTTGAATAAGAATATGAAATTTTCATATTAAAGCCATTAAAAACCCTAGAAATTAAATTTGGATATGATTTTATGTAAAATAAGAAATTTTCATATTTAGAACCTAATTTTTTAAATATGTCAAAAGCTGTTTTGAATCCTATACAAGCCTTAACCCGTAAATTGTCGTCACCTTTGTTCCTCCTTACTAGAAATTGTGAAATCACTTTATAAATTAAGTTGTTAGTAGTCAGAGACTGGATTCTGTTGACGAAATAATGAAGCAACAATAAGAAAAAATTGAAACAGTTTATCTAAATGCAAGGCTTCATGAAAATCACTACCTTAAGTTAGAAATTCTCTCTCTACGGTGTAGCAAGACAACGAGATTTGACCTTAGGATTAACGCCTTCTCCACCAGCTTCGATGCACTCCAAAGGGCATAGTAAGAACTGTCTTTGAGAATTAAGAAAAGCAGAAAAAGGTATAATAAAATATATATGCGTGCAATACATGGAGAAGATTAATGTGTATATCTATCTGTTTGCAGAAGAAGGGATATGTGTGTTATGTGTCGGTCTAGGGAAGGAGAGATGCGTGGGTTATCTACAAAATGATAGATACATTTGTTGAAGTTATATTAAAATAAAAGGAACATTATTGGGTATAATAATAATGGAAATGAAGTTATAAACGTTAATGGGAATATGTAGAGAGAGTAACGGACAAGCATTAAAAACCACTACAAGAAAGCTGTCATTTCGTGACAAAAAATACTGACGAAAAATATAAATATTTCGTCGGTATCAAATATTACCGACAGAATGTACCGACAGACAAAAACGCGTAGAATCAACCGTAGCTAAATTTACTGACGGTACAAGAACATTCCGTCGATAAATTTAACGTTGGAGAATGATTTACCGTCGGTAAATGTACCGATCGTCACAGTTGTTCCGTCCGTAAATTACCGACGGGCTAAAAATTTTCCAGCGCTACATTTACCGATGGTAAGTTCTTTAACCATATGTAAATTTAGCTACGGAATGTTCTCCTACATTCGGTAAATGTACCGACAGTAACATGTTTTTCGTCCTTAAATTTGCTTAACAATTATCGACGAAATTTATCGTTCGTCGGTATATTTTAATAATTACCAACAGAATATGTCCTTCTACCGTCGGTAAAGTAATTAGGAAGTTACCAACAGATGGCTATTTCCTTCGGTAAAGTTATTGCTTAATTTTAAAAAAAATATTTTTTCATTATATTTAAATTATAATTGATGCATAATTTTAATAATTAAATATTTATAATATACATTTAATTTGGTTAA